>OZ004601.1:33187032-33787032 GCA_963924605.1 Malthinus seriepunctatus
ACAAAATCTAAATCCTTTATAATATATGCAGCTCGTAATTGATAGTGAACAATATTAAAACCTTAAGCACCTCATATTTCTGCAATAAACTCTTGGCAGTAAAATTATCCTTTTTATTTTAATATAAATTGTAACTGACATAAACTTGGACACTTTTAATTAACTAAATAGGGACTTTAAAGGATTTTTTACACGTATGTACGTTATTTATACAAAATCATTAAAATAAAAACTCGAGTATTGATTTTATGTTCTTATTTTCCACTTCAAGGATTATTTAATGATCATAAAACGAAGATTAAAAAGCAAACAACTATAGAATACAAATTGTTTAATATCAAAAAAAAACATAAAAACGAGTAAATATAAATTATTACAATTTAACTAAAGAAACGGTAAATATTGGTTTATTGGTTACAAATGAAACAATTGAATAAACAAACAGAAGTAAAATAATAAATCACAATTATGTCAATAAATTAATGTTTTTTCATTTAACGCTTGGGAAACGTCAGAAAATTAATTTAAATTAAAAAAAATTGCTAAAAAGTAAGTAATTTTCTACAAAAAACAATAGGTCTCCATAAGAAAATGAATAGTTGAACGTCGCGACACCTAGCGTCGTTGCGATAAAATATCGAGTTTAGTATCGTTTGATAGCTCTTTTGAACTGATTCACTTCGATAGCTCCCTGGCCGTTTGAAATAAGGCATACATTTAAATACATAAGTTATTCAACTCCTTAAACTTTACCTAAAATTATTTTCATCTCTACAGGGTGTTGTATTACTGCTCAGTGAGAATATTGTCAATTTTATTACTGGACCACCCTGTATATTTTTTCTATATTTTGACTTGGGTTTAAGTTTCCTACATTGCTATAACAATTTTTTTAAATATTTCTGCGATGTTGCCAAGTTATTAATTTTTTTCTCTAAAAAATTCCCGAAACACGAGTTGCTTTATAAAATCGTTCAAGGAAAAGTAAGGAAAATTTTTTCCTAGCTAGTTATGACTATCCTCTATGTTATGAAATTAAAAAAATTTGATTAAATTGTACAGGGTGTTCATTAAAGCGACCCAAAGTTACTCATTTTCAAATGACCATAACTCGTTATTTTCAAATGGAACACCCTGTATATTTTGAAATATTTAAATTCCAGGTAAAATTTAGATGATTAATTTGCAAAAATATACAGAGTGTTCCATTAGAAAATATCGAGTTTTGGTCATTTAAAAATGAGTAACTTTGGGTCGCTTTTGTGAACACCCTGTACATTTTAATCGACCTTTTTTAATTTCATTGCATAGAGAGGATAGTCATAACTAGTTAAAAAAAATTTTGTTGTTATTCCTTGAACAGCGGCTTTAGTACGATTTTATAAAGCAACCCGAGTTGCGGGTACTTTTTAAAGAAAACAATTAATAACTTGGCAACACCGCAGAAATATAGAAAAAAATTAATTAGGTCATGTAACTGACTTAATTACAAGTCAAAATATAGAAAAATATACAGGGTGTTCCATTTTAAAATAACGAATTATGGTCATTTGAAAATGAGTAACTTTGGGTCGCTTTTGTGAACACCCTGCACATTTTAATCGAACTTTTTTAATTTTATTGCATAGAGAGGATAGTCATAACTAGTTAAAACAATTTTTGTTATTATTCCTTGAACAGCGGCTTTAGAACGATTTTTTAAAGCAACACGTGTTGCGGGCATTTTTTAAAGAAAAAAATCAATAACTTGGCAAACCGCAGAAATATTTAAAAAAATTAATTAGGTCATGTAAGTGACTTAATTACAAGTCAAAATATAGAAAAATATACAGAGTATTCCATTTAAAAAATTCCGTCTAAAAACTAAATCCTGCTTTCATCGATCATTGATCGCTTTATTACACAAACATATTGGTTCTTATATGAATGGTGCAATTAAAAGTCTACTGGGCCCTAAAATTGGGAAGCTTTACTACGTAATTTTAATGTCTGTAGTGTGCCATTGCCTGTCGAGAGGTTGCTTTTAACTACTAAAATAACCACTGTCACCAGCCTGTAACCTGTATAAATACTGTAAAAAATTAAACTGTTTTTAATCTTTTTTTAATTGATTAAATTACTTATTGAAATTATTTAAAAATAAACAGCCTTTAATCGCAGCAAACCTTAAAAAGAAATACAAAAAAGCTTTTTCGTTAATTGATTGGCACCTACTCAAATGCGTCCTTTAAAATTGTTGAGCTCCAATTAAATATTAAGCCGTATAAAAGTTTTGGGCTTTAGGAAAATTTATCAAATTATTTGTTACAAACGTTTTTGATATTTCTAAAAAGTCGCCATAAAAATTTATCCTTGGCACAAATGCGTCCTTTTTAACAAAAACGAAATTTTATTAAAAATATATTTTTTAGTCGTTCAAATTTTCGTGTTTTTAATTTTAATTAATTGTATAAAGAAACTGATAAAAATTTTCATAGATAAATTACATACAACATGCAATAAATTTAGACATCGAAATTAACAATTTAAATTATTTCAACTGCAAAATTTCCATAAATGTTGGTTAAAAAGATGTAAAAAAGAAATAATTAACGTTTTGTGTTTTTTTTGTAAGAAAAAAAAGAGGATGTCAGTTACACAGAACACAAAAAAATTAAAGAGTAAATAATAAGAATTTATAACCAACTTTCAATCTGGTCTACGCTTAATATAAAATCATTTTGAATGGCCTCTTTTTTTCCATCCAATTTGCTTTTAAGTCATTTTTTTTGTACGTAAAACAACCTTTTAAAAAACCATATCAAAATATTGACTTTTTTATACATTTCATTTCAAATTTAGCCTAAAACTTCATTTTCGAGGAGCCTAAATTTATTATCCCATAAAATGAAATAATAAAATGCGTGGTAAGTTAAGACAATTACAAATTGGGGTTAGTTTAAAAGATATAAAAGCTAGAAGGGAGGTGTGTCTTACACACAAACAATAATATTGATTTTAGGGGTTTGTATATAATGGAATACTTAAAATTATCTAGTGGGGTAAATTCTCAACATTCTACAATAGAAGATTTACATAATAGAATCGAGTCGAGGTCTCATAAACATTCTTCTTACTTTTTGACGTAATTAGTTAACCCTTAAGATTTAAAAAGCGCCTTCGTTAATTATTTATATGTTCCGATAGCAAATAGAAATTATATAAATTATTTAATCAAAATTTATAATCCTGACAAGCAAAATGTACTTTAGTTAATGGGGTGTTTCTCAAGGGTATAAAACTTCTAAATTTGATTTTCAGTTTTGCTTATTCTCTTATACTTCGACTACTTTTAAAAAATACATTTCTTTAAAAATTTGACACAATATAAATTGTTTATGCTCGAGCAATTATTTACATTTATATTAAGTTGTGATAATGTATGATGAAATATCGCAAACTTCCTAAATTAATAAAGAGCTTATCTGAAATACTGAACAAATATAATTTTTACAGTTAAAAATAACTGAAAAATTTATTATTCTCCGGTAAATACACTAGAGATTAATTTGATTATCCGCCAAATTTTAGTTTACAAAAAAATTGTATTGTCATACAGAAAATATCACTACCGATACTATAAAGCTCTTGATTAATTTAATTCAAGCATTAAAGTTAATCGAAACGTTTGATTTGTTCTTTGACTTGCTGCGGCGGTCGAAATAATTAATTAAGTTCAAGAATTAAATTCAATCCAAACTTTTGATTTCTTTTTATAATTATTAATCAATTATGATTGGCTGATGTGAGCCGATTAAAATATTTAATTTAGTTTGATAATTAAATTTAATCGAAACTGTTGATTTGTTCTTCTAATTAATCATCAATTCTGATTGGCTGAGGGCGTCAAAATAATTAATTAAGTGCGATAATTAAATTTAATCGAAACTTTTGATTTGTTCTTGTAATTATTAATCAATTCTGACTGAATTAGGGCCGGTCAAATATATATTTAGTTCATGAATTAAACTTAATGGAAATTTTTTATTTGTTCTTCAAATTACCCATCAATTCTGATTGACTGTGGGTCGGTCAAATAATCAGTTTAGTTCGAAAATTAAGTTTAATCGAAACTTTTCATTTCTTCTAATTAATAATCAATTTTTAATGGACGAGGGTTGGTCAAAATAATAAATTTAATGGAAATTTTTTATTTGTTCTTCAAATAACCATCAATTCTGATTGACTGTGGGCCTGTCAAAATAATAAATTTAGTTCGAGTGTTAATAAACGCAAATTTTTATTTGTCATTCAAAATTATTAATCAATTCTAATTGACTGTGGGTCGGTGAAATAATCAGTTTAGTTCGAGAATTAAATTTAATCGAAACTTTTCATTTCTTCTAATCAATAATCAATTTTTAATGACCGAGGGTTGGTCAAAATAATAAATTTAATGACAGATTCTGATTTGTTCTTCTAATTAACATCAATTCTGATTGGCTGTGGATCTATCAAAATAATTAATTTAGTTCGAAAGTTAAAATCGAAACTTTTGATTTGTCATTCTAAATTATTAATCATCAATTCTAATTGACTGTGGGTCGATCGAATAATCAGTTTAGTTCGAGAATTAAATTTGATCGAAGCTTTTCATTTCTTCTAATTAATAATCAATTTTTAATGGCGAGGGTTGGTCAAAATAATAAATTTAGTGGCAGTTTTTGATTTGTTCTTCTAATTAACATCAATTCTGATTGGCTGTGGATCTATCAAAATAATTAATTTAGTTCGAGAGTTAAAAATCGAAACTTTTGATTTGTCATTCGAAATTATTAATCATCAATTCTAATTGACTGTGGGTCGATTGAATAATCAGTTTAGTTCGAGAATTAAATTTGATCGAAGCTTTTCATTTCTTCTAATTAATAATCAATTTTTAATGGCGAGGGTTGGTCAAAATAATAAATTTAGTGGCAGTTTTTGATTTGTTCTTCTAATTAACATCAATTCTGATTGGCTGTGGATCTATCAAAATAATTAATTTAGTTCGAGAGTTAAAAATCGAAACTTTTGATTTGTCATTCTAAATTATTAATCATCAATTCTAATTGACTGTGGGCCGATCGAATAATCAGTTTAGTTCGAGAATTAAATTTAATCGAAACTTTTCATTTCTTCTAATTAATAATCAATTTTTAACGGCCGAGAGGGTTGGTCAAAATAATAAATTTAATGGAAGTTTTTGATTTGTTCTTTGAATTAATAATCAATTCTGATTGGCTGTGGATCTATCAAAATAATTAATTTAGTTCGAGAGTTAAAAGTCGAAACTTTTGATTTGTCATTCTAAATTATTAATCATCAATTCTAATCGACTGTGGGCCGATCGAATAATCAGTTTAGTTCGAGAATTAAATTTAATCGAAACTTTTCATTTCTTCTTCTAATTACTAATTACGTTTTAATGCCCGCGGGTTGGTCAAAATAATAAATTTAATGGCAAATTTTGATTTGTTCTTCTAATTAATCAACCATTCTGATTAGCTGTAGGCCTGTCAAAATAATTAATTTAGTTCGAGAGTTAAAAATTGAAAAATTTTGATTGGTCATTCTAATTAATTATGTGTTTTTTTGGAGTTAATTAATATATTATAATTTAATTATAAAAAAGCCACGTTCAAAAGAAACAATTCTAATTAATCTTCAATTCTGATTGACTGTGGGGCCGGTGAAAATAATTAATTCAATTCTAAAATTAAATTTAATCGAAACTTTTGATTTGTTCCTTTAATTAAGCATCAATTCTGATTGACTGTGTCATAATAATTAATTTAGTTCGAGAATTAAATAAATGTAAAGAATTAATTGTTGAAACTTAAAAAAGTATAAATTAGGCGTGAAATTTGAGTCGGTTCTGTAACACACACTTATATTAATCCCTATTAAAAATAAAATTTTGATATTACACAACCGAACAAGTTTATTATATTTTAAATTTAACATTTTCATATTCCTTTGTTTTCTACATTTCACAAACATAAAATATAAACCAACAAAAATTTTTAATTAAATTTCAAAAGATAAAACATTTTAATAAATTATGACTTTGGTTTTTGTTTTGAAAACTCATTAATTTTATATTATTACTTCAAAAATAATATTATACAAATTTTGTTAACCTAAGCTTACGTTATTATTTGTAGTTAAATTTAAAGGGCTTTATATCGATTACTTACTTTGTAATTTAGTTTACCTGCAACATAATATTTTACGAGGAGAAATTAGTTGCCATAAAGCATAAGGCAACTAAATTGGACAATAATAACCTTTTTTTAATTATTATTTAACAAAAAAAGTGCAACTTTCTCGAGTATTAAAAATATTTACAGTTTAATTATTTTCCAGCTAGTATCGAACTGAAAATTCTAATTAAAAATAATGGTAAATTTATGTGTGCGGCGATTTGGAATATTACATATTTAAAATTTATACACGCGATTCATACCTAGGACTTTTAATTGAATTTGTTAAAATATAGTGAAAAAAGGCTATTATTTTAGATATCAGAAAAGGCTCTTTAATTCGCCTCTCATCCTTTTGATCTCAGAAACTATTGAAGTTGGAGAAATGGGTTAATGACAGCAAAGTTTGTTTAGAAATTTAATTATATCTATGGTTTTCAAAATAGCTCGACAAAACTCTAAAGCAGGTATCTCACTATCAATATTTTCATAAATACTTTTATAAACATTTTTATGGCGGTCCCAAGGGGAGCATTTTGTGCCAAAAATTAATTGGTTCGCGCGGTAACCAGTAGAAGTTACAATACCTATAACTAATAATAAATTTCATATGAATAAGTATAGTCTTTCAAAAGATAAATGGGTATTGTGAGTTTTGTGTACTTGACTTCTATCTATAAGCACAATATCATACTATAAAGTTTTCCAAACATTGCTTAAAATTTGTTCAAAATTTATAGTTTGAGCTTGAACGGAAAGCCAAAAAATCTAGTTCTTTTTGTAGGTGAAAATTAGTTAACAATTTGTGGATTAATAAATGAACATTGATGGTTTAAGTTTCCATACATAATGCGCTTCGCTTTGCATATCTTCCACTCGAGGTAATTATACGGAAATTTCTACAAAATTAATTTCTCCGCACACGTTTTGTTTTTATTACTATTATTATTGTTTAGGTGGGGGAGAAAGATTAAGGAAAGAAAAGAAGTTAAAAGTAACAAAATGAGGATTTAGTTTATGACAATTTAATAAAGTAACCTTTTTTAACTTTATTTTTGCTTGTTCAATATGCCAGTAAGTTTACCAAAGTTTTAATTTGCAGGCTCCCATGTTTGCTATATTGATCTGACAACTCTCGGTGTTGTTTTCTTTTGCTTGTTCGCTAACTCTTGTCATAAATATTGTCATGAAGTTGCAAGTACAACTTTTATACATTATTCAAAAATTTTAAATTATTTTACAGCAATTTATTTAATTTTATTTTACAAACACGAAAACGAAAAAATTTAAAATTAATTATTTTATTGCTTTAAGTAATATTTCAAAATTTAAGGCGCCCTTAAATTTTTTTAATAACTTTTTTTTAATTTATCCTCCAGGATATTTTATATTTAAAAAACTTTATTTTTTATACACGTGCACTTGTTTTGTTTATAAAATTATGCGTAAGAATTAAATCAAGTTGGAGGAGTATACTACGATTTGTCACTGGTTGTCAAAATGCATCATCCATTTAGTGGAGTGGAGAGGTTCTCGGAGCCCTCTTCTTACTACAGATCATGATACATTATTGAAAATAAATCCTACATTACAAAGTGCAATTTATCTTTTGATTCAATTTTAATTTATGTTTCAATTTTCTTTAATATTTTATTTATTGATTGAACTCGACAATAGAAGCACTTTTTTGTCTCATTTTTAAAAAAAAATTGTGTTTTGTAAGCTGTTTAACTATAATAGGTAACATACTCCTGCTGTAAAATTAAATTGATATTTTTAACAAAAAAAGCAAACGATCTATTTTCCATGTATTTGCCGCTAGGAAAATTTATCATTTAGCTGTCGACCTTAACACATGGAAATTCGGTTATCTTTTCATTCTTCCGAACGTGATAGAATCAAACGTAGCTTATTGAATAATATATTTTCTTGTTTTACAAATTCTTCAACGAATTATATCAAAAACAGAGACGTGCAAATAGTTAACCAGGGCTAGGATCCTGTAATTATTAGCGTATTGCTATGCTACGCTAAGCTACCTACTCTTTACCCCTCTCCTATCAATTTATAAGTTTGTAGGAGAGGGGTAGCAAGTAGTAAATGTTTAGCGTAGCGTAGAAATATGCTAATGATTACAGAATCCCAGCCCTGTTCTGTTAGAAAAAGTTTACCCCCCCCTCCATTTTGTCATAGCGAATCGAAGAAACATACATCAACATTTTGCAAATTAATTGCAAATTAGTTTTAAGAATTTGCAATAACTTTGAAGTACTTTAAAAAAATAGAGGGGGGGGTAACTTCATAGACGTCGGGCCACCCTAAGGCGCACATATTATTTTGTTTTTTTTTTCTGGCTTTTAAGGGACAAATCAAGGGCATCAGTTAGTTCTCGGTATAACCATCAGGATGGACAGAGAATAGTTATGTTTTTAAAATATTACAAATTTTACAGGGTGTTAAGTTTCAAGTCAAAAAATTGTTACCACTTCCAGTTAAACCGGAAGTCAAAATGGGAAGTATTAAGTAAAATTGGTTGGGTAATTTTAAGACCTTTCACAATAATAAAAAATATACAAAGTGTTCCGGTTTAAAATAAGAAAGTTGTCTCAATTTCCGGTTAAACCGGAAGTCGAAAAATGAAGCATTTGGTATCATCATCGTATAGCTATAGGTCTAACCATCAGGATGGAAAGAGAATAGTATTGTTTTTAACTATTCAAAAATATACAGGACATTCAATTTAAAGTAAGAAAGTGGTTGTCATTTCCGGTTAAACCGGAATTCGAAAATAGAAGCATTTGGTATCATCATCATATAGCTATAGGTCTAACCATCAGGATGGAAAGAGAATAGTATTGTTTTTAAATATTCAAAAATATACAGGACATTCAGTTTAAAGTAAGAAAGTAGTTCTCATTTCCGGTTAAACCGTAAGTCAAGTTTTTAGTATGATGTGACAGGTGATTTGGCGAGCTTATATATTCTCTTAAATATTCTAAAACAAACAAGGTATTACGGTTTAAAATAAGAAATTCCTCTCTACTTACGTTTAAACCGGAAGTCTAGATGTGTACCGTTACCGTTTATATTAAGAATGTTGTTCCCACTTCCGGTGAAACCGAAAGCCTAAATATGAAGTGTTTGGTATCGTTAGACAGGTAATTTTGCAAGCTATCAAAATATGCAAAAAAGTACAGGGTGTACCGCTTAAAATGAGAAAATTGTTTCCACTTCCGGTTAAGCCGGAAGTTAAAATGTTAAGTTTTTAGTATCATTTAACAGCTGTTTACGAGCTTTTAAAAACTAAAGAATGTTTATATTCGGTGTATTTTGACTTGAATTTAATTATAACAGTAACGGTGATTGTTGTGTTGCCTGTTAAAAAAAAGCATTCGTAACTTTAAGTGCGTGTAGTACGCATTAAAATGAGTAAAAAAAGTTATATCGAGGGGTGTCCAAAAGTTAATACTTTTTGAGTTATGGCCACTTGGGCTCAAATAAATAAAAATTAAAATAGTTTTATTAGTGTCCAAAATTTTTAGAGCGTGTAGTAACCATTAAAATGAGAAAAATGATATATTGAGGGGTGTCCAGCAGCTAATACTTTCCGAGTTGTGGCCATTAACTCCGAAAGTATTAACTTTTGGACACCCCTCAATATAACATTTTTTGCTCATTTTAATGCGTGCTACACGCTCTTAAAATTTTGGACACTAACAAGACTTTCGATTTTTTATTTATTTGACCGTTTAAGTGGCCATAACACAAAAGGTTTCAACTATTGGACACCCTCAATATAACTTTTTTTACTCAGTTAGTGTTCAAAATTTTAAGAGCGTGTAGTACGCAATTAAAAAGAGTAAAAATAGTTATATTGAGGGATGTCCAAAAGTTAATACTCTTTGAGTTATTGCCATTAACTCGAAAAGTATTAACTTTGGACACCCCTCAATATAACTTTTTTTACTCCTTTTAATGCGTACTACACGCTCGTAAAGTTACGAATGCTTTTTTTAACACCCTGTATATTAGGCGTATAACTTATTATAGCAAACTTTAACAGTATCACGAATAGTAAAAATTAGTCCAGGCGCGTTTGTTACAAAATGATCCTCCGTGGCAACTTTAGTGATTAAATATTGCCACTAGGTTTATTATAGCTTCTGAATAAACAGTTTCGATGGTGGCCATTTCAAATTAGTGTCCAACTCCTGATACGACGTCATGACAATGGCGACTGGTCAAAAACTAATGGGACTGTATTTTGGTTAATTTTTAACCAATTTACTCGATTCTTATGTCAATCGACAGAAAATCTTATATACTTTAAAAAATGTTATATCAAATTTTTCGCTAAATGTTATAGTTTGTGCATAAATTAAATTGCCAACAACTAGTTTTTTGGTACTCTTTTGGGGACTTTGTATCTCGGTTATTCTTCGCACGGAATTTCTGTTTCTGATCTCATTTCATAGATAATTTCAAGGGCTACGAAATGATAAACGTGTCGGGACTAAATCATTAGAATATTTTTGACTAATTACAAGAAGGGTGGAAAGTCCGAAAGTGGGATCCCGAAAAGCTGACGTGCAATAACTTAGCGATAAAGTTCTAATCAGTTTAAAAGATTTACTACATTATGTGGAGATGGAGAATAATGCAGTTAATTATAATTTTAACGTCGTGGAGATTAAGTAAATGTAAAAGTTCTGTGTAACACTCCACCTCTTTTTTTTTTTTTTCAAACATATTAAGTAAATCAAATATTAAAGTTAAAAACATAAAACTGTAACTTTTAAAATGATATTTTCTAAGAAAATAAAAGAAAAGAAAAACGTTCAAAACATTTTCTTTTCAAACTAGTTTTCCGAGTTTCTAAAGTACTGCGGAATATTTATTTTATAGGTAAGTTAAAATACAGGGTTGGATTTAAAGTGCATTAAAATCAATTTAAAACAAACAGTTTTTTCGCAAGTTATTACGTTTTCCTCCAACTTTTATTTTTTAATTCGGTTAAATTTTCATTTACACAAAAATATACATATTAAGTAGAATTTATTATACAATTAAGGTAATTTAAAAATGTTGTATTAAATTGCGCTGTTTGAAGTCAAAACTTATTTCCTTTCAGTAAGCCAAGAGATCTAATGAATGCAGTTACACCATACATTTATAAAACCATATCAGCATTGTAACGAAGCAGTTGCACAGCAATCAACATATTATCACAAAACAAACTATCTCAATTTGTTATCGTTACAATGCTGTTAACATTCATTACATAATTATTCATAATTAAAATTAACTCTCTAGTTCAAATAAAATCATTACGATGCGTTTATTAACAATAAATTAAACGGAGCGATGAGCGAAATGAAAATATTAATTCTTCCAGCACAATGCGAAAATGTTAGGTAATTAAAAATATGCTGAAAATTTTTTACAAAAATAATTTTTAAACCGAATTTTAAATAACTGGCAATTTTCCTTTGTTTAATATGTGTACATGTTGCTTGACATATTTTCAAACATTCAGTTTTCATAAAAGCAATTTAAATTTGAACAGTTGAACTTTCGCAATTTTCAGCTAACAATATTAAATTCGAGAGATATTTATGACGTCGTTACGCTTAGGATTAGATCATGACGAAAGTTAAATAATAATTTTCAGGTAGACTAATTTAAAAATTAAAACAATTAATTAAATTGACACTTAATAGAAATTATCGATTTTTAATTATAGCCCATCAGCTAGGTTCGTTTCGAAAATTACTACACAGTTAATCATTTAGTGCTCAATTATTATTTTCCATTAATCCAGATAGTTTTGACGTGAGAAATTATTTAACATTTAGTAGAGGGCATAATATTTTCTACAATAATGGTTTAATTCGGGAAATTAATTTGGTGTCATTTATACCGAGCTTTCGTTTCAAAACTTTCAATTTAAACTAAGGCTTCATTCACAATGAATATAAGCGTTACGTAGAGCTTATGGAAATCTACGGAAATCAATAAATATTTTTGGAAATTTTAATATTTAAGTTTTTCAAACTATTCAAGGGATAGAAAATCTACATTTATAAAGAAAAATACAGTTAAAAATTATTTATTAAATAAAAACTACTATACAGGGTTATTCAAATTCGAGGGCCACAACATGGGGATCTCGGAAACTGTAAGAGATATAGATTGATATTTATTTAAAAAATTTTTTTGGCACGTTATTGCATTTATAATAAGAAGCTAAACTCAAAAAAAAAAATAAAAAAAAATGCAGGTCCGTATTTAAAATTTTTGAGTTGATGATGGAAAGTCAAAACCGAAACGTTGTTTTGAAAATCTAAAATTGCCATCTTGTAGAGGCAAGAAAGGAGCAATGAAAATGTGTTTCTAGATTTCTGATATCTTTGAAAACAACTTCAGAAAAAAATAAATAAGATTTTCCAAAATTTCGAATTTTTCCAGAAATCTCGGGACCTAAAGGAAATTTTTTAATTTTCTTTTTTTAATATTATTCGCTATTTAATTATGCAACTTTGCCCCCATATAACCAACTTTGGATTTATTACAGTTGACCCTCGAATTTGAATAACCCTGTACACTGTTCAGTTTACGGATCTTTACCAACACGTGATCACTTTAATATGTTTAAATTAAGATAAAAACGACATATTTATTGAGTTTCTATATATAATTTAGATAATTTATATTATAAAATAATTATTTAGAAAATTTATTATTAATTATTTATTGAGTACCTATATCAAGTCACGTGTCAGTAAAGATTGGTGAATTGAACATTACACATCTTACGTTCGTTGTGAACGAGCACTAACAGTTGATCTGAAGCACACGCGAATTTGATAAAAAAACATTTCGTAGCCCTTAATTTCAAACTGACCAATTTTGAAATTTTAAATGGCACCCCCTGATTCTGTTTCGTATCTCGTTATTGGTGCGATGACTTCAAGGCTTTTACAGACCAATGCGTCTTGATTGCAACAGCGCTCGCGATAAGATAATACTACAGTCTTAGTTCAGGTTCAGAAAAGAACGATTTGGCGTTAATTATCGCGGTGTATAGCTAGAGTGGGTAGCTTGTAGAATTCGTCCGTGACAGCTTTTATAACGTTTGGTGCGCCTTACTGAAACCAGCATGTGGAATCTACTGAGGCAATGTAGCGATTTAAGTCTCGGTGATTTGCCATTGCCTTTCGAGAGACTACGTCGTACCTAACAAGAGTTTAATTCTTAATTTTTATTTTATGATTTAGATTCCAAGTTAAGAATGCCTCACAATTATTGGCCACAGCGATAAAAGGACAGAAGGGGAGGTTGTTGATTTACTACTTGGTGGCAAAATATAGTTACGCCTCAATTTAAGAAGGGGTGTTATGATGGTTGCATCCACAATTAGTGCTAAACGTACAGCCAGGGTGGCCATTAAATGTGAAGCTGACCTGTACATGTCCCCTACTAACTATACTAGGTAGTGACCACGCAGCTCTCGCTCGTAGGGATTTAACATGTAAAATCATGCTTTCGTAATTACCTGCTTTCCAAATAATTTTAGACAAAAATCTTCAAATAAAAGACATAGGGCATAAAATTCTGCATCTAATTCAAACAAAGCTAATAATGTAGTTTGTTTAATAACGGTATAAAGTAGATATGAAAATGTCAAAAATTACCTCAGACTAGCGATCGATAGCCATGATTTTCATAAACAATTTTTAAAGGCGGCCATTATGCATTTTGATTGCCTAAAGACTTAAAATTAACCAATCAACACACACGAAACGAACAAGCTGCGTCTAAGACGCCAGGTATGGACAATTGAACAGGGCACGGTGTAAGATATAAAAAGGTGGCCCAACAAGATAATGCTCGTAAGCAGCGCGAAATGGTTACAGTTTGACCGCAAAGTAGGTCGAGTGTGAGACTACGCTACCCGTATTGCGTGGTATATTAACATTCAATCTTATAGAGATCAAGCGTTTTATAATAAGTGATTTACCTTTTATTTAGTATTAATTATGGACAAACAAAAATAAAGTGAGTTTATTTATTTTCTCATGTATGACATCAACCGGGTGCCGTAGTGCGTCTCACTCGGCACAATATGGTGTAATTTGTTAGCCATAGAGTGACGGCTTGTTGCTCCACCTTCTTTATTATACACCGTGGACAGGATCTTAATGTTTCATTAATTCATAATTTATTTGTCAGTGACTCGTTTATTTATTTATCAGTGACTCATTAGTGCCAAATTTAGAAAATTCAAACAATTCAATTGCTAAAATTCTATAATAGGCGGTAACTGGCAAGGAAACAAAGTAATTGGCAATTGTTTTTCAGGACCCACTGCTATATCGTTTATTTTGAGGTAGTTTTTAACATTTTCAGATCTAATTTCTGCCGTTAAATAGCATGGAAAATTAATTTTATTGATTGATTTATATGCAAAATTTTATGCTCTACAACTTTTATTTAAAACTTTTTTGCCTTAAAAAATCAAGAAAGCAGGAAACTGCAAAAGTATGATTTTTTATCCTAAATCCCTAGGATTGAGACCCATGATCATCACCTTGGATGAAATGAATTTTTTAAATAGAGAAGGACAAGACCTTTGAAAATTTGTGAAAAATTATTAGAAATAGACTGATACTTTGTTATTCTGTTGAGCGGTCGCCTACAAATCTCTCTCCAACTCAAATAACACCTCCGAGATATACATCAGTGTGGGTTACAAAATCCCCTAAAGATATTAAATCACAAATAACGAAAAGCAACAAAACTTGTCCAAAATGATTGCCAACATTAAAAATTAAAATAGGTAAAAGACAAATCGAAATCAGCCTAATAAATAAATTATATTCATATTTTACTTAAAGTTTAAAATTCATTTGCAATTCATGAGTTATTTATTAAAATGTTTGTATTTCCAGTAAACGTGTAGCCTAGGCTGTATACTACATAAATAATTCATTACGTGAGCAAGTTAAAACTGAAGAGATTAATTTACACGTTTTACTAATAAATAATTAATTTAACAACTTGTAGCGAATTATATTTAAAAAAAACACGATATTAATTATTAACGCTCGCTTTAATTAATAAATAAAATCCATAAAATAAAAAGTTTATTAAAACTTTTTATAAGTTAATAAAAAAAGTTTTTACAAATCGTATTGGCTTTTCCTTCTCTTTGTCAAGAGACTGACTTGACTGCTGCAATAAAAATATATTTCAAAAATTTTTAAATTGTACGGATATAAAATAAGATTCTTTTCCTTAAATTTCAAAGTAAAATAAATAAAGTTTGGCTAAAGTAAATCAGAGGTGGATTGGGCTTTTTTAAGATAATGTTTAAGGTCAAGACTTTAGAGAGATTTATATAAAGGAGCACCTTGGAACTGCTAACCTAGTAGTTAGTTTAGTTGTAAGAAGTTCAATTTTTGGTGGGTTGCCAACGTGGAGAAATAATTGGAAGTTGGATGTCATTTAATTGAAGCAACAGAAGGAGAATATCTCATGATCTGATCTTGTGGAACAAGTGAGCAAAAACGTAGCTCGGGGCTCGAATTAATTTATTGTTGAATAAAAGTTTAGTTTTAATAGCGGCTAATCATAACTAGTGAGATTGTAATCTATATACGCTTCTAAGCTTTTAATTGAGCTATTAATGAGCTAACGAGCGATGGTGTGTGATAAACCATTCATCATCATTTTTTTTGTATCGACTAAAGAATGGTATTGAACGTCAAGAAATAATTAAAATTGATATAATGGTAATCAAATAATAGAATTATAACCTCTGTTAAACACATCTCACGTAAATAGGTTAATAATAACAAAGGAAAAGCTAAAGCTTTTAAAATACAATTTCCGAGTAGTCCGCTATTCAATGATAATACTTTGAACTAAGACTACAATCTACCAACTCCGGAAAGTTATAGATTTATGTCTTTCTGCTTATATACTGCGAAGTTTGCACAAATGAAATGTTCGATAAAGTAAATGCATGTAATTTGAAAAATTATTATTTTGAAAAAAATCCAACGTTCATTATTAACGTTTACTTAATTAACCCTCGTAGTGGAGGAAAACGAAAAAAACGAAAGAGGAAAGGGTAGATTAGATACAAACTTAAAAAGTTGCTAAAACTCATTTTAACTTGTTTTATTTCTTTTTACTATTAAAAAGCTCGTTGTTAATTTAATAAATTGTAGCAACCAACTACAAGTAAAACAATTTAATATGTGCGCTCGCGAAAGATAGGAATTTTTAGAAAAATATATATAACAAACAATTTAAAAAAAATAAAATAAATTAAATAAAACACAAGGCAAACAGTCGAGAAAATAAATCGATGGGATTTTATTTCTACTTGGCTTGTTTTATTAAAGAAAACTGTAATAAATAACTCAACATTTCCTTTTTTTTTTCATTCTGGAATATAGTCAATATAAAACAAATTAAATGTTTGGTATATCAATTTACTATCTGTCATATTAATGTAGTTATTCTGTTGTAAATGTATTGCTTTCATATTATCTGTCACAAGTAGCACGAGCCAATTACAGATTGCCTATTTTAAAAATAATAATTTGCATATTGCTTCCAGTCTAGACTTTTTGTTATACGCAAAGTCAATATCCTCCAAAAGCAATGTCTGCCTGTCTGTGTCTGGATGAACCTCTGCAGCTTCCCTGCGTATCTCTATGTGGTGTCGTATAAACGTATTATGTGAATCAATAACAAAATTGGATAAATACAGAGAATTGTTTTCAAGTGTATGCTACGAGCTTTTACTCTATGCTAACATCACCACACTCGAACAAGTAGTAGCAGATAAGAACAACATTTTTGTAAAATCACTCATTGTGAGCGGGAGGAAAAACTAAACTCAAAACGCTAATGATATTAACGAGGAAGTACATCGAGCACTCGCTAGGAATTATAAGTGGAAATCTTTAAGCCTGAATCGATGTGGGAACACATCAACTCTTAAAAATTGTTTTCCTTACTTTTGCCGCTCCCTGTATATAAATTAATAAGAAGGCAAGTATGTTAAATTTGAATGTTAAAAAACTTTAAATTTTCTCTTCCAACATCAATAAATCCATTTCTAAATTAAATTATTTTAATCGAATAAAATCATCATTAATCTTTTATAGAATTTTAAAGACATTTTATAAAAAGTTTTTAGTTATATAATTAATATTTACTTCTTTTTATGTCTTCTTTCTGAATAAGCTATTAAATCGATATACCAATTTTAACTTTTTTTTTCATAATTAGTAAAACTACAGGCTTTTCAATTAAATCAATACAAAAGGTACCGTTAAAAACCAATGTAGGATTTACTTTGACGGTTTTATTTTAATTAAAGCTCTCATCGTTAAATTTGTTGGTAGAGAAATCATTTTTCCAAAGTGCACGCATCAAGCGCTCTATTTTTTATGTATAAAAATAGTAGATTTCGCACTTAAGGAGTGCACTCGAGACCAGCGTATTAGTCGTATAAACACAGCACAGCCTAGCACAGCATAACAACATAACATAATATAACAATATAACATAACACAACAACATACATAACAGCATAACATAACAACTTAACATTACAACATAACATAACAGTGCGTGTTGAAGTGAACACTGTCCAGCTTATTGGTAGTATAAACACAGCACATAAAATCACAGCGCAGCATAGCACAGCATAACATAACAACATACATAACAACATAACATAACAATATAACAGTGCGTGTTAAAGTGAACAGAGACCAGCGTATTGGTCGTATAAACACAGCACAGCATAACATAATTACATAGCAACATAACATAACAACATAATGTTATACTTAACAACTTAACATAACATACCAACATAACATAGAACATAACGTAAAAACATAACATAACAACATAACAGTGCGTGTTAAAGTGAACAGAGACCAGCGTATTGGTCGTATTAACACAGCACCGAAAAGCACAGCACTGCATAACATAGCAACTTAACATAAAGACATAATGTTATATACAGGGTGATTCATGAGGAAGTGCAAATATTTTGGGAGGTTGTAGTATGGATTATGCTGAGTAAAAAATGTCATATGAACATGTGTCCTATTGTCAATAGATACAGAGATACAGTCATTTTAAGCTGTATTAAAGTATAAAACAAATAACTTATTGTTGATTTTCAATACTAACAATTAAAATTAAATAAATTTACAAGACGGTTCAAGAAAAGGTAAACACCAGAGACGAATTATTTCTCACTTAAATTGTGAATTTGTGCGGCGCTCATAAAGGAACGCCAAGATGATATTAGAAAAGTAACAGTAGTATTACAAAGTGCATTGAGATTGGCTGTGGGATTTTTGAACTATTACTGTAAATTTGTTTATTTTAATGGCTAGTATTAAAAATCAACAATAAGTCATTTGTTTTATACTTTAATACGCCTTAAAATGACCGTATCTCTGTATCTATTAACAATCGGACACATGTTCATATGACATTTTTGACTCAGAGTAATCCATACTACAACCTCCCAAATTTTTTGCACTTCCTCATGAATCACCCTGTACATATAACAACATAACATAACATAGTATAACGTGATATAGCATAACGTTACATAGCATAGTATTGCATAGCATAGCATAGCATAGCATAGCATAGCATAGCATAGCATAGCATAGCATAGCATAGCATAGCATAGCATAGCATAGCATAGCATAGCATAGCATAGCATAGCATAGCATAGCATAGCATAGCATAGCATAGCATAGCATAGCATAGCATAGCATAGCATAGCATAGCATAGCATAGCATAGCATAGCATAGCATAGCATAGCATAGCATAGCATAGCATAGCATAGCATAGCATAGCATAGCATAGCATAGCATAGCATAGCATAGCATAGCATAGCATAGCATAGCATAGCATAGCATAGCATAGCATAGCATAGCATAGCATAGCATAGCATAGCATAGCATAGCATAGCATAGCATAACACAGCGTAACATAGCATAATAGCATAACATAGAGTAACTCGTGTAAAATTTTCACTTTTCAGCACTAATTACACATACGTTATTATGAAAGTAATAATTGCTTTGAATTTTAAACCGGAGTCATACAAAATTCGTACCTAATCTAAACGTAATTTACTGAATAGTTTATCCTCGACAATAGAGAAAACTTAAATTTTCCTCTTAAAACATGAAAATTTATCAAATTAATTTTTATTTCCATTTTTACTTAATAAATCATAAACTTCTTCTATTTTCAACCCAAATTGATTTTCTTTCTTACAACTTTTCCAAACTAATAATAAAAGGGAAAAGAAATCGATATTAAAAAAAGATAAGTTTGAAAATACATAATTTTATATTAAAAAATAATTTCGTATCGAAATGTGCAAAAAAATTGGATAAAAATATATTTTTGTGAAAAGTGAGTGACAAGTTATACAAAGTAATAAGAAAATCCAAAAAACGAGACTCGATTGCCAACATTTTATTTTATGTTAGAGCTTGTCTAAAATTCTCCTATAAAAATATTACAACTATAAACATTTTTTAAGCCATAAGCTGTGTTAAAGAAAATATTTTCTCATCTTCTTCCCAAATATTATTAAAAGCATTTTTTAAGAAATGTTGTTTCGTTCTAAGGCAATTTTCGACGTACATATAAAATGATAAAATAGTTACATTGAAATGTCAGTTTTTAAACTCAATAAGCGAACAACGAAGTTGTGCCGGGAGGCACGGAGTGCCGACTTGATACCGTTTTTATAATCTTCTTTTTACGGCTTATCAGAATATGAGATCAAATTTTCAATTAGGTATAAGGGGGAGGCGCGGGGGGACTTTAAAAGTGAGAAAAACGCAAAGTTTTATATAAAAATTAGCAACTAAGCCGTCCTTGGATTGCAAGAGTTCAAATTTGGGAGGGACGTAAGACACACCCACAGCTATCCCCTCTCCAAATTTCCGACGAATCCGAACGATCCAATTTTTTTTATAGGTTTACATTGGTCGAAAAATCAAAATGGCCGAATCCGTGCAAAAATCGAGATTCGGATACTCTAGCGAGTCCCCATAAACTCACCGATATTAGTTTCCGAAAATGGCAGGAGATGGCCGCGCAGCGGCCGACTTAAAATTCCGAAAAATCGTCGTACAACTTTGAAAAGCTGTAAAAAGAAATCTAGGCCAAAATTTAAAAATGTAGTTCACGGTTGAACGTTAGACGTCATCTGGCTATCGCCTCCGACACGATTTGGACCGATCCCTTCGGCAGTTACCGAACGTAAGGAAACCTCGGAATTTCGGCGTACAAAAAAATTTTTTTTTTCGGAGCGGATTTTAATTTCGGATCTGACGTCCTTAGGGGGTCTAGATCGTCGTTCCGGTATCGGTTCCTCGAGAGCTCTCGCACCCGCCCCACGGAGGGGGGGACAAGAAATGGCCCTTGCGCCGAGAAGCCCATGGCTCTACCTATTGCACCTGCGGCTTTCGGATCGGTTCTGAAAGTTAGCTCGGACCTTCTACTAAAAATGACCACAAGATAATTTCTACGTTTCCCATACAGAGGGCGCTGCAATTTTCACAAAAAGTGTCGATTTTTAGCCACAATTTGGGGATAACGGGAGAACGCGGAGGCCTACGGCGTCCCGCCTTCTCTCAGAGAGGGAAAGCCCAATTTCGTAAAGTAGGCCGCCGGGAATTTTTCGAACCATCCATAGGGCGCCTCCAATTTGAAATGGCGCAGTCGGAAAAGACTAAAAATTCGAAAAATTCGTGAGCACGAACGAGAAAAAAAGTGCCGACTTTTTCGCTTAATTATCGTTATTGGACCGAGTCCCCGTCGTTTGTCGCCGGCGGCAGGCCAAAAAGGCCTTAAACAAAATTTGACATAGTCCAGTAAGCAAGTTCGCTTATTGGGCCGAACCGATCTCTACACTATATCTTATCTATTCCGTTCGGGGTCTAAACTGACGAATTCGGTGTCAAAAATGAGCTACGGCCAAAAGGGCCCGAGTTGTGGAATTTTTTAGGTTTTAGACTTTGTCGCCAAAAATCGTAGCTGGGGCATAGGGCAAATCGTAGCGATGCTGAGCGGAGGTCTTTTCGACGACACCCCGGGCTACGTCGGTGCCGAGTCTGGGATCGATCGGGGATTCCCCTGATTTTTAAAGTCCGAAAAACAAACGATAAAATTGAAAAAAATGAAAATTTTTCCAATCGAGTTGAAATTCGGCATGGGTGTCGAGGAAGTGCCCCTGACCACATTTTCGTTTATTAAAAATCTAAAAGTTCAAAAACAAAAGAAATAGTCTTCTTTGAACATCGAAACTCAAAAATGTCTAAAATTTTTATTTATAACACGGTGATGTTGAAATTTGGCATGTGTGTAGTGTCTGTGGTCCGATTGACAATTCCGTCAAAAAATTTTCAATAAAAAAATTCGGACACCCCTTTTGGGGGCTTCAAAATTTTTCAAGTCTGATCGTCAAAATTTTTACGCCATTTTGTTTGGGTCGAGGTTCTATAACTTTTTTATTGGGGACATTTTTTGACCCACGTGCCGTTTGGGCGCTAGGCACCAATTAAGGTAAAAATATTAAAATTTTCAAATTTAGACCTTTGCCGCAAACACAAAAGTCAAAAGGGTGGCACTAATTTGCTTCGGGAAGGTTGTTCGAACTCTCCCCTTTCGATATCACTCAAAGACAACCTCAAAAAATTTATAGGGGGGACGCAAGAAATTATTTTTTAACTTAAAATTTTCATAAATTTAATTTTACATAGTATAGGTAATTAACCAGCGGTCCGATCGGGCGGAATCCCCGATTGCATCCACTTTGAATAAATGTTAAGAGCTATATTATATAAAATAATTTTAGTTATAAAAACATTTATAACGTAGATTTCGTACATTTCTGATTCCAAAACATAAAAAAATTACTTAAAAAAAAATTTGTTTTATATTTATGTATATTTATGTTTAGTTTGGAGCTGCACTTTTCAACAAATGGAAAGCACCTAATATTTATACAGTTTATAGGTTCAAGTTTTTTTTAAGTAATTTTTTTATGTTTTGGAATCAGAAATGTACGAAATCTACGTTATAAATGTTTTTATAACTAAAATTATTTCATATAATATAGCTCTTAACATTTATTCAAAGCGGATGCAATCGGGGATTCCGCCCGATCGGACCGCTGGTACACACATTAATAATAAGAGTCGAGCTTACGAAAAAGATTTAATGCCTTCTTGCTGAGCTTTGATTGCCGGGTCAACTTTTCTTTAAAATTCCCCAGTGAGCGATGATTTTCGATTTTGACAAGGATAGTAAAAGCTGCCAAAAATTTGAAACCATATTTTAAGCTTCTATAAAGGCTCTAAAAGCCAAAATTTGGAATTTTGATGACTTGAAGGATTACAGAGTTTTCCCAACTCTTTAGGGTAGCAGTTGGCACTTTTTCACTAAGAAGGGCGCCTCGAATAAGTTTCAAGGCCCTTTACTTTAATTTTCTTAGTGCCGGTTTTTCAATCATCGTTTAAACTAAGTTCCAGCTGAACGAAGTTCAAGCTCATGCGCCGTAACTCGTTTACATTACAGTAAATTTACAGCGCATGAGAGATCTTCGTTCAGCTGGAACTTAGTTTAAACGATGATTGAAAAACTCACCCTTAGACGGGGGTTGTATAATTAACAAATTATTTTAATAACTTAATACAATCGATTACTGATCGATAGTCGATTAGTAGAAAAGGCTGTAGAAAGCCTAAGTATTTATTATTATCAAGGACCATTAAATATAGATATTTAAATAATAGATATTTTGATGGTAGTTTGATATTATCCATAAAAAATAATTTTCAAGTTATAAAGCTCTTCAACACATTACCTACTGTAAACTTTGTTATATTTTTATTTTAATCAATTTTTATAGTGGACTTTCTTATAAAAATTATATAACATTTTATTTTATTACATCTGAAGGGTCGGTCATTTATGTGAATGGGAATAAAAGTCGAAAATATGCGACAACTTGTCACGTTTATCAGTGTTTATATAACTTTTGGATGTCGTTATTATACGATTCTTTTTGAGAGAGAAAAAAAAGGTGAAAATTACTATGGTTTGTAAATAAAAAAAAGTGGAGAAAATCATTAAAAATTTATTTTCGCTCGTTTTATATTCATTCGCTTTGGTAAATATATTGTAAATGGAAGCTTTTAGTATAAATCAATAAAAAGCAAGCCAATTATTTATGCAGATTAAACTTACATCATCACATTTATATTTCCTTGCATTTCTATGCAATTTCATCAATTTTCTGACGAAAAAAAAACAAAAGATTAAATGTTAATGTTTTCACAAATTCAACACGACCGTTATTAATCACCACATTAAATTGCGTGTTTAAAGGTAGAAAATAAAAATTATTAATATCCATCTAAATTATTTAATAATAAATTGACTAATTTCGGATTTCTAGTGAATATAATACAAAATTAATTAAAAATCGATGATAATTACTTATAATAAGTAGTTTACAAATCCACCAAAATCCTTGGTTGTTAGTAGTTCAATATTGATTATGATGACAAGCACATACAATTTAATTATTAGTTTTGTTAAAGATCGCAAATTGTTAACAAAGGCATGAAATGGAAAATTGCAATTCATTTAACTCGTATGTTTCGGTCACAATAAAATTATAAACTATACGGTGCCATAAAAAGACTTACGAGGTCTCAAAATAATCTACAGTATACAGAGTGATTTCTTTTTAATAATAAAACAGAAATATTACAAATATTTACTCAGAATCTTGCCTTGATTTCAAAATACAAAAAATGTTTTTAAACATGTTTGATATTTTTTCATTTCCGGTTTAACCGGAAGCGTTTGTTAACTCAAAAATAGTATCAAATGATAGATATACACAAGATCAGTATATCTGCCAACTTTCAAATTCTTATTTTTATTCGACAAAAAATTATCGCTGCTTAGAGTTTTAACTTTAAAAAAATCATAACTCCGGTCCTGGAAAAATTTAAGAAATGACACAAGCGTCGTTCGATTAAAAATTATATGATGTTTTTCCTAAGCAAAAATTGAGAACACGCCCAAATCCGATTTTGAGAAAATCCATTTTAAAGTTTTAACCAAATTTGGCCCCTTAAAGGTGGGCAAGTTTAGAACATTTTAAAATATCGATGATATTACGAGTAGAGCCTCATACTCTGTCTATGAAACACCGTTTTTAGATTTCCTTAATAATAAATACCGGTTAAGTTATAAGAGAAAAATCACGAAACTGGACAGTCGCTATATTGGCCGCCATTTTGAATTTAAAGATTTGAAAAAATATCCATTTATTTAGGGCCAAGAAGTACTACTAACTTATAGACAAGATTAAAATATCTAGGTCTAAAATGTAGAGGTTAAAATGCGTCCAAAATAACCCCCTTATTTTGGACGATCTTGTATAAATTTGCATTTAAAAGCTCTTTTTCTCCAAAAAATTTCCTAAAACGTCAGTTGAGTAATTTTTTGATTTACGGGCGTTACCTACAAACATACAGACCTTTTCTATTGGTTTTTATTGCATTTTTTAATCCGGTGCAGGGGGGGGGGTCAAAACGTCATGAAATTAATTTTAAAAAAATTTTTTTTCGCAATATTTTTATAACAAAAATTACAATTAAAGGATTTTATAACTCGAATCAAAAACAAAATTTTTTAACAAAAGTTAAACAATTAATTTTAACTTTTGTTAAAAAATTAACAGTCGCATAATCGATTTTTTAAATTATATTAATTAACAATTAATGACACCGGTAATAGAAAATTGTAAAATAATTTCATTTGCGCTTCAATTAAAAATTTCACATTTCAAAACAAAACTAATTTCAATTAACCCTTGTGCACTGTTGGGGTCATATAGTCCCCCCAAGCAACTTTATCCTATCATAGCTTCGCCAAATTAAATTATTTTTTATTTGTGTTCGGTGACTTTTACTAATTTATAATTTACAACAATATGTTATTTTCAAATTTTCAAAATCTTTTTTATATTTTGTAAAAACTTAACTTAGTACGTATAATACGCTGGGGGACAATATGACCCCTCATTAGAGCCAGTACTTTATACGGGCAAAAGAATTGTTTATTTTGTCTTATAACTGGAAGTGCAATTACAATTTGATAATAAAAAAGCCAAAAACTGAAATTAATAATAACGAGAAAATTTTTTAAGTCCAAAAATAGCTTAATATGCTGTATAATTTTACGTTGTCGTAAAACGACAACTTGTTAGCAGTAGAGATTAAAAAAAATATTTCCATTACAAAGATCAGAGACGTAAGCCCAAATTATAATGGTTTATATAAAAAAAATCAAATTTTGTAAAAAAAAGTAGTGAACATACAAATAAGCAACGTAACCGCAGATGCTAAAAATGTAAAAAATGTTTTAAATTATTAAATATTATCAATAAATAATTGGGGTCATATTCTCCCCCAAACGTAGTATGTGTGCATACTTTTTGAACAGTGCACAAGGGTTAAATCATGACAGTGATATAAGAAATCAATATTTAATTTAAAATTCCTTTATTTAATTTTTCATTTAGCTTTTTGGATTAAATAAGCGAATATTTTAATTTGCTTTATAAATACTCACTAAAAAGCAATCATTTTCATTATTTTATTTATTAAAAAAAAATTATAATCAAAAGCGTTACTTAAATAATGCTATGTTAGGCAACCCATTAAACACTGCAATTACATAAGTTGCATAAACTTTAATTAACATTCGCGCTTCTTTTAATTACTATTAATTATTTTTAAATGTTAATTAATGCTAAGCGCTTTAAATGAATAAATAACAAATTACCTTTATTATATTTATTAAATTATTATAAACATTTTTTTGTGTCGGGTTAATTGTTTATTTATTTTAAGTTGTACAAATTTGAATTAACATTTTTGTTATGTTAGAACCAAAAATTTTTGAAATGAAATTATATTATGAAATCAATATCTTTTAAACGGTTTGGTCAATATTTGCTCAAGTTAACCTTAAGTCGCACAATTTTCTATTAATTTTCTACGTTTTTATTAATATAACAAGTCCATGGGAAAATTCTTAAGATGACATTTACAAGGTTTCATTAAAACTCTAATAGCTCTAATTATAATAAAATAGGTTAAAATTATTTAATTTAATCGCAAAATTCTAATTGGCATTAAAATGCAACACTTTGTTTATTTATCCAACTGGAACTCGTTTTATAAAATAAAAACAAATAATTAATTTAATTCAGGAAATGTATTCACTTATATTAAAGTGTTGTATGTTGTACTTGTTTTTATCGTGAGAAATATACTTGTTAACACCCGCATACGAGGACCTTGGGGGAGTGTTGTTGATTGTTGCACAAAATAATTATTAAGAACCGCACAAATGTTGTTACAACTTAAGCTTTCCTCCGAGAAAGTCAACCGCTTTTACTTAGTTCTGATCTTTCTTGTGGTAAGGGTTTGTGCACAAAAATTCTACATGTGGGTAGGAATTTAAGTGAACATTTTGCGCATAATTTCTAACGTGGGGCATGAAATTAAAAATTCTTCAAAATATTCCATAGCCAATTTTAGTTTCTTATTTTTGTGACTACAGTCTGAACTACACGATGCGTTTATTATAGACACAGGGCGACCAGTCAGGCAGAGAGGCGGACAACACTATTTCGACAACCATCATACACAAGTCGCTCCAGGAGGGTTGATAGGGGGGCAAAGACCCCCTTACTCTCCTTCAAGAAGCCATTCAACGAGAAGGAAGTCCGCTCTGACTTTCGTCGAAACCCACCGCACGACGAAGATTTTGTTCTTACTTTGAAAACCACAGGCAAGAGGAACACCACCATCCACCCACGAGGATTGATCGGGGGACAAAGCCCCCTTACTCCTCTCCGAGGAGCCATTCAACGAGATGGAAGTCCGCCCTGACTTTCGTCTAAGCCCATCCCGCACACCGAAGATTTTATGTTTTTTCTTTGAAAACCACAGGTAAGAGGAACACCACCATCCTCCCAGGAGGGCTGATCGGGGGGCGAAGCCCCCTTACTCCCCTCCTAGGAGCCATTCAACAAGATGGAAGTCCGCTCTGACTTTCGTCTAAGCCCACCGCACACCGAAGATTTTATGTTCTTTCTTTTTAAACCACAGGCAAGAAGAACACCACCATCCTCCCAGGAGGGTTGTTCTGGGGGCGAAGCCTCCTTAATTCCCTCCAAGGGAATTGGAGTTTCGGAAATCGACTTTCGTCGAAACCCACCGCACGCCGATGATTTTGTTCTTACTTTGAAAACCACAGGCAAGAAGAACACCACCATCCTCCCACGAGGATTGATCGGGGGCAAAGCCCCCTTACTCCCCTACTAGGAGCTATTCAACGAGATGGAAGTCCGCTCTGACTTTCGTCTAAGCCCACCCCGCACACCGAAGATTTTATGTTTTTTCTTTGAAAACCACAGGTAAGAGGAACACCACCATCCTTCCAGGAGGGCTGATGGGGGGGGGGGGGGGCGAAGCCCCCCTTACTCCCCTCCTGGGAGCGATTCAACGAGATGGAAGTTCGCTCTGACTTTCGCCTAAGCCCACCGCACACCAAAGATTTTGTGTTCTTTCTTTTTAAACCACAGGCAAGAAGAACACCACCATCCTCCCAGGAGGGTTGTTCTGGGGGCGAAGCCTCCTTAATTCCCTCCAAGGGAATTGGAGTTTCGGAAATCGACTTTCGTCGAAACCCACCGCACGCCGATGATTTTGTTCTTACTTTGAAAACCACAGGCAAGAAGAACACCACCATCCTCCCACGAGGATTGATCGGGGGCAAAGCCCCCTTACTCCCCTACTAGAAGCTATTCAACGAGATGGAAGTCCGCTCTGACTTTCGTCTAAGCCCACCCCGCACACCGAAGATTTTATGTTTTTTCTTTGAAAACCACAGGTAAGAGGAACACCACCATCCTTCCAGGAGGGCTGATGGGGGGGGGGCGAAGCCCCCCTTACTCCCCTCCTGGGAGCGATTCAACGAGATGGAAGTTCGCTCTGACTTTCGCCTAAGCCCACCGCACACCAAAGATTTTGTGTTCTTTCTTTGAAAACCACAGGCAAGAACAACACCTCCATCCTCCGAGGAGGTCTTATCGGAGGGCGAAGCCCCCCTTACTCCCCTCCTAGGAGCCATTCAACGAGATGGAAGTTCGCTCTAACTTTCGTCTAAGCCCACCGCACACCGAAGATTTTATGTTCTTTCTTTTTAAAGCACAGGCAAAGGGAACACCACCATCCTCCGAGGTCTTATCGGGGGGCGAAGCCCCCCTTACTCTCCTCCTAGGAGCCATTCAACGAGATGGAAGTTCGCTCTGACTTTCGTCTAAGCCCACCGTACACCGAAGATTTTATGTTCTTTCTTTTTAAACCACAGGCAAAGGGAACACCACCATCCTCCGAGGAGGTCTTATTGGGGGGCGAAGCCCCCCTTACTTCCCTACTAGGAGCCATTCAACGAGATGAAAGTTCGCTCTGACTTTCGTCTAAGCCCACCGCACACTGAAGATTTATGTTCTTTCTTAGAAAACCACAGGCAAGACAGTCCTCAAAACACTCCAAGTCAGACAGACGGACAGGCATGCGGACAGTCAGGTAGACTGGCAGTCGGACAGTCAGGCCATTAGGCGAATGAACAAATAGGCAGACGGGCATATGCAAAGAGTTAAAATGTAAGAATAAATAAAATTGTTACTCCCAAATAATTCTGTATAACAATGGAGCTATTAAACGAAATGTGAGTAGGTTTAGTCCATAAATATAATTTGAGTTGATTATTAATTGCATGTGTGATGTAAATTACCAGAGGTGAAAATTGGTCATTATTGAAAAATCGGTCACCTTAATTAACTTAATTATAAAGTTTTACGTTACCTAAATAATATTTTTGCGTGAAAAGGATGTATGTAAATTAAAAAGTGAATAGCCTCATCGAAAACACAAGGTTATAAGCAAAATAATAATCTTACAAATTCAAAAACCAAGGACAGAAAAAGTAACTGAAAATTAAATAATTCTTTCGTGTACGAAAGGCATTAAAAAAATTTTTTTGTTTAATTAAATATTAATTTTCTCGATTTAACGTGTGTTATACTTTTACAATTTTTTTATATAAAATATGTACCTACGCCTTTTATTGATGTATTCCGCGACAACATAATTTATGTAAATAACTTTTTTATATAAAAAAAAGAATACAATTACGTGATCGTTTTAGTAAACAAGGTTGAAAACCGGCACACAAATTTTATAGTTTTCAAACTACATTCCTTTTATTCCCTTAAGTATAAATTCAAAAATATTTGAATAAAAATAATAAATTACAGATATAACAATAAAACTACCCTTATTTTTCCTAAATTTAATTAAAGAACTCAATCGTAAATAAAAACCTTCGTTTTTCTTACGTAATTACTCTAATTGTTGTTAATATTGGAGGTGATAAAAAATTAAATAAAAAGGTGTAGGTAGGTATGCAATTATTTTAACAATAAATGTTTGTTAATTTCATCAAAATTACATAATGATATTTAAATTAGTTACTAATGCTAATTTTAAAACTGTTTTTCAAACAGTGACGTAGATGTGAAATTACAGTGTGTATAAACATTTTTTATTGGGGATGATCAAAAGGCCAATTTTAAACCAATAAAAAATAAATTCACTTATGATCATTTTGAGGTTATAAATGGACGCAATTTTCAAACCGTTTTAAACTGTGTATTGCACACCACTGATGAGATAATGCTCGGTTGCATAAAGGCGAATTATATTTTAATCCGAGAATTAGATTTATAATCCTTAGATGTTGTAACGTTACACAGAAAAATAATAAATAAAAATGTCAAAGTTTGACAAACTGTATTCACAATTCAATACAAAAATAACTTATCCTCTAATTTTAATTTACAAACGTCAAACTTTGTCATTACAGTATGTAATGTTGCAATATCAAAGGATTATAAATCTAATTATCGAATTAAAATATAATTCGCCTTTATGCAACCGAACCAAGCGAACAAAAGAAATTTGGAATTGGTCAAATTACAAAAAGTTGAAGATTTTCATGCCCATTGAAACGTGAAAATTCTGGTCGACATCCTGGACGACCAGCGTCGTTCCTGAAAGATCCTGAAAAACCTAAAACCTTACGTTTTCGTCCGTATCTTTTTTATTACTGAAGTAAGTATAATGATTTTTGGCAGGTTCATATAAAATGATATGCACTATCCATTGCACTTTTTCTAGGCCTACTACATTTCATGTTTTCAATAGACGTCATATTGATGGATTTTTAAATCATTAAATAGAGAAAATAAATACAATTTCAACGATATAACACACATGCGTCATCCGACTTTATTAACCACCTCAAAACGTTAATTTAACAAGTCATCAATAAAATCGAGTTGCCATAAAATAACAAATGAATAATTTTGGCATTTCTTTCTAAAACAAGCAACATTGTTGTTTACTGTACCAATGTAATCATTTAAATGAATTTGGACGCAAATGAAATTAATCTATTGGCACAAATACACATAAATCCGAAATCATCACAAAGAAAAATTGCTTTGGAACGTTAACGTATCAAAATGTCGCGTACAAAAGATTTCAATGTTAAATCTGTACAAAAATAGCATCCAATGCTGGTGGTGATGGTAATTTGATTTCTTGAATAATACGTCAAAATTATTCATTTGTTATTTCATAGCATTTCGATAAATTGTTAAATTCATAGTATAAGTATACATAGTATGCCATTCCGGTGTACGAAATACGAACTTACGTACAAGTCGGGTTGATTACGGTGTTGGCTACAAATACGTGTAAGTGCGGTAGAAGTCGCGCTCGTCGCGTCGTTTTAACCTCTCCTGACGTCGCTAGACATCACAAAACTGCGCAATGGCATACTATGCATACTTATACTATGGCTGAATTAAAATTTTAGGAAAGAATAAATGTAAGAATGGTGTATGTGTGTTCGTAATTTTTGGTCTGTTTTAATAGTAGTATAAAGAATTAAAAATCGAATATGGCGTCAAAACTAATATCAAAAGTGGGCTAAAAAATAAAAATGTAGTAATTATAGGTTTATAACGTTTTTGAAAGATCCAGTAGCCCATACTGACCAACTAATAAAAAAGATATGGAAAAGTAAGAAAAAGCAAGATTTCAACCATTTCAGGATATTTCAGGAACGATACGATATTTGTCACGAAAATGTAAAAGTTGATCTACTCGAAGTCTATTCAGATTTAGGAAATGTCCGAGGTGCACACTCTAAAAGCGACCACTCTGTATAGGTACATATACCTACCTATTAATTGTTTTGTTACAAAATTGTTAGGTTAGATTCACTTCCGGTTAAACCGGAAATTGAATATTTTAACTCAATGTACGAAAATGTTTCTTAAATTCAGCTTCTTTATTTAATAATGAAAAAGTTAATTAGGAAAAACAATAAAGAAAATTGTATATTTTTTTCTTTTATTTTAAATGAATTTAAATTTGTTAAGAGCATTTCAAAGACAGATGAAATTAATTCAAAAAATTTAAATTCCACTTTACTATGCAAGAAAGAATCGAGTAAAACAAATATGAAAATCAAGCTCCTCCATTTTATGTTAACTACGCTACTGAATATAATTAAACTTTTTGATAAAAATTTTAAAGTAATTAACAATAAATTATATTTAAATGTTAAAAATGATTTCCTTTTTTTTTTAAATAGTACGCGATAAGATACACCATAATAACTAAATTCATGTGTAGAATTTTAAGGACGTTGTGTGTGGGCATTTTGCCAAGTTTTATTATCAACGTACGTGAAAAGTGCATTTTAAACGAGTACTAGAGACGTATTCAAATCTCTCCGCTCTTCGTATAAGATGAAAACTTAAATATTAAAAATATATTCTCGTATAAAAATTAAATGTAAATAAACTCTCTTTATCGTATAATTAAAATACCTAACAAAAAATGAATTACGCAAAAAAATCATTGTAAAGCGGCGAAAGTTAATTTCGTTAAACGTTAAACAAAATTAACTTTTTATTACGAAATTAATAACTTTATTTTTATTTTTTCAGCTTTATGCACTAATATAAAATGAAAAAGAAACAATTATTTTCAAATGTTGTCGTCTTCAAACAATAAAATTATTGAATATAATTATTATTAAATAGGTAACCATAACAATGAATTAAAATAATTAGAATAAATTTTTAACAATTATATGATTCAACATTTAACTATTATTATTTATTAACATTGAGGCCAGTTAGTAGGTACATAAATTAGTAATTTTGGCTGCATGCATTTCTCTTAAATCTTAAAATAAATAGAAAATTACTCAGTAGATCCTTGACAGACTAACGTCCAGATAGACGGTCAGACTGACAAACAAGCAGACGAACAAACAGAGAGGGGCCGACCTAACTAACTTAACAGTTGGAAGAGGAGAACGGCGGATTAACTAACTACTAACTGAATTTTTTAACCAATTAACTAATAAAACGGCACACAATCTAGCAAAAGGCTGTTTAACACACGGGCAGAAAGGAAGACTTAAGGGCCGACAGTTAGATGGATACGTAGAGAAAAATATACTCCGACTAACTGACAGACAGAAAGACAAGCCTGAATATAAAAAGACTATTTAACAAAATCTGGCTAAGTCTGCCTGACAACAGATGAACAGCGTAAGATATATAGTAGGACTGGCAAGAAAATTGGCAGAGATTCGAGAACAAAATCGGTCATAATAGCGACGAAGCTAAAAATAAAAACAGTAAAACAGGTCGTGTTGGAGATAGAGCGACAAACCATTTGACAGATAGACCGACAGAGAGGCGAAAGAACAGAAGAACGCACAAACAGGCTAAAGAACGGATAGACAAACAGACAGATTTACGGGCAAAGTCGTAAGGGCTTACATAGGGTGGTCAGTGGATGCAAAGACTGCCAGAACCAAATAGAGACAGGCGTGCGAACAGACACTTTTAAGTACTTGAACGAAGAGATACGCAGATAAACGGATAATTTATTAGAAAATACCCAGTTGCTAGAGAAGACGGATCAGACCTATTACCTTTAAACAGTTAGGCAAGACACTCAGAAGATGGGACATAAGGATGTGCGTATAGATAGCTCTTGATATAAAGATACAGTCAAACTAACTACGTACGGAAATGCACAGACAGGCGAGTAGACGAACATAACAACAAGCAGATGAATCACAAGTGCGAGCAGGCAGACACATAGATGAATGAACTGGACGAACAAGCACACAGATTGATTAACAGGACGAGCAAACGGATAGATAGGCGAACGGACAGGCAGGTAGAAAGACAGACAGAAGAACGAACAGGCAGACACACAGATTGATGGACAGAATGAGTAAGTAGTAAACGGGCAGATAAACGAACAGGGCGTACAGGCAACTATACTATTTGTCCACAAATGTAGACAGCTGTGTCATTTATAGAATGAAGACTAGATTACATCGAGATTCGAGATTTTTCGGTACAACATTATGAATAATCGTCCGTGCTCGGATCCACTTCTACTACTAAGCTTCTGTCAAATTATAGTAAAGTACGTTATTCTATTAAAGCGGTACGTGTTTTCTGCATCTATTTCAATAGAAGCCGGTTAGCTAAAGCTTGTGAACACATATTAAGAATGAGTCACTCTCTATAATTGTGGAATTGGGATATAGATAGGCGAACAGGCAGCCACATAGGCGAGCAGGCAGCCAAATAGGCGAACAGGCAGCCAGACAAGCGAACAGGTAACCATATAGGCGAACAGGCAGCCGTATAAGCGAACAGGCAGCCAAATAGGCGAACAGACAGCCAAATAGGCGAACAGGCAGCCAGATAGTCAAACGAGCAGACATCAGGGCAGACAGGCGACACAGGCGTGCAAACAGACAAACCCAATGACATATTAACACGACAGTTACGATCGATATTCGGATGAGATAGTTGGACAGACAGCCCATCATTAGTACAGGGGAACGAACATCAATTTATCTTATTAAAAGGAGAGGATGAGAGAATAAATAAAGTAGTAAAAGATATTAGCTGCGACTATACGAATTAAATTAACATAAAATTAAAATCAATTATAGGAACATTAAAAGCCTATGAATTATATTAAAACAAACAAAACTGATTAAATAAACGGATAAGATAATAACGAACACACAATAATAAAGCAAATTAAAATTTTTCTAACGTAAAATAAATTAATGAGAAATTCCAAGCACGACTTATAATCGATGTCACTATCAAAAGTAGTCACACACAGTATTATAGAACGTTTCATGTGTACGAGCGATAAAATGTTGTTTTGGATGTTGATAGATTTCAAAATACCGATTTACTTTGTATAATTTGATTATTTTCAACTTATTTTCCTATAATCTATAATAATAACGAAAATAAAATTTAAATCTAGTACAAAAACCGTTCTAAAAATCAATACTATCTATAGAAGGCCATGTTTAGTCAAAACAAAAATAATAAAATTAATAAACAATTTATTTATTTTTAAATATTAATTGGTTTTAAAACAAATGCGTTCCTTCATGAATTAAAAAAAAATTAAGCAATTGTAAGTGCAATTTTATTCGAAAAAAAAACTAAAATTAGAATTAATATAAATGTTTATTAATAATATTTGATAATTTTAATTACCTAAACAAGAAATTGACATTTAAAAACATCGTGATGACTAAAATGTGCCTTGAAAAATACGTAAAATGAATTCCCAAAAATTTCTTTAATTAAAAAATTGGGAATTTTTATAAAATAAAATACAATAAGCGACCAGTCTTGGATAGATACTAGAAAAGTTCAAAAATCGCAGTAATCTTTGCATTGTGAATTGAAACAAAACATTTGACGCAATTCAAAAGTCAAGACCTTAGACAACATGTACGACTAATCTCCAAAAAATTAATAAATTTTAAACAGTGCTAACTCCTTACTTTCTGAACTCAGAAAGTTCATTTTTCTTCTAACGTCAAAAAAAGTTGACATTTTGTTACTAAATAAGTAAGGGGAAAGTTGTGCTTTTACCTAGGATTTAAAAGTAAATTCTAACCTTACTTATTTAATTTAAAACAAATTGTAACATTTGTAATGTAAAAACCATATTATTATTTTTTTATATAATTCGTTCGTTGCGTTTAATAATTAGCATCTTTTTACAAGTTAAAGTTAATTTTAAAAAATATTTGACAGTCGAACTGCAAGTAGATAATTGACAAGAGATGGTGTATTTTAAAAAAAAATTATTTTTAATTAAATTTACGTTTGTATAAAAAAAATTTTTTCGTGTGGAATAAAAGTACTTTTACTCTTTATTAAACAATATACTATTTTCGAGTTTTGAAATTATATCTACGCGCTTATGTAGTTGTAGACACCCTGTATAAAAAATTATAAAAATTTTTAAATACTAATCGCCTTTAGCAATTTTATTTGATCATTCAGCAGATTGAAAGGTTTTGTTAACCCTGAAATTATCTGATTTGATCATTCAATTAATTAAATAATGTGTGTGTGTAAAAACAATGATGTTATCTTTATTTATCTAACGCTGACCTAGCTGCGTCCTTATCGAATGATAATTTTACATCATCTCACTTTACTGCCTGAATTCTAACCTATCATTAACTAATAATAAACACTTGCATTTAAACTTTTAGAAACGACTTTTCCTTTTTTATTTTTATTTTATTAAAATATTAATTTTACCTCGCTTTTTTTGAAAAATTTTTAAATAATATTTTAAACCACCCACTTTTTAAAATACGCTCAAAATTTTATTCCACGTAATACAGTGTGTTCGTTTCACAATGTACTATATCGCTGTGGCTAAAAATACTAAAGGAGACACGACCGTTTGTTTCTATGAGTCACGACTACAGAGCGCAAGTAACATCACACGTGACATTTTGACGTTTGACTAAAAATACCTGACGAGTCAGCTATGATTTATTATAGTACTTAGTTGTATAATGATACTAAAGGAGTCACGACCGTTTGTTTCTATGAGTCACGACTACAGAGCGCAAATAACATCAAACGTCACTTTGACGTTTGACTAAAAATGCCTGATGAAGTTCGCACTTGCCTTGAGGCAGGCCTACAGGTCAACAGTGTGCGCGCAAATGTAAAATGATACTCCACCACAAACTATTCAGGTAAATACGAAAGTATCATCTCACATTTGAGCGCACACACTGCTAAGGCCTTAACAGGCAAGTGCGAACGTGAATGGCCCGCATAAAAGTCACCTCAATTAAGAAAATTTTAAATGACAACTCCGTATTTGCGATACATTATTGGAAGTCCTCAAAAAGTGCTTTCCAGCAGTACCAACTTACGTTGCATATGAAACATCATTCGTGCATACAGTAAACACCCACCCTGTATAATAATCTTATCAAGCTAGAAGCTATACACGTACAATTTTTATTTTAACTATTGACAGTTTTGCATTTATCTGCTTCATTTAAAAATAACTAAAAAAATGCAATTTATTTAAAAAAAACAATAACTAATGCAACAGACCATAAAATCAATTTATTGTAAATGGATTTTACTTATTTACAGTTTATGTTCTTTACTTCTTTTGTATTTTCTATTATAGTTTATATCTCAATTTTATATCAAAAGATTATATTGTTGAAATTTAGTAGCATGAAAAATAAGTACGTAAAACATGAATTTGATAATAAAATAACACACAAAAACACGCGAATTTAATTAAATTTTTCTTCCTTTTTTTTACATTTCATTATTTTGTTTGTGAAACCATTTACTTTCTCATTATTTTGTTAACTTTTTAAATTATCGACGGATTAAGCGTTAATTTGATTAACGGGTATTTAGAAAATGACGAAAACACCGATCGATAAATTGAAAAATAGTTTTGCAATAAAAACCAATATCGCACTAATGGTGCGTTCACACTTTGACAATCGACAAAGTTCGTATCGGAGCGGAAAATAAAATGCAAAATATGTCTAAACTTACACTTTCATACTAAAACAAAAGAAAAGCGACTATTAACATAAAACCTCTACTATATGGCGATTGTCGATCTGCGTATGGAAACGCGCCTTTAAAAAAATTTAATAAAGTCGAAAATTTGAGAATTTGTTTGAAGAAATGCCCCGAGATAAAATATTGTTTTTATGAGAAAATTATTCGAAAAAAATATTAATATTATTTAGTAAAAAAAACCAAACATACTAAAAGATAATAAATAAAATTTTATTTGTCTTCAACTTACCTAAAAAGCGACCGTATTACAAATATAATTTAAGTAGGCAGGAAATGTATAATGCATTAACCCAAAGTTTATCATTTTATCAGTACAAAAGTAAATACTTTATGTTAGATTATCAAACCCTCATTATAAAAGTTAAACATGCAAATGGAAATAGTATTTTGTACAACTATAGTCAGAAAAGTGGAAACTTTAAGAGTGTGAGCCGTTAGGCCACATGTACACGAATTGTGCAGTGTAAACACATTTATTAATTTTTGCAAATCGTCAAGTTGGCCTTTTTCTAAAAATGTAAGAATATATTTTAGGGTTATGTAAAAGGTCTATTACACCACACAGTTACGTAATGGGTTCATTACAGCACTCATTTTTAAATTTTTAAGTTATAACATTTGAATTAGAGTGTAGAAAAATTTTAAATAAAATTATCTTATTTTTAAAAACACACACATTTTCCATTTATTTAATAAAAAAAAATCAATGTTTGGAAAAGTTAACATTAAATGTCACGTTTTATATATTTTTTTTCATCATTACAAAACGAAATTTTGTTAAAACTGTGCTTGAAGCACATTATAGAATTCACATAAAAGAAAATCTGTTACAGAGGGAATAAAATAGGGTGATGTAACACAACACAATTTACTTTAAATTCCCTATTTTATATTCAAACATGAAAATATTAAATTTTCCTTTTAATAAATTTAAATTAAAGAAAATAAGCAATTATTTCATAAATAATAAAAAAGATTTTTATTTTAAATTGTAATTTTACTCATTCAGCACAAATTTAAAGCATCAAAAATTATTCGAAAATGTAATATTCCCTTAGGGAAGGAGCTGTTGTAGAAAAGCAATAAGGGGATAAAGGAAAAGGGATTTTGTGCATTTTCAACTTATATAAATACTCTTCCAAGTCATAAAAACAAAAGTTGGAATATATTATAATTAATTTTTCTTATAAAAACTATTCTTATTAAGTTATAAAACGAAATAGTGTGTAGGTAATAAAACTATAAAAAAGAGCAAGGTTTAGCACCAAAGCTCATTAGCATAATATGGAATTAACGAATACATAATTTGTTATATTTAATTTAACTCTATAAAGCTGGCAAATAATGTTGTTTTAATTTTAATAATTATAAATTCGAAATACTGCGCTAAGGTTATTTGCTTTCCACAGTAATTAATTTTAATTAAAAAAAAAGGTGTACACAACCAAATCGATACTAACTTTTCTTGATGCTTTTACTTTTAAATAAAAATTTCAATTTGTTTTCTCAACGTTATATGAATATCCCATACTTTGGGAGTAAATGGAAAACTCGATAAGAATGCATATACATCCAAGACACGACAGGACCTCATTGAAAATTTTTCCAATTTGGCAAGTATGATTATTTTGTGAAAAAATTAATACGTGGAAATTTCAAATGTACTATTTAATTTTCTGTAACTGACTTACCCCCCCCCCCCCCACCGTGGCCTTAAATGATTTAAGTCAATATCAGACTCACTCTAATCCGGTTCGAGTTGATTCAATTTGAGGTATCAAAGAGTGCGAATTTTTTATCTCTATTTAAACATTTTAACGAACTGATGGTTAACTTTCAGTTTAATCCCAAATAATCCGGATTATCAGATCACTTTGACTCTTCAGTAATTCGGATTATTCAAATTATTGGAAATTCGCAATACATATTTTTAATTTATTCTCGGCCTTTCTTTCTTAGTTCATTATCAGAACTTATTGAATTTGCCACTATGTAAATTATATATTTTTATAAACCGTATATGAATAAATTTGAGTTTACATTTACAATACACTAGAATTCAAAAATAGTCGAAAAATAATGTACCTACCGAGTTAGTAGGTAAACCTTTACCTCTGAGCCCGATCCTGTCCTGCAATTTTTTTTTATTTTAAACACATTTTAAGAAGTACATTTTTGTCTCACTATGTATATTTTAGTTATTTTCCAAGTGAATCTCGCGGGAAATGTAGCAACTAAAAAAGTAGTCAAGTTATCTTATAGCTTTAAAACAGGCTGTTCTGATATTGTTTATTTTTCAATAATTTAAATGGCACACCTTAATTATTATCGTATATTTGAATTTCTTATGAAACGTAGATTAAAAATGATCTAAAGTTTTAGAGTCCTAGAGCGAACTGTTCGTGAGATATTGTCACTTGCGTTATAATTTATTATCCACTTCATCTTGACGCGAAAAATCTACTTTTCTCAATTTTTTAAACGGGAACACCCTATATAATAAATTAATAATGTTAAGCATTATACGCGTATACCTAATCGTTCATCAGATATTGTCACATGCACAATTGATATGGCCACAATTTTTTTGAATGTTAACTTCCACTTCATCTCTGCGCGAAAAGTTTTATTCTTTCAGTTTTTTGAGAATACTCTATTTATTTTGACATATTTGGGCACTCCATTAAATTTTGATCACAAATAATCTTCAACATTATAAACCTACACCTAACCGTTCATGAGATATGGCCAGTTTTGTTGAATATTAATTTCTACTTCATCGTTGCGCGAAAGATCCACTTTTCTAAGTTCTTTAAAAGGGAACACCCTATATATTTTGACATATTTAGACACCTCATTAAATTTAGATCACAAATAATTCTAAGCATTATAAGCGCACACCTAACCGTTCGTCAGATAATGCCACTATTTGTTGAATATTTGTTGACTATTATTTCCACTTCATCGTTGTGTGAAAAATCTACTTTTCTCGGTTTTTTAAAGCAAATACCCTATATACTTTGACATATTTGGACACCTCATTAAATTTAGACAAATTAATAATGTCAAACATTATAGACAAACACCTAACCGTTCATCAGATATTGCCACTTTTGTTAAAATAATTTTGAAATATTAATTTCCACTTCATCGTTGTGCGAAAGATTGACTTTCTCAATCTTTTAAAAGAGAACACCCTATATATTTTGACATATATCGATACCACATTAAATTTAGATCAAAAATAATGTGAAGCATTATAGGCCTACACCTAACCGTTCATGAGATATTACCACTTACGTTAAATTTTAATTTCCACTACATCGTTCCGCGAAAAATCAACTTTTATGGGTTTTTTAAAAGGAAACACCCTATATATTTTGACATATTTAGACACCTCATTAAATTTAGATCACAAATAATGTTAAGCAATATAGGCCTACAGCTAACCGTTCATGAGATATTGCCACTTTATTTGTTGAATATCAATTTCCACTTTATGTCTATGCGAAAAATCCACTTTACTCGTTTTTTTAAATGAGAACACCCTATATATTTTGAATTTTGGCATATTTGGTTTAAGTCTTCATTTAATCTGAATGTTTGTAATTGAGGACTTGAGGTGTACCTACAGGTAACCGTTCATGAGGTATTGTCCCTTTAGTGTAAATCCTTTCCAGTTCATTTCATTTCTATGTGAAAAATTAAAATTTTCTCAAGAAATTAAAATTAAATCCTTCATCAGATATTGTCACTTTAATTAATTGCAACATTTTAGTTTAAGCGTAGCCCTAGATGCGCAGGACGCCACTGAATATTTTGTTATTTCCCTTTGTGATTTATTTTCGTTCATTCTCTTTGTGTTATCGTAACACACACTAATTGTCTATTCTATACAATATATTCTTTACAATTTGCTTTTTTGATCTTCTATTTTTTATTTTTTAGCACATGAATTATTATCTTTTAAAATATATAAAGCTTTACGTATTATGTTTCTAAAAATGGAATTGGAAGAGAGAAAAATAACAAAAAAAATTATTTCTTTTGATGTGACATTAAATTAAAGCTTTTATCGCGTTCATTATGACATAACATTAATTAATGAAAAAATTTGAAATTAAATAAGTCGAAAAATAAAAGGGATAAGTATCTAGGAAGTTCAAGCTGTGGAGAATAAAAGGTAAAAATGTTTTTTTGTGAACAGAAAAAAACATTGCGCACACGGGAGAGAATCCGTACTTTATTTAATAGTACTTGACCTCAACAAGTCCTCAAAATACTTGGCCTACGAAGAGTAGCTTAATGATGGCTTTTAACCCTTTACTTTTAACAATTAAAAGTGTTGTAAAACTACTTATTAAAAATTACATTTTAATTTAAACCAATTAGGCGTATTAAATAATTTTGGGAGATAAACTAACGAAATTTTGAGCTTTCGAATATCGTTTTATTCTGCGATTAAATATTGAAACAAATTCTTCTCAAATTTCGTTTCTAATTAAAATTCATTGTACAATAAAAGGAATTTTAGTTCAACAAAAGTAAATTACGTTAACTGTAAAACACGAAAAAAAAACAAATTATTATGAGTCTGCAGAAGTTATAAAATTTATTAATTTAATCACTGAAAGTTTGTTCAAATAAAAATAAAAAAAATTTTAAATGTCGTTTTCTTTTCAAATAGTAAAATTAATTCAATTACTATTTGAATGAGAAAATAAATCAAATATTTGGAATAATTTTCTGGTCAACTGTAATAGAATCTGAAACTCGATAACTTATGAAAAGGGACGTTTTATTCCATTTCTCCTCTTTGTATTCACTTTTAACCTTATCGAATCTTTTGAACAGCTTTTTAGTAAACGAAACAGGTTATGTTAAAACTCATTTAATTCCTTAAAAAGTTAATTATAAAATAAAAAAAGTCACCACCTCCATGTAATTTTATGTACTAATATTATTATTATTTGATTTTTCTTATTTACACCCGCATTAAGTTGACGACTTTTAATTTACAACCCCTATAAAACTAAATATTAAATGAGCATAATTATAATTTTTTTTAATTGCAAATTCGAGTTTTTTAAATTTTATTTTAATGCTCAACTATGAATAACTTTCATAAAAAGAGAGCTTTTCATTAAAAAATTTAATTATTACATACCACCCAGGGTTGGTTTTCATTTTAAACTCCACTCAAGTTATCACTCACCTGAAACAAAAATATTTAATTAGAACAAAAAATACATACATTTTATCTACTTTCATAAAATAAGTAAGAAATAGATAGAAAAACATTAAATTGATAAATAAAGTGAGTCGATTATGTGGACGCAGCTTTAAAGTAAGACAAATTAATTGAAAAATTGTGTGTAAAAGACAGACAGAAGAAAAAACAGAATCGGTTTAAAAAAGTTTAATTAAGTAATGCGATCTGTTCATACAATATAGCGAAATGGATGTTATTGATCTCTAAAAGGTTCTGATATTCCGTTAACAAAGAAAATTTAATTTAATTATCACAAATAAATTTAGAACGCTAATTTTTAATAAACAAAATAATTACCCCAAATATAACATATAGGCGTACGTTTGAAGATAACTAATTGATGAAATCATTATTTTTTTCGGAAATTAATTTATCAGTTTGAATTCGATTATAAATAGAAATAAACCAATAAACTTTTAATTACGATATGAATTACTTTAAGAATCTTTCGTTTGTTTCCGAATAATTAAAGCTTATCGATTTAATCAAGGCTTACTGGCGCTTTTAATTTTAACAAAATTCATTTAAATACACGATAAGATATATTTTTTTTTAATTTTAAGCCTTTTAAACAAGTAATAATAATTTGTATTAATTATACCAATTGTTCATACATCAGCAAGGTTATATGCGTCACGCATCGATAGATCAACAAGTAATACGATTATAACCCTATAGGTGTGTAATTAATTACAACGTAAAATAATTTTAATACACAATCAAAATTTATTATAGGTACGTAGAGAGGTTGAAAGTAGATACACACAGTAAACAAAGTTTCTCTAAATTCAAACTTTGATGCACACACACAACATACAAGTTCAAAACGAAATCAACATCAAAGACTTCATACAAAGTCTACGTTTTATTTGTTAACCCTACGTTATTAAGGGTATTAGTATCTCGAATTTAATTTTTAGACAGGTTAAAATTTAAACAGTATAATGTTTAACCAAGAAAATAAAAGAAAAATTTAAATAAAACAATCCTATTTTTGTAAAATATACAGGGTGGGTGTTTTGTTTACTGTGGGAACTCCGGGATTGCGCCATAACTATTCGAGATATCAAAACCATTTTTTACGTGGTAATACTTGATCATTGGACCTACGTTTTAAAAATATGTAGGTACCTACAGGGTGGCTCAAAAAAGAATGCCAACCGAAACTTGTGTTTTTTTAAATATAACACCCTATATATTTTTGCATATTCAGATTCCCTGTAGTAATTTAAATCAAAAAAGTATAAAGCTTTACGTACCTATCATTAACCGTTCTAGAGATATTGTCACTTTAATGCCGAAACAGAGTGAACTTGGGAGCAATAATGCCAGGGCTGTAATCAACATTTTTCAAATCTGTTTGTTGCATCGACTATTGATAATAGTTGATTTACAAAAGACGTGCTAAACTTTTCAAACGTGCGTAAACTCATACAGGGTGATTATTTTACACGAAATGTAATTTTTCACGACCTTTTCAAATAGAACACCCTATATATTTTTACAGATTTGGATTTCTGGTGAAATGTAGATACCAAATTTGCAAAAATATATAGGGTGTTCCATTTGAAAATGGCGAATAAAATTACACTTTGTGTAAAGTGACCACCTTGTAGGGCATTACACATTTTAAAACAATTAATTACGTATTTTACAAGTCGACTATTATCAAAAGTCAGTTGCACAAACAGATTAAAAAAATCCTGATTACAGCCCTGGCATCATGACTTCAAAGTTGACTTGGTTTCAGCATTAAAGTCACAATATCTACAGAACAGTTAGGGTTAGGTGCATAAAGGTCTCAAACTTTTTGATTCTAAATGTTACTGGGTATCCGAATATGTAAAAATATACAAGGTGTTTCTTTAAATAAACACAAGTTTGGGTAGGCATTCTTTTATGAATCACCCTGTATGTACTTAAATATTTTTTAAATGTGGGTCCAATAATCGTGTATTACCACGCCAAAATTGGTTTTGATATCTCGAATGGGTAAGGAGCAGTCCTCCGTTCATACAGTAAACACGCACCCTGTATAAAAAGAGACTTTAAATGCAAAAGGTAATTTAGGGGAGGATTTGATATATGCTATTTTTTCTATAAATTATTTAGAAATCATAGAGCCCCAAAAAAATTATAGCTCCTAACGATTTTTGACGAAGAAACCAAATAACAAATTAATATCATTACAGTCTAGTCTATAAATAGTTATAGTTATAGTTCAGTTCACGAATGTTTTCTGACACGTGACCAACTTAAAAAGCATAAATTACGATGAAAACGGCCTATTTATTGAGTTTAATTATTATGAACTTGGGTAATTCATTTATTTTTACAGGTTTTTATTTAAAAAATTTATTATTAAATTAATTAATTATTTATTGAGTATTCTAAAATAAAAGTCACGTGTCAGAAAACAACCGTGAACTGAAGTTTATATTTTTATTTTAAAACTTCAAATAATCTTATTTTGTGAATATTTTAGAAACCCGTTGACCCATTTTCATGAGATTTGGTATGCAAACTCACCAAATGCATTAGCACAAGTACCACACTGTAATTTTTTAAGAGTCGCTAGAGGGCGCCAGTTACGGGCAATAGGTTTTAATTTTCTTGGGGTAACCTTTCATTTCAGATTTCCAGAATTTCGACTGAATCAGTTAGCTTAGCCCAGATATGCCTACTGTCCTTCTACAAGGACAGTGTGCATTAATTTTATGTTACAATACTACACATAACGCTTAATGTTAGAAGTTTCAAAAAAGCAGGTTTAAAATTAAAAAAAAATAGTCAGGCATATCTGGGTGAGAACAGAAGACACTACCGTCCACCAAATGGCCCGAAGAGAGAGGAGAGGCCCGAATACTCGACACTTGCTAAAACAGAACGCAGTTACAGTATAGGAGTAAAATAACAGCAAAAAAACAGACAAACAGTAAAGGTCCCCCTTCTACAGTCGGATGCAAGAACCGAAGTCCCCTTTATAAGTTTATGGCGTTGTTCCCCATTTTTACTTGGAAGTAGCGTCCCCATGTTTGATTGTGACCTGTGACGTCATTACCGTTACAGATTGCGACGCCTCATTTGCGGCCATTTTGACATCCCACTGTTCTAATTCTCACATCCCAATCTCCAAATTATCACAAATAACTTTGAAGACCATTTTGATTTTTTAAATTGGTACTCCTACTTCCTACCTCTTTTTAAATTTCTTATGCCTACTTCAAACCTAGTGTTAGACACCATCTTGTTTTTTAAATTTACACGTCCCCTTGCCTCCATATTTGAATTTCCCGCCATATTAATTCTGATGTGACGTCACATCCGATGGAGAAACAACGTAGCTATACTACTCGGAACAATCTTGAATATTATAAGAACTTCAATAAAGAGCACTAAAGCACAGTACCAAATGCTGCCTACAAAGGGGTTTGGAGTACAACAGCAATGGGAAGAAAATATTTCCTGTTTTTACAAGCAAACACCAATCTAAGAGAGCTGAGATATATATTTAGTACAATAGAGCACCCGAACCACTAAACTGAGACATAGTAGATAATTTTACTCTCGGTGGTTCACCATTACCTTCTTAGAGGTAGCACCTTAGATAAAATTTTTTTTTTTTTTAAATGTGGGAATTGAACTTTAGGTGAGAAGCTGGTGCTCCCAACTGTAAAAAAATCGTTCCTCTCTAAAAGGTGTAATTAAACGGCGTTGAAACACAATTTAATTAGTTTATTAATAAATAAACAACTTAACTGTAAAATGCATTAAATTGTTGAAAGTAATAATTTTATTAATTAAAACTAATTATCGCCATCTTACAAAATTTAATTTTAATTTCTCCAAGTTTAATGATATAAGCATATTTCATTTTTAAGTGCTCTCTAGCACATCAAAAGGCAAAAAATTATTAAAATGTGAGCATTTATATGCATTTAATATTCGCTTTTCTAATTAATATTTAATTAGCTCATTTTAGTTAAAATTAACTATTGTAACTACCATATACTTTGAAGTAAGTGAACAATTAACATAATTATGGTTTCCCATTTATATCAACATAGTACCTAATGTACTTTACAAGTTTGTATGTTATGTACATGAATATTTATTGTACATATACAGTTGAACATTATCAATACATTACATAAAATAAGCTTGAGGATTTAATTATAATTTCGTTAGTTTTAATGTTTGTTTAAATGAAATTACGTTTGTTTTAAAACCAACGTAATTTAAATGCCTCTTTGATGTCTTTGATGCTCAATTCGAATTGAGTAATACAGTGGCGCAACAGCGAAACTAAACTTTGTTAATAGAAATGCATATACAGTAGAGCTCGGTTACAACGACCCCGGATATAGCGAAACGTCGGTTATAGCGAAGTTCCACCAACATTATCCATATATCATACTAATCGCTTATTACGAACTTTTGATATAACAAACCGATGCCGATCCCTTGATGTTCGTTATATCCGAGGTGGACTGTAATTAACGTAAGAAGCGCAAAACATTAAAATTTAACCCTCTCGTCAAATTATTCGTTAGCATTAACGAGTTCTAAAAGTAATTAAGACACAAAAAATTTTAATTTTGTAAAATAAACAGAGAAATTAATTAAACTTGTGTGGAGTAGGAAGTCGAACTATAAAAAAAGCTAATTTATTATAAAACGATAAACATATAACTTAAAATTTTTTTTCTAAAGCAATTGAAAATTTTAATGTAATTTTTGCATTACATATTTACTTTGTACTTCCTTAAACTCCATTAACATTATGATAAAAATATTAGTAGCATCCATAATATCGTCATTAGATTTTTAACTACAGTTAAATTTCCTGTGACAGTCCATTTAAACCAATTTAAATCGAATTAACGGCGTAAACAAAATGTTAGTCACATATACAATAGAAAATGTGAAAAATATTTTTAATAAAAAGTGATTAAGTAGTTTAATTTAATTAATTAATTAAGAAAAAATATTATAAATTGCGCAAATTTAATATAAAACGTGTGAAAGGAAAAAAGGAAAGTATAAGTATACAGTCTGTCTAAAAAAAATTGAGTAGTTCAAAAATAAATTTTATGGCTCTGAAGCCTAAACGGGTTTTTCTATTTTTCTTTGTTATTATAAACATTTCGTATAAATAAACCATCATCCCAGATCCTCATGCATACATAATTTCATAGAGCATCAGCCTGTATATTGATCAATTTAATATTTAAATTAATAACAGTGTTGCTCATCCAAATTTTTATTCTAATGGTAATTGTTAAAGTAATAAAAGGCACACCCACATATCAAAGTTATATAAATGTAGATAATTAAAAATAAATTTCCATTTATTTTAAATTTTCCCTGACGTATTTTCTTCTCGCTAAAAACAAAAAAAAAACTCGTCGTTCCCAGGATTTACAAAGATATTAAAAATTAAAAAAAAAACAATTTTTCCACATTTAACGAATACTTAAAATAGTTTAAAAAGATTCAATTGAGGCTATCATTAAGCCAAAGGCAGTTCCATAAATAAAATGTTGTACTGAAATTTAATGAGATATGCACAGTTAAAGTAATTACTGCATAATGTTTAAATTATATGTCATTCAAAGTAATTCCTAATAATTTTTTAATAAATATGTAAGGCAAATGCAAATTTTAATTGAGCAATAATAGTTTCTTTTTAAACAAAATAAAAACAGAAAGCCATGAAAATTGGCAAAATTTCTACTTCTAATAGAAAATTACAATTGAAATTAAATTAAGGTCAATCGCTTTTTTTTTAATTTAAAACAAAAAATTTAAAGATATTACTCAACTTGTTTTTGTGTGCGTATTGTTTTTAAATTATAATCAAAAATGAAATCATAAAACAAAACATAATTGAGAATAATGTATCATTTTGAGCTCGCTATATTGTTGATAACTGTGGAATTTTAATTAAAGGTTAATTGTTGTATTTCAGGTGTAGTGCACTTAAATAACAATTACCTATAAACATTTTATTTCCGTTTAAATAAATGCAGGGAGTGTTTCTCCATGAAGAAGCCTAAAAACTGAGTTATGAGTAATAATTGAGAGAAAACTGTTGAAATGAGATTTTTTGTTAATGAAAAGGTGTCTAACCTAAAAATATTTTTTTACACAAAGAGTTTAGTTTAGGTACATAACCTAAATTTATTATGGCCCCACGTTGTGGGCGTCAGATTCAATCGGAGTTTCGTCAGGTTACATTCTCAAATATATTTTCTTAACCTACAAAAGCTGTGTCTCAGTACTCTGCTCATAATATCGAGTTTCCAAAAAAATTTAAAATTTGGAAATGCAATAATCCTAGAAAATTAGATATCTTTATAGTCCAGTCAAAAAGGCTTTAACTTCGGCATGAAAGTCAGAAAGCTAAATATTTGTATAAACCTATGTTTTGACGTTCTAAAGACTTGTTCAAAAGTCTCACAAAATCTTGAGACCGCGTGTCAAGATATTCAAGGTCAAAGGTCGCAAAATCTTTTTATACAAATATCTCGTTTCCTATGCATCCTACCTCATTAGAGCTTATTATAGAACTTGTAGATCATGAAATTCTCTACAAACTTCATATAATTCTTTTTTTTTTGCGATCAACCGTTCTCGAAATATAGCGCGGAGAATGGGAGGAGCGCTAACGCTATTTTATTTTAAATATATTATAAATTTTTTTATTTTTATGGATTCTACGAAAACTTCTAAATCCAACTTTATAACGACTTTCAACTGTTTTTCAGAAAATATTTAATTTTCTAAAACAGATATCGTTTGCGCGCCTTTCTTGAAAATTATATACTGACGTAATGATTATAACAGGAGCTACGTAAGTTTCAGATTATTTTCTAAGAACCTTAGACTAAGCTCTGATGTTTACAGGGTGTTCAAAAAGTGCGGACTTTTAGAGGAAATTTCAAACCTAAAATACTTTTTGATTTTAAATAAAACATCCTGTATTATTTGACAGTTTTGGACACAGAAATAAATTAACTATCGTTTTGCATTACCATTCCCTATACCCATCGTTGATGCTTTTTACATTATTCTATATCCTATTTAGATTGCGTTTTGCAGTGGGATTGGGAGCTCTCCAGCAATATCCAGAGTTTTTAAACGATGTTTTTGGAGCCTTTTCTATCCTGGGGCCCTGCCGCAATACGGGCCCTGCGGTCGCCACTGGTTTTGCAACAATGATCCAACCAACATTTTATTTTCTTGATATTTTAGTTTTAAAACGTCATTTTAGGATGTCTTCTACAAATAAATAAATTTTACCAACATTAGGTGATGCTCATACTATTTATTAAAAGGCTCAATTGTTTTATTAATTTGTGAAAAACTACATACTTGTGGGTTAGCTCATTGTTGCAAAACGCCATCCATTTATAGGCTTGCGCGCCTTCCTCTCTACGCTATACTTCGAGAACAGTTGATGGTACAAAAAAAAGAATTAAATGAAATTTAAAGAATATTTTATGCTCTACAGTTTTTTTAAGAGCTTCTAATGACGTATGATGCATAAAAAACGATATATGTGCAAAAAACGCAGGAACGACATTGTATGAGACTTTAGAGTCTTTAGAACCTCAAAACGTAAGTTTATGCAAATATTTAGCTTTCTGACTTTCAAATTAGCGAATGTTTGCTATTTGACACGGTAATAAATATAAAAGGTATGCCGACTGCCTTCTTACCACTCGTAGCGAACTGAGGCAACTTGTGAACGACTTTATAAGACAGAAAAAGTACATTAAGGGATATTGTCGCGCCAATATAAGACAGAGAAAGCACATTAAGGGATATTATATATACTAATTCTCGCACTAATTCAATGTGTTTAATCAGTGATAAAAATTATTAATAATGATTTATTTCATTAACGGCAGATAAGTTATTACAAAAATGCGTTAGTTAGCCATAGTAAGTAGTAACCTATACGTATTAATCCTCTTAATATGCTTTCTCTTTCGCCGCTAATGTTCAAGTTTTGCTTCAACTTAGAACGTCCGTTGGCATACCTTTTATATCTATTACCGTGCTATTTGACAAATATATCCTATCCACACATTTGCGAAATACACAAAATTGGGAAATGATTACTCTGAAATAATGAAGTAAAAAATGAAAATTTGTATAACATGGTGTAATAGCTTTTCACTGTTTAGATACAAAATAAGCTCAATTTTCACTCTGACATTTACTTATAGGTAAGCTTTGACGAGCTTTCCAATTAAATATCCAATACATTCAAACATCAATTTGTTCGTTTAAATATTTTTTTTCTCATTTGTTACTTAATGTTTCCTTCTGCTTTTGAAAGCATTAATATAAATATCATAAAAGCACTCTAATTTGCCACTTTTCAAAGTGAAATTTGAAGCTGATGTATGTTCAAGTTCACAATTTGTATCTCAAATAATTTTTAAGATATTATAATAAAGGTATCTAACTAACTGAAAGAGAATGAAAAAGAACAATGTAAAATAACCCTAAAACTAGTGATAATAAAAAAATCATTGATGATCAAGACATTATGTAAATTTTGCAACAAAGTTTAAAATATTCGTATAAAAATGTCGTTTGTGTAACATTTCTGTAGTGAATATTCAGGAATGTAATTAAAGGGACTTTTAATTAATAAAAAAGTCAACAAATTTTCATTATAATGAAATATTTTTAAAGCCATATTTTTCTTTAAAAATACTAAAAAATACAAAAATATGAGAATAACGTTTTGAAATCGCCAAAATTTATCAGACAAAAATAAATTGTACAAGACCAACGCAGAGATCGGAAATGTTCAGATGAATAAACATAACCATTAGAAGACTTATTTTAACTTTTTGTAGACACTTTATCATAAACTTATTACTATTTCATCTTTTTTGTTGCATAAGTATTTTATATTTTATTTTAATGTAAACAAGAAATAGTAATTTATGATCACTGTTTTTATTACCTCTATCGAATTTTTAATTAAAATTGCTAATAATAAATTAAAATATATCATTGCGGTACTATAATAATAGTCTATTGCTAGCCACGTTATCTTCATTAAAATCCTCAAGTAACTAATTCATTGGTTATACAAATAATAATAGATACATACTTGAATTAATTAGTTTTAATTCCCCCCACCACTATTACTTAACAGTTGAACAAAAACAATAGAACGTTATAACTTATAAAAGAATAATAAAAATTTTCTTCTATATTTTCAATATTAAAGATATTTCATTGTGAAATAAAATATTTCTGCTTCATTTATCACGATTTTTTTCAATTTGATATCTTTATTACGCAAGATGGCACTGTTAATAAAACGATTTTTTTTATTAAAATTTATATTAACATGACATCAAATACAGACCTGCATCAAACCCCCCAAGACACATGTTTTCCCTTTCACCTCATACTCAACCAGCACCCGTATATACAGCTGTTACCATTCGAGCGTACAAAAGAACTAAAATAATAAATAAACGAAAACTTTTATTATATTAATCATTTTCTAATTAGCGATTTATATAACTTTTTTTCGTCGCAATAAATTTGAATGAGAAAATTATATCTAACCTAACCTCAAATAGAAATTACTCTATTCAGAAATACGTGCGTAATTTATATTAATAATAATGTGAACTAAATATTAATCTCGAAGTTTGTAAACGAGGTTTTCCTTATGACAAACTTCGCTAAAAGTTGCCAGTTAATAGTTTTGCAATTATTTAAATGAACAAACAAGAAACATAAACAGTAAACTTAATTATAATTTTATTAATATTTAAAAATTACTGTTGTGGGCATTACATGGTTATTACTCAAATGCTAAAGAAGAAAAAAAAACGAAATAAAAAAAGATAATAATATAATAATTAAAAAATAAAGTTTAAACAGCAACTTTTTATTTTACGACCGTTTTTATTTAATTTAAAAAAAATTGTGAATTCTTCCGAGCTTTTCAAGTTTTTAATTAATTTTCTTAACTCTGTTTATTTTCAAATCTTAATAAAAATAGAAGAAAAAAGTTAATTTTATTAAATACCTTTTTGCAGTTAGTATGTCACACGAAAATTGAGTTTTATTAATTTTTGTTAATTTGACTTCTTTCTAATAAAAAGAAAGCGAAACTACTCAAACAATCGATTGTTTGATTAATTGAACAATCGACTAATTTAAAAATTTGATCGAACGTCCATTAAACATCAATTAATCTATTTTTCTCCCACAGTAGCTTTAATTCTATTCATTAATAATCTAATAGTTACAAATACATTATTTATTAACAAAAACGATGAAGAGCGTGTTTCCAATTTAATAATATTGTTATACAATTAAAATTAATTTTATTCAACAAATATTCGACTTATTAAAACAAATTTGTATAGAAAATCAAACTTGTATAATAAAGCATTTATATTATTTATCTATTCTATTAATGCTCGTAGCTTTTACATGAGAATGTAATAATTCAGAGAGCAGGAGAATTTGAAGCCGTGTTCTAGTTTGAGTTAATAATTGAAAGGCTTTATACAATTTTGGTAAATGTTAACAACAAAAGCTAATTTATGTCATTTTAATTATAAAAGTGGAGAAAGCAATTTATTTATTTGATATTTTTTTAAACGTCCAGAACTAACTAAAAACGAAAGTATAATTTGACCTTAAAAGATGTAATACTTAAAATTTATTATAAATTAAAAAAAAAATTTATACGTCTACTGAATTATTAATTAAATGGTAATTTGCTGAATTTTTTTTGAAAATTACATTGTGGGCATTTAAATAAATATACCACAAATTTAAAAAAATTATCTTTTTAAATTTAAAACAATAAGTTTAATTTACAAAGGTTCAAGAAACGTGCATTGATAATGGCGCTAAAGCCGCACCCACACTCCGGTTACTGCCGGTTGTTATACCTACTAGACTAGAATCGCCGAATTTGGTCTACTTTATGACATAAAATTTTTTGATCTCTTTTTATTTAATTTCTCGATTTTTAAGTGGATCTGAGTCCAAAAAAATAATAATAACTTAGTTACAACATACCACCGGGTTAATTTCCATTTTAAAGTCCACTCAATTTATCACTCACCTGAAACAAAAATATTAAATTAGAACAACAATAAAAACAAGTTTATTCATTAAAACAATTTAAAAATGATGAAAAATTCTGAATTTTGAATAAATAATATTTTTTAAATTCGTTTTCTCTATACTTAGAGCCCTCTTTAACCCCTTCGTCGGGGTGTATGACTATTGAACCGATTTTGATGAAATTTCAGCAAAACTTGGCCTAAAAAATATGTTTTTCAAATTTTTAAATTCAAAATGAAAAAAATTGAAAATCTAACGAAATTATAAAGAAAATGTGTGGGACTTAAGTCCTAATATAACAGATTTTATAAATTCTTTAAAAATTGCCCACCTTGAAAGGGTCAAAGTTTGTTAAAATTTTGAAATGAATTTTCATTTTCACAAAGTAGGCTACTGCCGTTATTGCTTATTTTTAGAAATATCATAGACCTCATAATGCTTACTAGAACGACGCTTGTTTCATTTGTTAAATTTTCTAAGAGCCGGATTTATGATTTTTTGAAAATAAAAATTTCAAAAAGTCATAACTCTTTTTGGAATTGAAATCAAAATTCGAAACTTGGCACATTTGTTGATCCTATCAATATTTATTATTTGATACTATTTTGGGTTAACGAGCGCTTCCGGTTAGACCGGAAAGTAAATTTTTTTAAGCATTTTAGGATCTCCCTATATCGTTTTGAATAATTTGAACTAAGTACTAAATACTTTAAACTTTTACCTTCCGGTTTAACCAAAAACGTGACCGCTAGGCAACATTTAATTCCTTAATCTTTCTGAAAGCTATCTCTTAGGGCCGAATTTACAATTGAGACTCAACAACGGTTTAAATTAAACCCCGGTTGAACATAAGTTTAAGGCAAATTCCTATATTGTAAAATCAGGTTCGATCGTAGTTTAGCGTAGTAACTAACTTCTTTAGTGTTTGTAAAATCGGCCCTTAATTGTATTACTAGGCACATCATACACAATAATTATAATTTTTTCGCTAAAGGAGTCACGTGACTATATAAAAAGTCGGATTGCTGAAACAGTGGATGTGGTGTGTTCACGTTCACACTCTACGCTGCTAGAGAGCTGCAGCAGCCAAGCAGCAGTATATCAAGTGTGAGTGCGGCTTAAATTAACAAGACGAATAAATTACAATACGCATATCCGACGAACCATATACATAATGACACTGAAAAACATGTTTGTATTTATTTTACATAATTATCTGTTACAACCAATGTTATATCTCCTATCAAATTTATTATTGATATCATTAGGTAAAAATGTAAGTAACTCGTTTTTCTTTTAATTATAATTAACGAAACTGAAAGTGTTAATTAGTAATTTAGCCTTTAAATTAATTTTTGTTTTAGAAATTTAAATCATTAGATGTTGGCGCGGTTGGTTGCACGCTCATTTTGTTTAAAATTAAAAAGAACTTGTATAAAAACCTTGATCGTGACACTACTAAACTACAATAATAAAAAAACAAATTAAATATGCAAGAAGTAGAAGAAGAAGAAGAAGAGATGGCTCGTTAAAAATGGCGCCCAATTTTCGATATTTAACTTTTTGGGAAATATCGAGATTTATTACATCTATCCTTTCCTGTTCTACCCACAAACCTTGTGTTGTATTCAACCTTCGATCTATTAATTATTAATACACACTATTGTTAAATTTGTAGTTTAATTTCCTTAGCACGTAATGGATGTTGTTTGATAACCTGATCACTGGGAAGTGTAAATAATTTGTCATCTACCTACTAAAGTTATCAAAACCGTAATGTCGGTCAATTTATCATCGTCGCGCACAAAAGTTAATTTTATTTAAAAAAAAAACATTAAATTTAAAACGTTCTAAATGATAAAAAATTAAATCTAATTGGTACTTCTGTAAATTATTTATGCCAAATTTAAAAAGTTTGTAACACTAAAGTATGATTAATTGCATAATCACAGTATCTCTATTTCACATCTAATAATTACATTACCTCCATAAGAATTATTAAGTCATCGAAATAATAAATTAATTCACAATGTATAATTTCATACTTTTAAATGTTATAAAAAAATAATTATTTGCAACACATTATGATTAAATTATTGTCTTAAGTCAAGGCCGTAGTATGGATAATTTTATATGAACACCTACTACAAATACAATTTTATTTCTATCTAGGTAAAGATTACAGTTTACTTCTCGCATTACAATCCTTAATCAGTTTAATTTTCAAACCACAAAACCCTTCTTCTATTTCACTTACTAAACTTTAGTATCTCGCTGTTTACCACTAAAATATACACCCTTACTAAAAGATCAAACTTCGTTGATTATCTAATAAAATGCTCGTTTTTCTTCAACAGAGTGGAAAGCTTTTCAACTTATAATAATTAATATAATTATTTGTAAAGCTGAAAGATAAAATCAATTAATCAACGATTATTATATTTGATTACTCTTACGTTTAATGATGACCATGGAATAATTTCGTTTGATTAATTGAACGATTGCTGGATTAATCGATTATTTGATTAATCACTAAAATCGACGATTAAATCATTTAATCGATTATTTGTTTAATCATTACTGTGACTGACGATTAACGATGAAATCGATGTTTAGTAACTCGAATGTCTCATGTTTATACGATTAATCGATTGAGAGATTATTGGATTTTCCGATTATTTGATTAATCCCTATAATCGACGATTAAATCATTTAACAGATGATTTATTGTGAGTATAAGATTACTGTGTAATACGATTGATTAATTTAATGATTGCTAAGTTGATTAATTATTTGTTTAATCCTTTAATCATTATAATCGATGATTAAATTATTTAATCGATGTTTGATTACTCGAATGTCTGATGATTATACGATTACTGTGTGACTAGCTAGATTAGATTAGATTATGCGGTTACTGTGTTAATCTATTGCTTAATTAAACGATTGTTAGATTAATTATTTATTTAATCATTATAATCGACGATTACATCATTTAATCGATGTTGGATTACTCGAATATCTAATACTTATACGATTACTGTGTTAATGGATTGATTAGTTAAACAACTGTTATTTATATCGATTATAATTGTCATAAGTAATATAACAAGTGGTCTAAATATTGCCGGTAATTTTTGACGTTCAGATCACGAGTAGCTGTTGTAACGAAAATCGGTTTTCCAAAACCAACAGCTACGAGTGGAATGAACGTCGAAAATTACCTGCAATATTTGACCACGAGTTGTATTCGACTTGATAATTTAATAAATTTAATTTTGACAATTCGTTAACAATTATATGTATTAATAATTTGACGTTTATAAAATTGCTAAATATTTAAATTAAAATATTGTAGTTGCCAGTGTTAGAAAAATACCTTGACAACGCCATTTGTTTGCTATAAAACAGTAAACAAATTTTCTGAAATTTTCTAATTTCTAAATAATTTGTATTACAAAATGTTTGAAAGATTTGGTAAAAAAAGTATTAATGAAATCAACAATCGCGGAAACGGTTCCGAAAGATACGTTACGTTCCCATAATACTTGTTGGAAGCAAGTTGTAGGTTTCTGCGAATATCGAAAGTTTTTTCGAAAATCTGCGAAGGAGGATCGCGAAAACTCGCGGATTACAAATGAATTATTTAACTAATTCTGATCTGTGTCCAGTGAGGTAAATTTTGATGTTTAAAATGTTGGTAATGTATTAAACGTTAACCGTTTTTAGACTTTTGGAAACAATTCTGGAGAAACGAGGAACACATATAAAATCACCAAGATTCTTTTTAACTAAAAATCCTTTTTGGAACCAGAAAAATTGATTTTCATGGTTTAGAAACTGCCCTGTGGGAATTAATATACTGTCACAATGGACAAAGTTGTTAAAGATTCTGGAAGTTTATCAGAAACGATTGTGTACAATAATTGTATTATTCATAATAATTATAAGTGAGAATAATAACTTATTTCCAAAAACGTTAATAAATACCTACTTAAAATTACAATTCGATATTATTTATTCTTGATATATTTACGCTGATTGGGAGGAGGTGCAAAAATCAAAGTATTTTGTATTTCTAATTTCTAAAATTATATTTTGTTTCCATAAAGACAAAAATTGATAACGCCTAAAAAAGTTCTTGTGGAATTCAAGCTAGGACTAAACTATTTTTGACAATCACGACGAGCGATGATTACCGGTAATCACCACATGTGGTGATTACCGCGTAATCAATTTGCTATTGGCCAATTCGTCAAAAAGTATGACATTTGATTGGTTGACAAACAACGCGTTAAATTATCATTATAATCGACGATTTTTTTTCTATTATTGTATTTATTATTATATATATTTATTATATTCTAATAATTCTTATTATTATAATAATATTCTATTTATAAATGCATATTTATTTATTTATTATCGACATTTAATCGATGTTTGATTACTCCAATATCGGATAATTATACAATTACTGTGTTAATTGAATATTTAATAAACGACTGTTGGAATAAACGATTATTTGTTTAATCATTACTCTAATTGACGATTAAATCCTGATTTAGATGTTTAGTAACTCGAAAGTCAGATATTTTACGATTACTGTGTTAATCGATTGAAAGAATGTTAGATTAATCGTATGTTTGATTAATCACTATAATTGACGACTAGACGATTTAATAGATAATTTATTACTCGAGTATAAGATCACTGTGTAATACGATTGATTAATTGTATGGTTGTTTAATCCTTTAACCATTATAAACGACGATTAAATTATTTAATCGATATTTGCTTACTCGAACGTCTAATGATTATACGATTACTGTGTAAATGGCTAGATTATTAAACGATTATTTGTTTAATCATTATAATCGGGGTTTTGATTACTCGAATGTCTGATGATGACACGATTACACGAATATTGCATTAATTGAGTTTTTATAAATCATTATAATCGACAATTAAACCTTTTAATAGATGTTTGATTACTAGCATTCCTGATATTTATACAATTACTGTGTTAATCATTTAATTTAATTAAAAAAATATTGAATTAATCAAATATTTGATTACTCCTTTTATAATCGACGATTAAAAAATTTAATCGACGTTTGATTACTCGTTAATCGATTGATTAATTAAACGATTGTTGGATTAATTATTTATTTAATCATTATAATCGACGATTACATCATTTAATCGATGTTGGATTACTCGAATATCTGATGATTATACAATTACTGTGTTAATCGTTTGATTAATTAAACAACTGTTATTTATATCGATTATAATTGTCATTATAATCGACGATTAAGTCATTTAATCGATGTTTGATTACTCGAATATCTGATAATTATACAATTACCGTGTTAATTGACTATTTAAACCACTGTTGGATTAAACGATTATTTGTTTAATCATTACTGTAATTGACGATTAAATCCTGATTTCGATGTTTAGTAACTCGAATCTCCGATGTTTATACGATTACTATGTTAATCGATTAACAGATTGTTGGATTAATCGATTAATCATTATAATTGACGATTAAAGTATTTAACACTTAATTTATTCCTCGAGTATAAGATTACTGTGTAATACGATTGATTAATTGTATGGTTGTTTAATCCTTTAACCATTATAATCGACCATTAAATAATTTCATCGATGTTTGCTTACTCGAATGTCTAATGATTATACGATTACTGTGTGAATCGCTTGGTTAATTAAACGATTATTGGATTATTTGATTCTTTGTTTAATCATTATAATCGACAATTAAATCATTTAATCGATGTTTGATTGCTCGAATTTCTGATAATTATACAATTACTGTGTTTATCGTTTGATTAATTAACCGATTATTTGAATAATCGAATATTTGATTAAGCATTATAATCGATGATTAATGTTTGATTATACGATTACTGTGTTTTAATTAATTAAATGATTGTTGGATTTTATTATCATCGATGTTGGGTTACTCGAATATATGATGATTATACGATTACTGTGTTAATTGATTGATTAATTGAACGAATGTTGAATTAATTGACTATATGTTTAATGATAATAATCGACTAAATCATATGTTTGATTGCTCGAATGTCTGATGATTATACGATCACTGCGTTAATCGATTAATTAATGAAACGATTGTTGGATTAATCGAATATTTTATTAATCATTACACATAATAGATGATTAAATCATTTAATACACTTTTGATTACTGGAATGTTTATGATTATGGGATTACTAAAGTTAATCGATTGTTAAATTTAATAATCGCCCAGTTCTAATAATTATTATAATAGCTTGTATGCTGTAATTATCTAAAAAAAATTATATTTAGGTAAAAAAATGATTTTATGTATTTATTTTAATCGTTTCCTCATTACTATTAATAGGATAATGTGAGTTATCAATAGTGTTTAAACATTCAAGTTATTTTGAATCAAGCATGTCTTGCTTATCTTGGATGTTTATTTTAGCGTTGTTAACCTAGTACATTTTTAATTGTTAAAAACCCATCCATAAAAATAATAATCTTAAAATAAATAATAGGAAGGAGGAAAATTAGGAAACTAAAATTTTCTAAAATCTCAAGAAAAACGTAAAATTAGCTGCAGTATTAAAACAACTAACTCTGTACTTAAATTGTTCCATAAACTTAAAAATAACAGCCATTTTACATAATTTAAATGACCTCAGTTGTCTAGAATGTTATTCTGTAATTTATCAACTAAGTTAAAACAATGCTGGTGTACGTAAAATACGTGATAAAAGCCACAATTAAAAATTTTAATATTGCTATTTGCGGTGTAAACAAAGAAATTTTTCACCTTATTCTTTTTCTTTGAAAAAATTTGTAGGTCGATGTACGATCTATTTTTAAAAAAGGCGCGCTATTTATAAACGAAAAATATGTATCAAATAGATGTAAATTAATTTCTAAGCGATGATAACAAAATAAAAGCTCAAAAATCGACCTATTTTCTTATTAAACTGAATAAGTAGGTATTTGCTATCGATTTAGAGCAAGATATAATTAACCTAATGACTTGCTAACAATACTTTGGCATGTACACACGATTTTAGAAGTCGATTTAAAAAAAATACATTTTTAACTCACTGATTACTTGATTAGTTAATAAGAAATAAAAATATTGTTGTCCTAATAACGATTTTCCCAATTGTAACACGCAATATATTAGGCTACAGTATTTTTTAAATTATCCCTTCCAATAATTTTATTTATTATTTAGTCAACACAATTTAAATAAAAAAAGTAATCAAAAAAGATTGGTATTAATTTAAAATTTTTTATCCAACAAAGGAAAATTCGCAACAAAAGTTTTCCCTTGAATCTTTCCAACTCGAAATTAATTATTTTCACCCCGTTACGTCTTCTATTTAGTTCGTAATTGCATGTCATAAATATATTTATATAAATACAACAAAAGTTAATATCTTCTCCAACAAAATCAAAATTTTAAAAGAAATAGACATTTGAAATTTAGATTTTTAATGATAAATAATTATTAATCAAGGTTAATAAGCAATAATAAACAAAGTAAAACTAACTGCTGTAACAATTTTTTGTTTGAGTTACTCTAGCGTGCGCTTGGCAATTAAATTAAACCAAGAGGCCCTAACTCTTGGATCCTAACCTAGTCCTATGTCGACTGTGTCACTGTTCGTACCATTAAACCCTATTGGTCGACCACCGAATGAAAAGTATATTAGGGCAAAGAAAGCGGGGTTATTATTTCTATGGAAACCAAAAAAAGCAACACTACTCCTGCAGTTAAACCATGACTATCTACCCGCGCCCCCACCTTGTAATCCCTGAGTCCATGACTCTCAGGGACTGCTCCTACTGTTAAGCTCTGACTATCTCTAACCCCTCCAGGAAACGGTACTTATAGGGCAAGATATTTTTTTACTCTTACGTCTATTGTAAGTTATAAAATTCTAAGGTATCCTTCGGTCCATGGCTATCTTAACTCCTCCCAGTCAAGTGCCTCCATAGACTAAAACAACCCTGCTCGTACCCCTACCGGTAAACCATAGAACTATCAGCTTTTTAATTATCCCATAATATTTTATTGAAATTAAGCGTTTTTCTATGTGTTGCACTCTTTTTGTTTTTTGTTGGGAACTACCTGTCTGGCTGGCTGACTTTCAATTAATTTTAAAAAATGCAACAGTTTTGCTTCTATAATAACTCAAAATTCACTAAAGGCCTTACTTAAACATAACCTAAATGTCACTTTGCCGAACGTTAAATCTTCAAAGATGCATCGTTACGCCACTGCATTAATAAACTAACATACATACTAATTTATCAATTAAACGGCCCCCTTTTTTGTGTAAGATTAAGGTTAAATTTACATGATGCTTACATTTCATCCGTGTAAATCGATCAACTAAATGATTAATCCGTTCTTGTTTTGCTTTCATTAGTTCTGCAATAATTACATTCCTGAAAGCGTCAAGCCATAACAGTTCAATTGGCAAACAACTTGCTAATAATTATTTACAGCCCATTTTAAATTACCCTAAAAAATAAAAGTCGATGTGGAATTTGAAAAAAAACATTCGCTTTGAAATAAGTTCGACAACCTCACAAGTTTTTTTCTTATAAATTCAAATATATTTTGTTACAATTTTACAAATTACATATTTTTGCGACTAAAAAGGAGTTGAATTATCGTTAAAAAAATTTGGGAAAAATTTACGTTTAAACACTGAAATAAAAACAATTTTCTTAATAAAATTAGGTATCATTAAAAAGCAATTACGTATTTATTTGAAATATATAATTCTTGTAAGAATTTAATTTTTTATTATCCTTTTAGGAAATAAAGCGAGTGGGTTGTTAGAGAAATAACCACTTTGTTAAATTAATAATTCTGAAGAGGAGAGAGATTTTGTATTGATTTTCTCTTCATACAAGGTATAAACTTTTACAAGTATCTTAATACAAAGGTTAAAATATTTAATTTATTTTACATAATTAAACAAGATTTAATACAAAAGTGTAATTAAATTAATTATTTTTAATGTTGGTTTGATAAGGAAAGAATTGTTTGGTTAAATAATTCTTTTATATTTAAATGTAATTTAAAGTACGACCTTTCTGTAATTCACCTTGATACTTGATATGTAGATGACCGGATCGTTGAATAATTTGGTTATAAATATTTAACATTATTTACCATTTAAAGTAATCAAATTTGGTTTATTCTCTTTGCTTTTTAATTTTATTTATAGCAAATTTTTTTAATATTTTATTATCGATTTTTGGTAATTCGGTTTATAAAATAATTAAAATTAAAGTCACTTGATTTTTATTTTTAACAGCTAGTAATTAATATAATTTGTGTGTCCGATTAGAGCAATAATTTAACAAAAATTTAAGTTCAAAGTACAAGAGACTAATGATAAAATAAATAAATGAGGTAAAGGAGTTAAAACCAAGGCTAGTTGAAATCTATTTTAATTGAAAAGTTAGTATAGCAATTATTAGAAATCATATCATAAAATCATAACATGAGACATATCTTTTAATCTTGAGCCAATTATAATTGTTGATGTATTAAAATATTTTGTGAGAGCACAAAAATGTATTATTTTAATTAGCGATACCTAAAACTGCAACTTTAGAAAGTTTTACCAATTAAAACGGAAAAAGAACATTTTACAGCCTTTTTGACAACATACGTTGCAATTATAATAAATATTTTAAAATCAATAATCAAATAATAGTCCTATGTCCATGTTTGTTTTAATAGGTTTTAATGATAGGTAGGTATATTAACAACTAAATTACACAAATCACTTCATCGGATGTGTAGGAAGGTTTTAAAACGTTTAGAAAATATTTTTTACTCCTACCAAACAATTAAACTAGAGTTCGCCAAAAATAGTGAATTAGTTCCAATCGTAGCGTTATTTGTGCGACGCACATCACGTGACTTTTAATCGAGCATTTAAGACGCTGACTAATTGGTAGGGGGTCGTACGCTCCGCCCAGTTTCTGTATTGTTTTCGATAAGCTATGATTATGCGTGCACTCATCGTCGTGACACCCGGTATAATGAGCTACGATTTATTACAATGTATCTATTGCATAAATTATTATTGTTTTAAATTTTTTTTAAATTGCGAAATATTTCCTTCCTTCATAAATAATTATTATAAGTCATTACATTTTCGAACTTAGAAAGAAATGTCACATACATTTCGAAGCGAAAGTATAATCTCGAATGTGCATGCATACATTATTTTTGCAGTCGATTATTAATAATAAAATAACAATTTAGAACACGAAATTAATATTAATCTTGTTGAACCAATATAATGGATAATTAAGCTATGAATAATACATAAATTGTTCTTTGTTATACACTTTTTCATATCGTTTAACTTTGTACTAATGGAAAATGTAAAAATGCTTTCTAAAAATACAATTTTTTTTAAAACAACACAAATTATTGCCTACATTTTAATATTAAAATAATTGGTTAATATAAAAAAATATTTTAATTTTGATAACTGTCCTTAAATCTTTTTAAATAGGATGTTATAAATCGTCTTAGGGGGGTCTTAAAAGGCCCGGCGTCGTAATTTAAATCTTAAACTAGATTTTTTTTTTTTTTTTAATTTTTATATTATAAAAAATATAGAAAGTTATATCCGTAAGTTTAATCTTTGTTTTATAATAAGTTTATCCTCTAATATTAATTATCTTTTAGATGTATTATATTTGATTTTCGAGTTTATGTTAATTTTCAACTAAATGTAAATTGCTTCAAAGATGGAAGGTTAATACTCGAGAGTATTGAACATTCTCTTCGCTAATTAATTTTGTTACGAAGTTTGCTTAAAATTAGATTAACTTTTATAATTTTACACCCCTAATTTTTTAATTTTATATATTTTTAATTTTAATATTATTCTTAAGATTTAATTTTTTTTTAATTTAAACCCTTATTTATTTATGAGATTATTGCGATTTTAAATTTAATACAAATTCGGAGACAAGTGTCGATTATCTATTGATGGTAATGCCCGTGAAAATTTACGACAGTGTTAGGATTAAACAAAACCAATACATTTGATTAAATTGTGTTTAAAAGCAATCAATTCTTTTTACGTTTATTTCCATTGTTTATTTATTAAACTGGAGGTGATAAAAGATTAACTGCGTCCTCACCTCCAATACCATCATTTTTTTAAATTAAAAATTGCAAGGGCGGGGTCGCATTGTATGATAATCTAATCGACCTAGCATTTTTTGCACCACTCATAACACCCAAATATTCAAATTTTAAACGGCTATATTTCGTTGATCACTCTGTACGTAACAAAATATTTTTTAAATATTACTAATTGGTCATATTACTTTAGTCTCAAATCCATTGAATAAAGAAATACCCTCTACTCTACCAGGAAAGAGCCAAAGCAACCGTTGCTAACACTCCTTCCGGATGTTTTATGTTCTAAGCTCAAATCAGTCGTTCAATGAGCATTGAAAATAATAATAAAAATATTTATTTTCACATGTAAACTACGCGATGATTCTACTTCCCCTATCACTTTTATAGCTAAAATCCTATAAACTAAAGTGTTTTGGCGAATCTGTATGTCTAGGTTCAATGATCATGTAATACTTTTTTTGTATAGTTAAAGAGCAATCCTTCAAACACACCGCTGGGACACTCGGTATACTTACATTTTAGTAACTGAACCTGAACTTACGTACCAATAAATATAATGGATTAACGTCACGACAATTAATAAAATATAATATAAAGGGGGAAAACACTAAAATTAGATTCTCTTTAATAATGTGGGAGGTGTAGGCGGTTATTATAGGAAAAACAATTGACTCTCGTAGAACAGATGTATTTGTATAAAATACAAGGCGATCACAAATCGAAGATGTTGTAAAGCTTTTCTTTATGAAAGTGAATGACAAGACAATAACAACAAAAAAGTAAGCGACATAAGATGAGTCACATTATGAATGACCATTTAGCCTTCTCGATCTATCGGAGCTATAGTGGCTTAGCGTATAATTTACATATTTGACAATGATTAACCTTCACGTGTGTACTGAGGAAAGCAAACATTGAATTTACAAGTATCGATATTTTTTAGAAGTCCCATCCACACATACAGGCTTGCCTTTCGGTTCGTCTCTGCAGGCAGCCACCCCAGGCAACCTGAACGTTGTCCAGACCCTCCGGATTGGCCTGTGCAGGCCGCCTAAACGGTATCCAGACGCTCAGGTTTGGCTTGTGCCTGCCGCCTGCACAGGTCAAAGTGGAAAGCTTTGCTGAGAAATTATGCTGAGAAGGCTGTATTCACAACAAACATACGCTTAGGGTCGATTTTACAATCATGGCTTAAGCTGGCCCCAGCTAAACCGGATATAAACTCGCATGAGCGCATGCGTCGTGACTCGTTTACGTTACGATAGATTTACAGCGCATGCGCTCATGCGGGTTCATACTCGGTTTAGCTCGGTCATAATTAAATCGACCCTTAGAAAGACATCCAAAATGTCAGAAGACAATAAAATGAAGGAAGAAGGACATGGTAACAATTAAATGCTATAAAAACGTCTTCAATTAGATCCAAGAAGGTTAACCAAAAATTCTTAAAGAGCAGAAAGAAAATTAAACTACTGATCATAAAACTTAAAGAGGCAAACAAAGTTCAGATGATGTAACCTTCACAGTAAAGGCTCTCCAAACCATGATAATGCTTTATGTCTAGATCTACATTAATTACTATCTCTACAGCCATATTCATCCTTCTGAGAAACTCTCCCACTTGGGCCACTCTCAAAGAGTTCGAAAATATTTGGAGTAAATAAATAAAATGTGTCACAATTAAGCCTAGAGGGCAACACGTGTAGTTAATCCGGCCATGAGTGTATAATAAAAGGAAATGCAACTTTCTGATGATGCGAGAAGAAAAATCTCAAAAAATGAATTACTGCAAGGATTTACAAGTTGAATCTCTAAGACTACAGAAAGGAGATACACAACAGAAGATTATGTAAAATGTAGGTTAAAAGAGTTTAATGGTATTTAGGATCACATTTTGACATCATATAGATTCACCTTCAATTTAAATGTGTAGGTCCCAAATCAATACATTAAACTTGGAAATAAATGCTCCCACCAAGGTTACATACCTACTAAAATATTTATAATAAATATTAATGATTTGTATATTTGTAATTGAGATTCACTTATAAAATTTCCAATTTCTAGAACGTTCTATAAAAATAAAATTCTACGCCACTGCTTCGATATGCGAATAAACAACAAAAGTTTTATGACCCAAAACTATGTATTTTCAACTAACAGTACCTTTCAAATAATTAAAATAAATGGAAAAAGGTAACTTTTGTAAAATACAAAAAGTTATAATCTTCAACCAAGTAAAATGTTACAACAACACAACAGGTAAAATATGAAATTTAAAAATAACTACAATATTTCATATTAGCATACTGTGAAGATACATAAATAATTATGGAAAAAAAACTAATACAATTAAGTAAAAAATAATAGCAGTAGTAATCCACTTTAATTAAATCGATAACTATTGCACAATAATTAAATGTTAAGTAGGACGATAAAAAAATCATATCGAATTAACATGGTCACAAAAGTAAAAATAAATTTTTCTTTTTAAAATTAATATCAATTTCAATGTTTTTTACAATTTGCTAGTTTACCTTGATTCTTGTAGCCTTTCTTATTATTATTATTTTTGTATTATTAATTATTTAAACTAACATTAAAATAACAAAATAATAACAATAACGAGCAACAGGAAAAATATACTTTAATTTTAAAAATAAATTTTCACATAAATTTTTTTAAAGCTTTGAACTTTGCCTGTCAACAAAATTTAAACCGATACAAAATAAATGAAACTAATTTTAGCCTACTTTAAATATAAACCCAAATCTATTATAAATAAACACTAGACTTGGTATTATCACGTATTATTAAAAAATATAAAAGTTGTGATTCAACGAATTTTTTTAAATTTTGGCAAAAATAACAAAGTATTAATAGTAGGGGTTCTAGAAACCTGCGGCCAAGGGTGCAAAAGAGGCTAGTGAATGCACTACAATGGTAGTTAAATATTTCAAAATTAGTTTTATCTCCCTTGCCATGAAAAACAAAAAATGTAAAACGTCAGAATTTGATTTTATTTTGATTTCCATGGCCAGAGAAATTATGCTAATATCGCTGACTTGTGATTTTAACATTTTCAAATAAAATAATTATAACTTTTTATCGACCCTGTATAATCCTATATTTAAAAACATTTTTTAAATACCCCCACCTCAAATATTTGATTTTTTTCATGCACTTGTTGCATGCACTTCCTGAAAGTATATGTAGGCATTACGTACGCCACTGATTTTGATTTTTTTTACAACGAGAACTAATCAAATTATTAACATGACTTTTCAGTGAGTACAATTTTTTATGACTCATTAATAAAATTATTTACTGTTGTAACCTACTTTATGCTTAATTTTGTAACTGATAATTTTTGTATGGTACAAACTATAAAGTATAAATTGTAATTTATAATTTTAATTTAAAATCCTTATCTAAATACGTGAAAGTATGTAATAGTTAATTTAATTTAAAATAATTTCAAACTTATACCGGCAGTTTCAACATAAACTTCCTTACATGAGGAACCTCAGTTGCTTCCTAAAAAAAAAATATTTTTGGATTCTGAATACGTAGGTTTAACCCACCCCTCATTGCTGATTGCACAAGAAAATAAAAAACTAATTGAGCGACTCTGCTTTGGTGCACTAGCGGAGGCATATCAACTGCTTTAATTATTGCAGATTTTTTTTTAAATCACAACACAACCAAAGCGACTTCTCTTACAGTTTACGAAAATCTCAATGGTGAGCTTCAAATCCCGGACACACTGTATAAAGCGTCTCCTGTAAAAATAGCGCCACCTAGTGGTAATAGATGTGACTTTAAGAATTTGACCAGAAAATATGTTTTAATATTGCTAAACAAATTTAACTTGAGGAGCGGTAGAGATCAGTTCGCGCAGATTTGACCACGCCCCTTTAATAATTTAAATACGTTGACTACTGCGTTGGTGGGGATAAAAACCAATTTAGGTATCTGCGCATTCCCACCGCTCATCAGCATAAAAAATTATTGCTGTATATTGAAATATTTTTATACTTTTTATTTATTATTCTGTCTCATTCCTCGCTGACCACACTGTATATCAATAAAATAATATCAATGATTGTATTACTATTTTTAATACCATCATGTAAGTCATTTTTAATTAAGATAGCATTGTATCTAATCGTTAATGAATATACGCACTTGAAATGTACGATGGTAAACAAGAAATTGATAGCAATAAAATCTATTTTAATTGTTAATATTATACAGGAGGGAGTTTTTCTTTTCAGTTTCTCTAATCAAGGTTTATTACGTATCTGGATCTGATTAACGTGAGAAAATTTTTAATTATTGTTGTTTTATTACAAAAAGTGGGCACTTTTTATAAACACGTTTTTGAATTGTTTCACAATAAACTGGAGATTTATAGTTTCAAAAACAACGGATGTGGCCATACGAGGAACTTTTTTACGCTCGTCAAATTTTGTAGTTTTGTATTTTAATTAATTAAAATTTAATTTGATATTTTCAGAAACCTAATTTCACGAGCTTTCAAATTATTTAAAAATATACAGGGTGTTCCTAAAAATTTTAATATTTTTGTAATTTCCGGTTTAACCGGAAGCGTTTTGTTGAATGAAAATAGTGTCAAATAATAGATATCCATGGGATTGATAAATATATCCATTTTCAAGTTTTCATTTTTAATACAAACGAAATTAGCGATTTTTGAAATTTTGACATTCAAAAAATCATTACTCCGAAACGGCTCAAGCGATTTTGATAAAAATTGATATTTCGATAGAGAATTGCGTTGCCTTTTGATTTGGGTATTTGTTTATGGATGATTCTAAAGCCCTAAAAGGCATCAAAATTTTTTTAACCATAGATATCTGGAGACTACAAGTCCAGTAGTAGTGGTACCCTCCACGTTGAGGTTGGCGCATAAAAAACCTTTTAAACGCTTTTCAAATTGATAAAAAAACCACCCTGTATCTGTGTATTGAGAAACTGAAACAAAAGAACTCGTATACTATCCATTAAAATAACAGAAAAGTAAATACGACGTAAACAAACATTATAGAAATATTGCCAAAAGTCATAACTCACAAATAAATTTATTACATCAATAGTCAAATACACTCAAATATCAATATTTTATATAACTTTTATCATCAAAGAGCTTTATTTTACAAATAATTTTACTCCAAAAAGTAAATCGTGAGATATTTTTGATTTAAAAAAAAATGTGCTGGTGGGATCCACGCATTAGATTTAGATCTAGATCTATGTTTAGATAATGGGTCCATACACACCTCTTTCACTCAAGTAAAATTGTCACATGAAAAAACAAATTTAAGAATTTATAGCATAAAACTAATAGCTAACATCCTGCTTACGTAAATTGCGTTAATTGATAAGAACCTAAATTGCAAATATAATAATGACATTTAATTTTAAAAGGTCCCCACAAGTATTAAAGTATGGTTAATAAATATTTATAATTGTGTAAAGTACACAAACAAACGAATGTTTATAAATAATAATAAATCATTTCAAGAATTCAAGGTAACAAATTGTGTAAAATAATTTAAACAATAAAAAGAAGGAAATACATTTTTTTATTGTTATTTTATCTAATTCGATTAGTAAGTTTTTAATTGTTTAAAATATTGCTAATTAATTTTTAATTATTTAAACTGTTTGTTTAGAGAAAGTTTCAAATATTTTACTCCTTCGTAATGCAATTTTGATTTAGAATCACTTCCTATAATTTTTAAAGTATCAATCATTTAAGAACACCCTGTGTGTTTGTGAATATTAGGAAACTCGTAAAATTAGCTTGAATACGTGCGAAAAAGTCCTATTATGGCCACATCATAGTTTCGTATAAATTAACTTCATGTAATAGGAAATTTAAAACAGATGTAAATCGTCTCGGTACATTATAAACAAATAACACAACCCTTATCGTAAATTAAAGTGTAACCAACACAAATGTGTGTCTTAAAACCATTTTATGGTGGAGAATTTTAGAAATCACATAAATATCAATAACACACACTCTAAGAAAATTTTAAAATGGCTGAACCCAACTATTTACATTTAACATGTGAAGGGTGCACCATTTAAGTGTTGTAAAGCTCGAATTTAATAGAATTCTTACCCTTATATTTTTATACTTCGTCCAATTTTTTTTAAACGAAATTTTCTTTTAAACAATGAACTTATGTAACAATAAATTAATTATATTGTGCGTGTACACTGTACAATTAATTTAAATAAAATGATTTGCACTTTTTATTTAAATTAATCGTTTAAATAAAAGTTATTAACAATTACAAATCACAAATGAAAAATTTTTTATAATTTAAAAAACCTTGATAAAAAATTAACGAACTATTACCTATTTATACCTTTTTTACACCTGGTATAAATATTTATTACTGAAATAATACTTAATTTCTTCATTTCATTCCCCCTAGCCACATCCTTAACGTTTCTACTATATTATACAGTGTGTTCAGCAAAGAATGAAATGAATGTTCAGGACAGAATGGATCGGACGTGGTAACAGAAGATTTTAAAATTACATCCGCCGCCGATAGGTGGCGCTATCCGATTTTAATTTCATAATGTAATGATCTTTTTTATTTTAACTACAATAATTTTATATAATATATTTTTTGCGGGATGAAAATCGTCCAATCATAATCAAGAATTCAGGTTAGATACAGGCATAGTTAAAAAATCGCGTGTATCTACAACTATTTTAGGTTATGATAAAATTATTTCTTATTTTATTTATTTATTTCAAAATGACAGTAAGTTGTACTTATCAAATTCGCTGTCTTAATATTAACCTACATGCAATTTTAGTGAGAGTTACTTGTCAAATTTAGCGATTGAAATACTTTTAACTCGTAATGTACTTCAAAATCTATGACAGCGCTGGCCACGCCCCCTCAGCTAGCTAATAAAGTAGGTGGCAGTAGCGTAACCAAGAATTTGGGGGGCCTCCCACAAAATCCAGAGTGGGACTTCTATCCATTTCAATTTTATAACGAAATTTCATTACTAAACGATGTTTCTGGGGCCCTTTCTATCCTGGAGCCCTACCCGCGAAGCGGGCCTTGCGGGCCCGTTATTTACCCCACTGGTTGGTGGAACTGTATTAAAACTCTTACCAACTTATTCATTGTACAGGGTGAGTTTGAATAGATAGACCATTACAATTATATTGAGTTCTGTAAGAGATATGAAAAAAAAATCCTTAACAAAACTTTCTTATCTCGAAATGACCTACATCGTAAAAATATTTTAGAATATACAGGGTGTTTAATTTAAGAGATACTTAAACTAACCTAGTTATTTTAAATATAACACCCTGTATTTTTTGGCATATTTTGACTCTTCATGACATTTGCAATCAAACGGTATAAGGTTTAATGTACCTGTTACTAATCGTTCTGGAGATATTGTCACTTTAATGCCTAATAGTACTTTATGCAACGAGCATTTAATGATGGCTATTAAGACATAAGTATGAGAATTACGACACGAGCGTTGGCGAGTGTCGTAATGAATGCGAGTGTCTTAATTGCCATCAAATGCGAGTTGCATACACTATTTTTTCTACGACTAATCCTAATAATAATATAATATAAAAAGTATAATTCTAACTGTAAAAAAATAATTACTTTTTTAGATCTGTCATAGTCAAGGCAATACGTGATATAGGTGGAATGCTACATTTCTATTGGTTATAAACTTGTATCCTAATGAAACATTTGTATCGTAATGAGTATCATTAAAGTACAGGTAGCAAATGTATATTGAATCAATTTTATAGTATAGGAGTAGAAAAGAAAAACAGAGCCTACTTTAGAGCCATGGTGTCAGGGCTGTAATCAAGATTTTTTAAATGTGTTTGTCCCACCGACTACTGATAATAGTCGACTTACAAAATATGTCCCAAACTTTTCTAAAAAGCGTAATACTATACAGGGCGATTACTTTACGCAAAATGCAAGTTTTCAAAATTTTTCAATTAGAACACCCAGTATATTTTTGCAAATTTAGCATCCCTTTTGGACAAAAAATTCAAATTTGCAAAAATATATAGAGTGTTCCATTTGAAAAAATCGAGAAAACTTACATTTCGCGTCCTGTGATCGCTCTGTATAGCATTAGATTTATTGAAAAATTTTATCACGTATTTTCTCTTAGTGGACTATTATTACTAGTCGATGGTGTAAGCAGATTTGAAAAATCTTAATTACAGTCCTGGCATAACGACTTCAAAGTTGACTCCAAATGACCTTATTTCTGGCAATAAAGCGATGATATCTATAGAACCGTTATAGTGACAGGTACGTCAAACCTTATACATTTTCGATTACAAATTTTACCTGGAATTCGAATATGTAAAAATATATAGGGTGTCCTATTTAAAATAACAAAGTTAAGTTAATTACCTCTTAAACTAAACACTATGTACCTATATTCTAAATTATTTTTTCGATGTACCCATAGGTTATTTCGAGATAAAAAAGTTTTGTTAAGAACTTTTTTTCGTATCTCTTACAAAACTCCGTATAAGTCTAATAACCCACCTATCCAGACTCACCCTGTATAATTTATATGGAAAACATATTTTAAGAATTTCAAGCGATTGTTAATAGATCACCCTGATGTACATTTTGGTATAAAATGGGGAAAATCGTAATACCTCAGCACAGATTCAAGGTCGACTGCTAACAATAGACGCATAATCTTCCTTACCCACGCAGTTGGGATACCCTGTATACGTGATATTGCATACTTATAATAAAACTTATACGAACTAAACTAAAGTACCTAAATCGTTTAGTAATTATTACCCTAATAAAAATTTTAAAATATTATCCAATTATAGTACCCCATTCAATTTCTCCATATTAACTCATTAACCCCCCTACAAATAACAATCAAGTAAAGCACATAATGGACACCCATAACCACATACCTACTACATTTAAATAAAAATCTCATTTCCACTTTTACACGCTTGATAAGGCAATAATAAAAGCGAAAGTACAATTGCTAAACCAATATTTTTTTTATTTATTGTAATAATTAATTAACCATAATACACTAAATTATCGAGATAAGAAAAATACTTAAATCAAATAAACTTTTGTTGTTAAAAAAATGTTGGACTAAAATCTACCTGTGGAGTAGAAAGTGCCTCAAAACTTCTACAACCGTTCGTTATTTTATCATAAGTGTTTAAATATTTTAAATATGATAATAAAATAGATAAATTATGTCCTTAAATGTGATTGTAAGATTACATACAAATCAATATTATAAATAGTTTATATAATTAACATAAATTAGATTTAAATAGGGTGGCTTTGAAATATAAGGATCGTATAAGTTAAATATTATTTTGGGAAATTAATGGAGCAATTGAGAATAGATAATACACATCACACGACTATCACGGTATCACCGACCCTAACCTCACAAATAAAAACAGTGAAGACCTTTTGTAAAAGAAAAAATTTTCATACTCTTTCTAGGGGTTGTCGTTGCATAATGAATAATACTACACAACGAGATGCTTTCATTTTTATTTTTTATAGAAAAAAAACTACTTTTCGTCGTAATAAACATTGAACGTAAAGGAGATTTAAAAAGATGGAATAAAGGATTGCTCCCAGAAGAACAAAAGCTCTTTAAATTAACGTAAGTGTATCAATAAAGAAAGGTAAATATAGCGCATGTTGGAAATGGTTTACGAAATGGGGGTAAAATGTGGCAGTAGATTATAAAAAATAAACAATAAGTTTTTGTTACAAACGCCAAAAATTAACTCATGCGGAAACTTAGTGCATTAAAAGTTTTGTCACACACACAAGATTGTAAAAAAAAATAATACATACAAAGTGGGTACTTAAATTGTGTTTACTTGAGTTTTATCAGTAAAATTAGCGGTTACATTTGAGCATAGATACTTGTATGTTGTGTGGTGCAAGTTTTGTCATCGATGCTTTCCAGTATGTAACTCGACAAAATACAAATGGATCTAACGACCATTCATATTCGTAGATTTATTGACGCGAAGCGCATGTCATATTTTCAGAGCTTAGCTGATGTTATTACCTAGCTACTTACGCACACAAAATGGACGCAATTTCAGTTTTTACTATTTCTTTTGCCAAAGTTCTAAAAATCGGTAAGTTTCAACCATACAAACACGTCTAAGGCCTGTGATTATTGCTCATGATTATAAAGGACAAATAACTTTTATCTCCATAGTAAAATTTATATTTTGTTAACATGACAACATAGCATAAGCAAAAATTGGTGTTTTTATATTAAAACTTCAAACTTTGACTTTAGTAACGTTGCTATGTTGTCAAGTTTACAAAATATAAATTTTACTATGGAGATAAATGTTATTTGTCCTTTATAATCATGGCCGTAAAAAGGATAAATAAAGTTATTCTGTAGAATAAAATTTATATTTTGTAAACATGACAACGTAGCAAAGTTTGACGGTTGAATATAAAAATTAAAATTTGAGGTTAAGTTCTTTTTGTGTTGTTTATATTCAAACGTCAAACTTTGGACATTGTAACGTTGCTACGTTGCCATGTCTAAAAAAGATAGAATAACTTTATTTGTCCTTTATAATCACGGGCATTAGACAGACAGACTTGAAATCGTAATTTTTAGTGCAAAAAATTCACTAGAATTTTTCAAAAAAAAAATTGTTACCAAAAAATAATAATTATAAAGGTTGTAATGTGCAGTCCAAATAAATTGATGGATTTATAAATTTCTGCCAACTTTCTCCATTTTAATTTGGCAAATAGGTGGAGTAGCACTCGAACTAAACTATTTATAAAAAAATTATATTTTTAAACGCAATACATTTTTGTTTTTAATTAAAATTAAACGTGTTCGCAATTCCAATTTTTAAAATCTCATTATAAATTAAATAACAACTAAATATAATTTTGATATGCTTTTACGACATTTCCGGTTTGTTCTTTTAAAAGATTTGTTTGTAATTACTACTTTTACAATTACAATTTGTTTATTTTCTTTGCTGGAGGCTGGTTAAGGCATTACTTATTTTTAAATTTGTATACTCGAAAAAATATTGTTGTTAAAAAAATTTGCAAGAAAGAAGTGTTGGCGTTGGGCAAAAAATTGATCACATTAATATCTACATTTTGAGTTCACGATTACATGTCTAATTATCTTCAATAGCAAAAAGGCTAGTAATTATTATCTCTATGACAAGTATCTACTATCTAATTTAAGATCTGAGACACCATGCTCGAGAGAAACTGTCAATTCATTCGTGGCACTGATGTTTGACAACGGAAGCTTATCTAAAAAATTATCAGAAATACTCACTATTATTAATTTTTTTATGATATCTATCCGGATTATCGAAGACTATATTTAGAAAAAGTACGGATTAACGAGAAATTTGTCAGAACTACTATCAGCTGGTGCTATAAAGCTCTCGATTAACTAATGTCTGCACAAACGTTAACATGAGACTTTTGATTTGTTCTTTGATAAGACGTCACTTAATAATTAATTCTGATTGGTCAAGGACAACAGTAGGCAGGTCAGATAAATTAAAATTTTATTTACCAAATACAGGATATTGATGTTAATTGTATCTACAGGGCGTGCCACGAAACTTGTAGCTTTTGACGAATTTTGAGAAGTTACATTTTTATAAATCATAAAATGGATTAGCGTATATGTATATGACAAACTGAGTTGTAGTAATTTATGCACTGAAAAAAAAAGATACGCTATTTCAATGAAAAAAAAACATCTAGTCAATGTAAAAATACATTAATTTATAAACTACTTATACTTTATATACTTGTTATATTTATTACCGTGATACTTATACATTTTAATTTATAAACTAGATAGATAGGGCAGACATAATGCTTGTACAGTCACAAGATGTTCTAAAATAAATGATACAGAAAAATATTCTTTAAAAAGGAAGACGAATTAAAAACGTTGTGAAAGCTACTCATAAAAGATTATTACTCTTCGATAAATTACTTAATACCACCTATAAATAGTAGCTTTTCAAGAGCTTTAATCACTTTATTTTACTAAAGAAAATATTATTAATTACTTTGGTGCATTGAATTAATTAAAATTGCTCCGGTTGTGCCTGCTTGAGAAACTTGCAATAATCTTTAATAAAATATCTATTTTGGAGGTCCCAACTGCAGAAGAAGAGTGGAAGGTAGCTTACATATCAACCAGTATTTTTAAGAAGGATATCGAAAAAATGAAGCTAACAAGCTCGATAAATATCAGTGTAGCTAACTGGGTACTTACTACCCAAAGTCCATAAAACATCAATATTATATTAACAGGTTACTTCGGTGAATAAAAGCGCGGCGGTTGCCATGACAACGGTTGATCTCATGACGTCACATCTGGGACCTTTTTTTGAATTTAATTTAATTACTGCCTTACGGTAGAATTTGAAAAATATTTTAAGAAGAAAAAATTTGTTCGAAACTACAGAGGAATATTATTGTAACGAAATAAAATTATTTTATTCGGCAGTTTTTGAGAAATATTATCAACTTCCGTTAAAATTCTACCGTAAGGCAGTAATTAAATTAAATTCAAAAAAAGGTCCCAGATGTGACTTTATCAATTTTCATGCTGCGTCATTTGACGTCCCTTTCTATGCTTTCTTTTTCAAATTCAAATGTCCATATTTTATTTTTATAATTCAATTACATATTCAAGATGTAGGTAAAACAAATGGAAATGACTCTTGAAAGGTTAACATCACAGACTCAACTATGGAGATGCATTTAAGCAAATAACATAAATTTAGAAAAGATAAGAAGTTCAAGTAAATAAACTTAACATAATGATGAAAACTTAAACCACAGCCCACTGGAGGTTAAATATTAAATAAAATTCTTCGGTAAAAAATACATTTACTCGTAGATTGAAACTAAAATAATTAAGTAGAAAATACAATAACAAATTATTAAGTTGCTTTGGAAGTCTATTTATACTCGGTGTAATAAATCCACAAATTGTGAGTAGGTGTCATTGTGTTGGGAAAATGTTCTGGGGGTCAACGTCAATATTAATTAATCCTCTTTCTCGAGTTACAATATTCCTATTAATTTCCACGACAAAACTAACGAATTCCAACCTGTTTTAATTAACCCTAAAAACTGATACCATTATTAAATTAACCGAAAAAAAGCGGTTTCTAAACCCCAATTCTGACAATTTCGTTAAAATATTTTAAGCAAAAGAATAAAAGTGTCGTAACAAACAAAATAACTTTCTCTACAATTTGAGGACAATTAAAATATTATTTAAACCGAGCAACAATCTAGAAAATGCCAAAAAAAAAACAATTGCCATACCTGACCTAGAAATGGATCGTTACGAAAATTACTAAAATTTGTTTAGAATTAACTTACAACAAAAAATTTTTTTAATCCAATATTCAAGGTTTACATCTAAAATTAAACACACCTTGCTTCACTTTGCAACATTTTAAAATAATTTTTAATAAAAATAAATTGGCGTCAATTAAATTAACGACATTTTTTATTTCATTATTCGAGAAATTTAAACATTAATGTGCATAATCGAGCATAATTTAAATCAATCATTGATTTTAACGATTTTGCGTTAATAGATGATTTAGTTAACTAATTAAATTATAATTTTGCTAATTTCAAGGTTAAAATTGTTTACACCAACCTTTAAAACTAATAAAATTATAAATTATAAATTTTATAGTCGTGTCACGACACTTCAGATAATAAAAGAATACTAATGATTATTAAAATTAAATTTTAATTGAATTATTGACACCTTAATTAATTTTATTGCAAGTCAAATATAAAGTTTTGATTCTACACTAAATAATAAGCTTTCAATCTCTTCAATGAGGATTAGAAGCATAAAACATGTTTTATGCTCAGTCAAAAGCCTTTGTGAAAGTCCTGACTGAATATTACAAGATAGGTATTTGTTCCTACAGGCAACTCCAAGTTATGATCTATTCACGTCCTTGATTTTCATTAAACTAAACATGAACTATAGCATAGCACATTCATTATCGGTTTAAAAATAGATTAATTCTCTGAATGCTGAAATTTGACGAAAAATAATGTGTAAGTGTTCTGTTTAACATATTAAAAGTCCATTACCTCCCCGACTTATGCTAAATTTGACATTATACAGGGTGATTCATTCAAGTGACTTTAAATACAAAAGTTATTCAACACCTTAAAGAGCATAACCAAAAATTATTTTCATATCTACGGTGTTGTATTACTGCTCGGCGAGAAAAATTTTAATTTTTTTAAATGGACACCCTGTATATTTTTCTTTATTTCGACTTGGAATTAAGTAGCCTACATATTAATTTTATTTCTAAAAAATACCCGCAAGACGTGTTGTGTTGCTTTATAAAATTATACCAAAGCCGTTATTCATGGAATAATAACGAAATTATTTTCCTTGGTAGTTAGGACTATTCTCTATGTCTATGCTATGAAATTTAAAAAGTTTGATTAAATTGCACAGGGTGTTCATTAAAGCGACCCAAAGTTGTTCATTTTCAAATGACCATAACTCGTTATTTTTAAACGGAACACCCTGTATATTTTAACATATTTGAATTTCTGGTTAAATTTAGATACTAAATTTGTAAAAATATACAGGGTGTTCCATTTGAAAATAACGAGTTATGGTCATTTGAAAATGAGTAACTTTGGGTCGCTTTAATTAACACCCTGTGCAATTTGATTAAACTTTTTAAATTTCACAGCACAGAGGATAGTCATAACTACATACCTAGGAAATTTATAAAGTTTGATTTAATTGCACAGGGTGTTCATTAAAGCGACCCAAAGTCGCTCATTTAAAAATGACCATAACTCGTTATTTTTAAACGGAACACCCTGTATATTTTTACATATTCGAATTTCTGGTTAAATTTAGATACTAAATTTGTAAAAATATACAGGGTGTTCCATTTGAAAATAACGAGTTATGGTCATTTGAAAATGAGTAACTTTGGGTCGCTTTAATTAACACCCTGTGCAATTTGATTAAACTTTTTAAATTTCACAGCACAGAGGATAGTCATAACTACATACCTAGGAAATTTATAAAGTTTGATTTAATTGCACAGGGTGTTCATTAAAGCGACCCAAAGTCGCTCATTTAAAAATGACCATAACTCGTTATTTTTAAACGGAACACCCTGTATATTTTTACATATTCGAATTTCTGGTTAAATATAGATACTAAATTTGTAAAAATATACAGGGTGTTTCATTTGAAAATAACGAGTTATGGTCTATTGAAAATGAGTAACTTTGGGTCGCTTTAATAAACACCCTGTGCAATTTAATCAAACTCTTTAAATTTCATAACGCAGAGGATGGTAGTCAGTATAACCTGGAAAAAAATGTTCGTTATTATACCTTGAGCAACGACTTTAGTATGATTTTATGAAGCAATACGTGTGTTGCGGGCATTTTTTAGAGAAATAAATTAATAACTTGGCAACACCGCCTATAAATTTAAAAAAAATTGATATGATCATATACAGAGAATAAATGAAAAATATACAGTGTTCCACTTAAAAAATTTATAAGTATTCTCGCCGAACAGTACACCCTGTAGAGATAAAAATTATTTTAGGTTATGCTTCTTAAGGAGTTGAAAAGCTTTTGTATTTAAACGGATGCCTTATTTCAAACGGCTAGGGAGCTATCAAAGACGGTCGTTTTAATGAATCATCTTGTAGAAAATGTCACCTGTTTTTGATAATAAAATACATTTAGCATTGGTCGGGAGCTAACAGACTTTTACTACGTTAAAGTTATAAAATTTTTTGGGAAACACTCAACTAATACAAAAATCTGGATGCTTTATAATTGGACAAATCAAAAGATTTCTATTAAATTTAATGCAGATATTTGTTAATCGAAGCTTTATAGTACCTACGTACGGTTAATATAAGGGAAAAAATTAATTCCATATTTACCATTTTATAATGATTTCTATTAAATTCAATGCAGATATTTGTTAATCGAGAGCTTTATAGTACCTACCTACGGTTAATATAAGAGAAAAAATTATTTTCATATTTACCATTTTATAATGGCTTTAGGCAATGAAGTTTAAATGAAATCAATGTTGGCGATTATAAAATGAGTTAACAATTTTATGCAAATATTATTCGTTATTGATTATTTGTATTGGGAAAGCTATAAATATTTCCATATGTATAATGTAATTAATTGAAGTAGAATTGGTATTGTGATTTTATAAAATTTATGATTCTATAATATTAAAATAAATTGTTTTAAATAATATTTAGATAAAAAGAGCACAAAATGGTATAAAAAAATTAAAAATCCAGCTAATAAACTGACAGATAAAACAAATGAAGTTTTCCATTTGTTTTAATTGGCTATCAAATTTCCAGTTCAGCGTGTTGAGCATTTTGAACTATTTAAGTATTGTTTGTAACGACAAAAATAATTTATTTCTAAAATTATTAAGTTTTTAAATTATTAATTTTATTATATGGAATTACCTAAATAGGTAAATTTGTATAATTAAATATTACGTAATTTTCAAACATAATTATTTGTTTATGCGTTTCAATTTTAATAATGGATCATTTTGTCGCCTTTTTTTGATCCAAATCGAGTTCACTCTGTTTTTGTTTTTATGGACATTTAAAAATCGATAGTTATTTCGCGAATGGAGAAAGTGGAATACTTGATGTATTTACACACGCAATATTACTTATTAAGCATTGATAAGATTGTGAAAGCATTATTATTTAAATATTTATCGCCTTTAAACCAAAAATTAATTCTTAATATCAATTACTTTTTATTTAAAAAAAAAATACAAATTAAACGACTTGTAAATTTTTCACGAACCCCTTTTTAATAACTGGAATTTTAAACAAGTCGGGAGTCGATTTAAATAATTTTCTAATTTGTAGTCCTAAATTTGCAGTGATAAAAAAACGTTAGTGGAGCTTGAGCTTAGAAGCTCTGCGGGGGGGCGGACAAGTTTCTGCACAATAGCTTTGTGACCAATGTCCTTTTTGGCGGATTAGTTCCCCTAATATTTTTTTTTAAATCAATTTTAATCTTTTAACAAGTTTTTTTGGGAAAAGTTAAAAGCTATTTTTGTTAAGAAAAAATTATTGATTTAATCGTTATTAGGGTTGAAATAAAATTTATGGTGATTTAAATTCAAACCGAGTTGTTTGCACATGGAACAATATTTACTGAGGGGTGCATTAATTCAGTGAGAATATTTTATAACAAAAATTGTTCAAACAATTTATTTTTTTTATTAAATTATAGCATTCGTGGTGAGAGCAGTTTTGAAATAAATTCTAAATTAAGAAGTCACATTTGAAGGTAATTTTACATAAGTAATTTTTTTCGAATTAAGTTAAGCAAAAACTCTGATGTGGTAATACAAGGACTTTTTATTATTAAAAACAAACAGGAACACACACATTTTTTATTTTATATTAACTAAAAATATAATTTCAAAACGTTTAAAATCTGTACCTAACTTCATAACATTAAAAATATACAGTGTGTTCCATTTAAAATAAGAAAGTTAGTTCCATTTCTAACTAAACTGGCAGTACAAATATAAAGTGTTTGGTATCACCAAATAGATAATTTTACGAGCTTTAAAAATATATAAATATATACAGGGTGTTCTGTTTAAAATAAGCAAGTTGTTCCCATTTCCGGTTAAACCGGAACTCAAAATATGAAGTGTTTGGTATCATCTAACAACTAATTTCACGAGCTGTCAAACTACTTCAAAATATATAGTGTGTTTCTTTAAAAAGTGACATTTATCTAATTTCCAGATTAAACGGAAGGGTTTTGTCGAGGGTTTTGTTAATCAAAAATAGTGTCAAATAATTGATAATTCGCGATTAATAATATTTATGTACTAATTTTAAAATTTTTATTTCGCTTACAAAACAAATGACCAATATTTGAAATTTTTGGTTTCTAAAAATCATTACTTCGACCTTGAAAAAATTTAGCAAATGAAACAAGCGTCGTTCGACAGATAACAACGATAGTTCAGTCAAATAAGATGAAATAAAAGGCTAACCTCGCAATGAAAGTCAGAAAGCTAAATATTTTTATTAACATATTTTTTGACGTTCTTAGGACTAGCTCAAAAGTTTCATACAATCTCGTGTCCGCGTGTCAAGATATTCAAGATCAAAGGTCACAAAAATTGTTCTTTAACAAATATCTCGATTCCTATGCATCATACGTCATTAGAGGTTATTACAAAAATTGTAGATCATAAAATTCTCTACAAATTTCATTCAATTCATTTTTTTGTACGATGGACCGTTCTCGAAATATAGCGTGGAGAGTGGGAGGCGCGTAAGCTTATATAGGGTGGGTCATTAGTACAGAATTGGCTAATAATAGCTCATTTAATATATTACTTAGACGAATTCCATTAACCTACCCCTAAGGAACAAAGCTTGAAGATTAAAATAAAATTAGTCTCAATTACACAGGGTGTTCAATTAAAGCAGGGGCCATACCAACTTTTGAATTTTAAATAGAACATCCTGTATATTTTGACATATTCGTATTCCCCATGACATTTCCAATCAAATATTATAAGGTTTAATGAACTTATCGCTAACTGTTCTGGAGATATTGTCACTTTAATGCCAAAATGGAGTCCAGTTTGGAGCCATGATGCCAGGGCTGTAATCGAGATTTTTCAAATCTGTTTGTTCCAGCGATTATTAACAATAGACTTATAAAATATTAGTTAAACTTTTTCAAAAAGCACAATACTATACAGGGTCATTAATTTACGCGAAATGTCATTTTTCTTGAATTTTTCAAATGGAACACCCTATATAATTTTACATATTTGGATTCCTGGTAAAAAGTAAATAATAAATTTGTAAAAAAATACAGGGTGTTATAATCAAAAACTGTAAAAAATTACATTGAAACACCCTGTTTATTTTTTTACCAGGAATCCAAATATGTAAAAATATATAGGGTGTTCCATTTAAAAAATTCAAAAAACAAAATTTCGCGTACATTAATAACTCTGTATAGTATTATCGTTGATTGAAGGAATATTAGAAGATACGCAAGCTTATGGCACAAAATGTGCCGTACTATGGGTCGACCTTGTGGCGATGGTGCTCTGCCATTGGAGCATCTCGACCCAAACTGCTAGTTTGTAGGCAGCGGGGAGGAAAAACTTTTAAATATTGGTAGGAAAACAGGCACACATTTTAACTAAGCGATGCGTATCTTCATAAAACTCTTTCAATCAACGGTATTATGCTTTTTTAAAGAGTTTGTTGGGTATTTTGAAAGTGAACTATTATCAATAGTTCATGGAACAAACAGATTTGAAAAGTATTGATTACAGCCCTAGCATCATGGCTCCAAAGTGGACTCCATTTCGGCATTAAAGTGACGAATATCTCCAGAACAGTTAGTGATAAGTACATTAAACCTTATATCATTTGATTAAAAATGTCATAGGTAATCCGAATATCCAAAAATATACAGGGCGTTCCATTTAAAATAAAGGAGTTTGTAATTGGCCTGCAGTTTTTAAACACCCTGCATAATAGAGACTAATTTTATCTTATTCAGCAGGCTTTGTTCCTTAAGAGTAGTTTAATAGAATTTGTGTAAGTAATATAGTTAATGAGATATCAACCGATTCCGTACTAATGGCCCACCCTGTATACGATATAGAATATAGTGAAAACTATCAATGATAGGTATAGGCCCTATATCTATCATTCTCTATACTATAGGGATGTAAAACGATAGTAAATTTATTTCTTCATCAAAAACTGTCTAAAAATACAGGGTGTTCCATTTAAAATTAAAGTTTTTTAGGTTTATAATTTTATCTAAAAGTCGAGCACTTTTTGAACACTCTGTAAATTATTAGAGAACAATTGTATCATCAGAGCTTAGTCTAGAGGTTCTTAGAAAAATATCTGAAAATTGCGTAGCTCTCGTCATGTCGTCATCGTCATAACGTCAGTAGGTATGCAATTTTCAAGAAAGGCGCGCAAACGTCACAATTTTTAAAAAATTTAATTTTTCTAAAAAGCAGTTGAAAAAGGTATAGGAACATGTTTTAAAGTTGGATTTAGAAATTTTCGTAGATAAGCATCCATGATTATAAAAAAAATATTTAAACTATCCACTCTCCGCGGTATATTTCGAGAGCGGTTGATCGCACAAAAAAATTAATAAGATCAAATTTGTAGAGCATTTTATAATCTACAAGTTTTCTAAGGACCTATAATGACGTATAATGCATAGTAAACGAGATATTTGCAAAAAACAATTTTTGTGACCTTTGACTTTGCATATCTTGACATGCGGACACACAAGATTGTATGAGACTTTTGAGCTAAAACGCAAAAATATAGGTTTGTGCAAATATTTAGCTCTCAGACTTTCATTCCGAAGTTAAATCCTTATTTTGGACTACAATAGTTTTTTTTCAATTTTCAAAGTCTACCAAATCTATGAATAAGTAAAATAGGCGCGCCTCCTAGGATCAATCTTCGATCAAATGCTAAAGATAGGGGAGCAGTAACATGCTGCGTTTTACACTCAATTTATATGTGAAATTTAAACTTAAATTATATTCAGACGTTAGAGAATTAACATAAGAAAATAAACTGCGCTTGATGCAAAACAGTAAAACTGATTTTAATTCGAAAATTATTTGAAACGAAAGTCTTGAAATTTAAAAATAGGCTACTTACGAACAGCTATTGAGTCTAATTATTTATTATACTTATTACTATTCTCATGGGAAGAATGGTGTATGGTGTAATTACAAATATACCCCCACGCCCTATGTAACTCATTCGGTCGCGTGTTTCCAATAAGTAAAAAAATCTTTTCAATTTCTATTGTTTCATTTTATGTAAAAATCAAATTAATTTCAACAATATTTTTTTAGGGATGAAAAAAGTATTTTTAATACAAAAGAACAGTCTGTTAAAATGAGTTTTGTTACTCTTTATATTTTTTCATTAAATATTTTTTTGAAAGCAACATTTGACTATATTCATTATTAAGGACACATATTAATTAATAAAAATTACAAAAATTGTGTATAAAACTATTCAGAGAGAACAATAGAAACAAAATGTTTTATTATGTGCATATTTGAATTCCTTTTAATAATTACATGCGATTCGAAAGACCACTGGGAAAAAAGTTTTGATGGTGTCGTTCCTAACCGATAGATGTGCTTTTGAGATAAGAACAAAATTAAATTTAACTGCTTTTAGTGTTTTCCTTTAAATTGTTTGTTTGCGTGAAATTTAAATAAAATTTTTAAAAAAATCATAAATTAATATGTTAATTGCATAATGCGGAAATTTAATTAATCGATTAGAAAAGATAAAAAGTTGTAGAAATTAGAAAAACAAATTAAGGCGTTTATTTGTTAAATGTAACATTTGCTTTAATATTAAAGCAATAAATTGGCTTTTTAAGTACAACAATAAGTTTCATATACGTACAGAAATAATAACGTCAAATATAAAGTAGAAAGAGAAACATAAACTAGAGTGGGATAATCTTTGTAAACCGGCTCAAGTGTACTGCTCGAATAGAGACTGTAAATCACAATCACTAATAAGCGGCTTACAATATTTTTCCATTTTACTCAAAAGTAACCAACAATCAAAAATAAAATTTGACACTTCGTACAACTTGTGAACCAAACCATCAGTTCCAAGGCTTCATTTACATTAAAAATAGTTAAAAAGAAAAACTTATTTATAATTAAATGAAGCTCGTAATTGCAAATCTTTATAAAATTAAACATTAACTTATTAAAAAAATTTTTTTTAATTATTATTTTTTTAAATTCAAAACTCACCTCTCCATGATCCATCCTACCCTCAGGGGTATTTTCGGGTAAAAAGTAAAGTCGTAAACTTGACAACACTTGTTCACTATTTTTATCAACCCACAATAATTGTAACTCACCAATACACATTAAATCCGAATCACTCCACAGTTTAACAAAAAAAAATTCACCAATTTTCACTATTCGATGTAATCCATTTTTTAAATATTTAAAAGCTCTATAAAAAGTATATGGCCCATGTTGACCACAAGAATTACCGATCACCTAAAATAAAACAAAAACAATTATTAATAAACAAATTTAAAACAAATATGCGCTCAATTATTTTCCTACCTATTATTAGAAATAACAAAAACCAAATTCATTTGTTTCGCAAAAATAACAAAAGCGCAACTCGTTTTGTTTTAATTTAATTTAATTAAACAAAAACTTTTCAAATTTTTTAAAACCCTCAAAATATAAATTTCAAAAATATTTCAACCAACAAACAAATTATTAACATAATGAGTTTAAAACTTGTTGAACTAATAAAAACAATTTTTTTAAATTAAATATCAAAATTTTAAATAAAATTAATTAATATTAATTAAATTTTTACCTGCACTTCACCGTTATCCATTTTAAAAATCACAATTATCACACCGCATTACAAACTGCACGCCTCTGGCACCATCGTCTACTTTGTATTTACTCTAATTATATGACGTCATGATACAGAGCTATATTCGTAAGGAGCCGTAATATTCCGTTTAACGTCGGTTACACTGGCGCTTTGTTGTTATGTAGTGGGAAAAATAACGGAAGAAAATTATTACAATAACATCGCTGTCATCCGCTATGGTTAACTCTTCATTGAAAAGTGAAATTATTTAACTGTTTTAGTTTTCCTTACCATTCAAGTGTAAAAATGTGTCATCATTAAGTGTAAATGTAGGTAATGCACAATTTTCTAACCAAACTTAAGCATTGTTATGTATTTTGACGTTTTCACTTTCACATCATAAAACGATCTAATAATTGTTATTACAATCTTCTTCAAGCAATAAATTTATTTCGTAATTATATTTACCAATTTTTGATTTATTTATTAATATTTCGTAAAAAATAATTAAAAATTGGGATTTCGGCGCGAATGAATGATCCACACGTGTTATAAAACATGACTTCATTAATTAAATTGCAAGTTCGTGTTTCTCGATGTTAAGATAAATATACAATCATTTCTTAATATTCTGTTCTTTAAGTTTGTAAAAGCAAGTGAACTCCGAAGTAATAATTTGATAATATTTTTATTAAATGAGGTTATAAAGTTACAATTCGTAAGTAGTTAATTTTTACGCCTAAACTATAGGCAACCAACCGCCCACACTAATTCAAATTTTATGGATGGGTAGTTCACGTTTGAACTCGTTACTTGAATGCACTTTTGTCATCTTGTCATGACGAACAGTAATTATGTATCCGCTTTTTAACTTTTCCTAATCCAAGAAAAAGGTGTTGTAATCGAGAAAAAAAAATAATAAATTTTTTTTTTCATTTCTCGACTTTTGAGTCCAAAAATGCAAAAAAAATTTTCGATTTTTTGAACCACAATGTCAGGATGTATGTATGGATGAATGCCCCCCCCCCCCGAGCAAAAACTACTGAACCGATTTTGATGAAATTTGATTTTAGCCACTTTAAAATTATTTCATCGTAAACTAAGCTTTTATAAGAAATCTATACAGGGTGTCCAAAATAAGGTGTTATTTTGGGAGCATATTTGTAAATTTGGGCCAAATTCAATTTTACTTGGCTATAAGATAGTACACGTGAGCCCTAACGGAAAAAAAATTTTCAAATTTTTTTTATTCAATATGGTCAATATGGTCAATATGGCCAATAGAACGATTGTCCCATTTTGTGGTTTTTCTCTAATAACCTGGCCGGTAATTGATATTATAAAAATTTCAAAACGTCATTGTATAGCCAAAATATAGGGCTTTTGTCCTTAAAAAGTCGATTTTCAAAATTGTTTTAAAATTGACTATCTTAAGGAGCCAAAGTAAATAAAAATTTTGAAATGGATTTTCTAAAAATTTCCTCTGCCATGTTTTTTCGTTTTTGAATATGTTACAGAAAACGTAATTCTCTATTGAAATATAAAATTTTATCAAAATCGTTCGAGCCGTTTTGAAGTAATGAGTTTTTGAATGTTAAAAAACTTCAAAAATCTCTAATTTCTTTTGTAATAGAAATGAAAATTTGAAAATGGATATACTATATATATTAATCCTATGAATATCTATTATTTGTCACTATTTTCAGTTAACAAAACGCTTCCGGTTAAACCGGAAATTATAAAATTATCAAAATTTTTAAAAACACCCTGTATATTTTTCAATAATTTGAAAGTTAGTGAAATTAGCTATTACACGATACCAAACACTTTATATTTTGACTTCCGGTTTAACCGGAAATGAATTCAAATTTCTTAATTTAAATGGAACACCCTGTATATTTTTTAATATTTTGAAAGCTCATAAAATTAGCTTTCTGAACATATAAAATAATGTATATTTTGAACTTCAATTTATGCCAAATTTAAAAAAAAATAAAATGTGTATTTTAGACAGTTCATGTATAAAAATTCTGCTTACACGCAGAAGTCCTAGGTTCGATCCCGGACGAAATCAATTTTAAAAAAAATATACAAAATTCCAAGATTTGACGGACGAAAAAAGTTACTCGTATCCATCCGTTGTTGTTTTTATTTCTAATTTTTATTTTATAAATTATAGGACAATGCAATAATGGAAATTAAAGATGAAATAGAAGACGAAAGTGGTGAACTTGGTATGTAAAGAGACTGGTTTTGGTACGTCTTCACTAAATCACTGAAGTTTTAAATAAATTTTAAATTATCAATTTGTTGGTGCTAGTTTTAAGGAAGATATAAAGATAAACGACGTCGCTTATTCAGGTATGCAATAATTATTTATTACAGTTTAATGTTTTTATCGCCAATTTTTTAGATTTGCTTAAAATAGAAGAACAAGACTTAAACAGAGATTATAAAAGAAAATTAATAATAATAATATACATTCGATTAGAGTTGAGGCTAAAAAGCCTATTTAACAATTAAAAATTGATCGAAATATTTCTACAAGTGCAAAATCATTTGAATGCGAAATCTTGTTACAAAACTCTAAGAATCTTGCAGGATAATTCTCCAATTCTCACTGCATAGGTCGTCTATGGCTGGTTTCAGGATCATTCGGAGATTGTAGTTTTGATGTACCAGCGACATCTCCTGACCGTAATCCAGATGAGAACTTTTGGGACTCAATGGTTAAAATTTGGAGGAATACTGGCTGGCATAGAGTATGCGAGAGAAATTTAGCAGATTTGCTTCAGCATTGTCATGCCATTTGGCAAAATTATGGGTACTACTAGACTGCAGGAGTGCATTAATAATAATGAACTCTTACAAAATACTAGTCGTTCAAAAAAAGTCTTATACAGGTGAAAAACCTTTTCAATGTGAAATATGCAAAGTAAAATTGTTACTTGCTCTAAAAAGCCATATTAAGATTCAGACAGGTGAAAAAAATGGAATGAGTAGTGTGTGATTAAAAATTTTGCGAAAAGTAGAATTTACAAAGACACATGGTCGTTCATACAAATGAAAATCCATATTAATATAATTTGTTAAAAACAAAATTTTCACAAAAGGATAGTTTAAAGAAACGGGAACTAAATTCTTATAAAATCCAAACTTTACTGAAAGATTCCTGCAAGTAATATTGTTTGACAATTTTTTTTAATACATATTTGGTGTGATTTTAAATCCAAAATGGTTGCTTTTCAATGTAAAATATGCAAAGTAAAATTGTTACATGATCTAAAAACCCATACGAAGATTCATACAAGTAAAAAAGAGTGGAATGAGTAGCGTGTGATTACAAATCTTGCAAAAGTAGAATTTACAAAGACACATGGTCGTTCATACAAATGAAAATCCATATTAATGTAATTTGTTAAAAACAAAATTTTCAGAAAAGGGTAGTTTAAAGAAACAGAAGCTAAATTCTTACAAAACCAAGCTTTACTGAACTATTCCTGCATATAAAATTGAGTGACATTTTTTCAATACATAATAAACTGTAAAATGTAACCATTTAAAAAAATATATTTTCTAATAAATTGTTTAAAACATTTTTTATTATATTTGTCATTTAGTTTTACTTTTTCAGAATTAAAGTTTTCATCATGCATGATTAATGTTTCAATCGCCTATAGCTTAGTCACTGACGCGAATTAATAACAAATTAAATAAATAAATAAATGAATGTTTCAATATTTTGCTAATTGTTGATCTATCCATAATCTGAAATTCGCTACATTAGCATAAACACCTCCAATTTTAGTGCGATAACCATTTGTAGACCATGATGTCATACCGAACTGAATATACCGTTTCGGATGTTCTGGATCCTCGCAAACTAATGGACTTCCATCAGGGGTCTAAAAAAAATAAATTTATTCGGTTTATTTCGATTAAATAAACTACGCACTGAATGAGTTTCTGTTCCACGATTTGCTTCAATACAAACAAATGAATCGTCTAAAGTAAATTTTGGACCCAAACGCGTTTTCCTTAATTCTGCTTGACATGTCTTTTTAAGTAGCAGCCCAACTGCATGTTTTTCTAATATTCCATTCTCCTTTTTTTCATTTCCTACAATTGCACAACTGAAATGTAGGGGAAAGTTGGGTAAGTCCGACCACCATTTTACAAATGACTATCTCTTTTATACAGGGTGAGTCGGGAGGATCGCACCAAACGCCAGGGATGTATCTTACACGTAAATATAAGAGGAAAAAATCCAAAAGTTGTAGTCCGATTTTTATTTGTTTTCAAGATACAGCGTTTTCACAAAATAACTTGCATCCATCGTGCAGTTGTGCTGATACTCCATGCGTATCTTACTGTTTGGGGGAACATCGTCTAACAGTCCTTGTAAATCATTTTGTAAGAATTCTAAATATTTATCTCCTCTTAGGCGAAACTATAGACGATATCACATCACACGTTTCCAAAAAACGATGCTGAAAATTTGTTTCGACTTTTATGTGAGGATTTTCGTCGGACTATAAGTGATAATTGCGGGTATTGTTAATGTCATCATTGGGTGAATGTGGTTTCTTCGTTATACAGTATGTTCTTCTAAGTTAATGAAATTAATTTATGTAATATTTCAACTTTTAAGAAGCTGTAACTCGAATACCAATAAAAATCAGACTACAACTTTAGGGTTTTTTCGTCTCATATTTACGTGTAAAATACACTCTTGGCGTTTGGTGCGATCCTCCCGACTCACCCTGTATATTAAATAAAATTATAGAAACAAATCGTCCATTACAATTCTCGACATATTCTATTTTTAATATTTCTAAGAAATAGTCAAAAATCCTTCACATATTTTGGCCATTTAGAAAATTCCAAAGTCGGGTAATACCACGCATCCCTTAATTACGACCACATTTAAAATGGCTTGTAAGACATATACTAATATTGTACAACACTAACATTAAAAAAGACATAAGTATATAAACTAAAGGAACTAAAAATAAGTTATGGAATTAAACTCATCTTTGACTCTTATACCTACACCTACAGCTTAACTCATAAGGAAAATACCGACCATGGTGGTTGGGAATACCGACAAGATGTTAGAAATAAAAATAGCCTTAATTGTATTATATTGAAATAAATAATTACATAAAAACGAACTAGACAAAAAGGCCTTTCCAATGACCCATTTGAGAAATTTATGTAATTACTTATGCAAGTGTAGTTACCTGTTTCTTTAACAGTAAATAGCACAATCATACGTGAAATAACAGTTCGCGCGATTTTGTAGGACAGCAGTTATCTAAACTAATAACTTCAATGGTGTTATCTAGTTTTAAATACATATCCTAGATATCTATGGGGTACTTTCGACAAATATATTTCTTGTAACTGTAATACGCCCAAGTCGGTATTACCCGGATGTCGGCATTACCCTACTTTCCCCTATCTTGAGTATTCATAATTGAGAAATACTAACCAAATTTGCTAACGTCCCAACTACTAACATAACATTGTTTTGCACTGCGAACCATTCCTTGTTCCGGAAGACACACAGTTCCAATTTGAACTAGTAAATCAAACGGTGATTCAAGAATTATTACAGCCACATCACTAGCTAAGTTTTTATGTGCAAATTTTTCGTGCACAATGATATCTTTAATAAATTTTTCTTGATAAGAAAATAGTTCCGTGTCTCTTAATGAATTCCATTCACCACCTCTTACAATGGCATTAGATGAATTAAATCTGCAGAATTTTGCATAAATAAATTATAATTAAAAGGTGAATTGTTCGTTACTTAGTCGTACAGTTTGCCGTAGTTAAAACAATATTTGGAGCAATTAATGAACCTCCACATATCATTTTATTATCTCCAGGTTCAGGATATTTTTTTAATATTGCTAACATCCATGGAAATTCACCAAAACGAGCAAGTTTTTCTTTTTCTACAATACCCTTAGATCCGATTGGATTACCACAATATTGTTCATGTGCGCAAGTTATTAATGGAAAAAGAAAAAGTAAATATTTTGTGTCCATTCTACAATGTAAGTCGACTTAGAAATTAATAAAATAAAGTTGCTGTACTTACTTGCTAGTGGATGTCTAATTTAATAACTCATTTTAGCTCTGAAAAACCGTTACAATAATATATACCCATCCCCGCTTATTTTCTCAGCTCGTTAACCCGGTTTTACCGTTTTTTTATAAATGGTAATTCTGTATCAACGTCAGAAAATTTCAGAAATGATAGAATAAGTCAATACAATCATTTTTTGTTATATGGTATGGGGGCCGCAGACGCTTTGTAACCCCGTAATTCCCTTTTCAAACTTAAAGGTGAATGAGGTTTTTTGCAAGTATTTAAAAAACTATTCTACCGAATTGACTGAAATCTTCACGAGTCACTCTAATTATTGCAAATACTAGAAGAACAATTTGATATCTCGCTCATGGGCGGCTCGCTTGGGATGCGTTACGTACGAAGCGTCGGAGACCCTCATAATATTAACAAAAAATGATTGTATTGACTTATTCTATCATCCCCGAAATTTTCTGACGTTGATACAGAATCACTAATCACTAAAAATAATTATTTGCATTTTCAGAGATGGGCTTAGTACTCACTGATGTAGAGCAGTATTTTGGAATACTCTAATGGTGTAAATAGAATTTAATTCCAAATTATACAAAATCAAAGATTCAAGGATGAATCCTTTTGTCAAAGACCTTCTACAGAATTTATAAATATCAGTTGAAACTAAAGAAATAAAACGATTTTCATTCTCAATTAACACCCACTCTTTTTATCTGGTTATGCAGGTTTTTATTCTTTTATCGCTACATATTAACATTTTTTGAGATCATAATTATGCAAATTCGAAATCGAAATTTGTCTTGCAATTCAAATGCCCAAAGATTTACAATGATAGTGATCTACAAGAAGCAGAATTGCAATACAAATCTAATTATACTTTCAAGTTTCCATTTAGTAAAGACATGTTGGAGAGGTCACTGAGTGTCACCAATGCGAAATTAAAGAAATATTTATAATCTGAAAATCATTTTTAGCCAATAGTATTAGCTCATTATCCCGCACACCGTGAGCGTGAAATAAAAGAATTAACAAAATACAATATAATAATAATCTACTATTTCTATTACAGAGCAGCAATTAATTAATGTTAAAAATTTCTAATTGTTGATCTATCCATGTCCTAAAATGAGCAACATTAACCAAAACCCTCGAAATATCTTGAAATGAACAATTTTCACCCCACGATGTTAAACCAAATAGAACATATCGATTTGGATCGCTTACATCAGGACAAACGAATGGACTACCAACGGTGGCCTAAAAAATAATTAAGAAATTATAAATTGATCACCATGTATTTTCAGATACAAACTGGACAAGTATCGGTTTCATCGACTCCAGCACATATAAAAGATTCGTCTAAAATAAACCTCAACTGTAAATGTGTTTTTCCCAATTCTTTTTGACATCGCTCTCGTAATATGAGTGGCATTACATATTTTTTCATAATTCCTCCACGACCTTATTTAAATGATATTTAGATAATAATTATTGAATAAGGACAATACGAACCAAATTCAGTCCATGTGCTGAGAAAACATTTAGTGGAATTATAAACAATTCCTTGTTCTGGAAGACAAACAGTGCCGATGTGAGGTTGTAGAGTGAAAGAGTTGTTGAGAATGAGTAATGCTATATCATTACTTAAGTTTCCTCTACTAAAATTCTCGTGCAAAACAAGATGTTTTATGGTTGTCTCTTGGTATGGGTACAACTCATTAGTGGCGCTTGTGTTCCATTCTCCAGCTCTTACAATTAAATTTGCAAGATTAGACCTGAAAAAACTTATAATTGCACTTTTGTACTTTTTATTTAATATCTCGACGTTTTGAGTCCTCCTTGGTCTAAAAATCCAAAAAACCTTAGAAAATGCCTTCTTGGTTGTAACGACGCAAATCAAAAATTACTGAACTGAATGAATATTCCTCTACAATCAAAGTACAAAAATTGAGCTGTCAACGGTGTCATTTACAGTCAATGGCTGCATACGGCCATAGCATATGCAGTCAGTGTAAAAATTCAGAACAGTAGTTGACCCTTCGTTTATTTATTTCTTTAGAGACCACATCAGAATTTTTATTTTTTTGTATTTACCTGTAGAAACAATGGGCTGCACTTAAAACAACATTCGGTGCAATTAAAGAGGCTCTGCAAATTAATTTTTGATGTTCTTCTGTGGAATTTTTATCTAAAATTGCTATCGTCCATGGAAATTCACCAAATTGGGCATTTTCTTTCTCTGTCGGTTGGCTGAGATTGATATCAATTCCATTTGGATTTCTAACACCACATTGGGAACTTGCAGAAGTCGTAGCAATGTATAATGAATTTATTGATAAAATAATGAATACAAAAATTCTCGACATTTTTGTACATCAGTTGAAAAGTTAACAAATTATTTATTTCGTTTTAAAACACTTACCCAACACTAAACAATAATAAAAATAATACCTAGATCTTGTGAACTTAATTAATCCCCACTGTTTTAATTATCTTTCCAGTTTATACCGTAAACCCGATTTTGATTCTTTGAATCTTTCTTCTTAATCTGTGAATTAACGTGTTATTCTATAGTTAATCCTTGTTTTTTTGTGATACCTAAAATAATATTTTGATTTTAGTTTGCTTTGTAAGTTTTGAGCACTTTATGAAAATACGATTTTGCATCCCTCGTATAAAAATGGAAATCAAATAGTTACGAACCCTATGGGTATTATTTATTGATCTGAAATTGATGTCTATAAAATTACCTTGAACAAAAACAATTAATTTATGCACATGCATTTATTTATCTATTACATTAATTTAAATTATTTATAAATAAGGAAGTAATTAGAAACTTGTGGATTTGATGAAAAAATTATGAATTTGTCTTGTTAACTGCTTGTATCAGATTAAATTTATTGGTTATCGATATTATTTTACAACACATATCTCAATAAATTGGACACGTCTTTGAAGCTTCGGTAAAGAACCTAAAAGAAATTAAGGTAATTTGATTCTCTTTAATAGGTTTATTAAAAGTTTAGTTTCAATTTGTTTTTAATTATCTCAATTTGCGTTTTGTAATTAATTCTAAATGTATACGAATACAGATTTTTACCTACATAAGGTGTACGAAGGAAAAAAATATTTTTAATTTTACAACAAAATGCCAAGGGTAAGTATAGCAATTTTCCTTGATCTGATAGGATAAAAACATTTCTGTATTTGAAACTTAAATAATGTCTTATTATAGACCTTGGGCTGATAACAGGGGAGATCGTACTTTAGGCTCATTTTTTGGGAATGAGCTATTTGAGTGCCAGCGTACACGAAAATCTGGTTGACTGCTCAAAGTACTGGCTCAAGGCCTCAGGAGCGCTCAATGAAATTGTTAGAGAAGGGAAAAAGTAAGAAATATGACAGCACTCGTGATGCAACTTCGAAATTTTTTATTCTTATAAAAAGAATCGACAAAAAAATTTGGCAACTCTCTAGAATGGCTTTGAGAGCGTGGCAACTGGACTGAAATTAACGTCTTTATGCTAAACAGTACCCACTCGCAAACATAAACTTGTTACTCATAAACGGTATTTGGGTTGTTCCCTGGCAAAATAACTACTTTATACATAAAAAGTCAAATTTTACTTTGGCATCCCTCTCCTCTCAGGTGGGTTTCCCGCCCTCCTCGCCAATTAGAAGTTTATTATTAACAGTTCTGAGGCCTTAGGCCAGTGCTTTGAGTAGCAAACTAGATTTTTGTGTTGGGTGGCAGTCAAATAGCTTGTTCCTAAAAGATGGGCCTGAATTCGATCACTCCGATTTTTCAATAAACATCAACTAACATCGACCGTGGCACCTCTTCTGGATTTTAATGGAACTGAGTTAGTGTAAGTGCTCTACTAAAAAGATTTTTTTATTGCTTCTGTAAAACTTACGGTGCTAATACGAGGTTTTGCGGAATCTCCGACGATATGAAGTTTAATTAAATCTAGATTGTTATACTGTTACACATCGTTGAAATTAGAATATAAAATGCAAATCCAATAAGGCGTCCATTAGATTTGGACTCCACATAAGAAGTTATTATCAATATGTGAAACACCCTATACATGATAGTTTTTTTTTAAACATATCCACGTTTGTCTTAACCAAACGAACAACTTTTATAAAAGTAAGTAAAATAAGTAAATACATCCCTATCTTGAAGAGTCCAAAACTTACAACAATATGTAGGTACTTTTTATATGAATAAAAAACAAAACACTCTACTTCCGGTGTATTAAACGAGAGGACTATGTTTACGTCATAGTTTGTTTATAAGTATGTAGGGTGGTTGATTTTTTACTGTCCAGCTAATATCTGCTGAAATATTGAAAATACTTAAAAAAGTTAAATTAGAAACTTTTCAAACAACACTTCATCTACAAAATAGCACAAACAATTTTTTTCCATGGCCTACTTGTTTTGCGGGAAAATATATAACTTTGATTTTTTAAATAGAACACCCTGTATATTTTTAGAGAATCGTATTCTAAATCAATTTCTCTTTACAACGATGTATCACAAGTACCATTTTGCTTTCTAATAATTATGCCCAATATTTAAATTTTCCGTTTATCTTCGGAACGGTCCGAAATTTTTGAGCTCTGAAACCTGTTGCTGAATCAACTTAGCAAACTGCAAAACACTGCCCGTATCTTTATTATAATAACATAACGATAACGCAGATACCTTACGATACTACTCAATTTGAGTAGTCCTATACAATACATACTCTGATTCGTTTGCTTCACAAGCATAGTAAGGCACGCACTTGCGCAGCCCTTCATCCTTTCCTTCCCCACATTTTTCAATTATTTCTGGATTTTCTGATGGGAAACCCATACAACAGCATACAAGGAATAGAACAATAGTTAATGATACATTCTTGACCATTCTAAAATAAAGCAAATTAAATATAATAACAAACGGAAAAAATTAAGTGACTCACGTTGTGATTAAACCTAATTAATTGTGAATTAGGAATAAATACACTTTAGAGGTGCACCGCAACTACTGTCATACTATTGTGATTTCGTTTAAAATGTTATGGAAATCCCATACCCATGTTTGGAAAAAGTTTTTAATTTCTCCGTCTCCTTAAAAAGTGAGACATAAATTGCATACGAAAAGAGGTAAAAGTAACACTCTATCAACAATTTCCAATTTAATAAAAACATTGTGCAGAGTTTCATAAAAATGTTATTTATTAGATAGATTATTAATACAAATTCATATTTAGTTCAGTAGCCAGGTTTGCCCTGCCATAGTCTTGTTGTTTTGATAATGTCCAAATATCAAAATATTATTTTCAGTTGCTCGATTGCAAATTAAATCGATCAGTTATATATGTTACTTTACAACATATATCCAAATAACTTTCGCAACTAGCTTCAATTGGAGTTGAAATTCTAAAAATTAATAAATTTAATTTTATTAAATACAGTGTGTCCCAAATTCGTGTCATTATTATTGGAATCTCAAAACCATAAACGATAATAAATCATTAAATTTAAATTCTTTTTAAATTTATTAGAAAGTAATATAAATATAAAGCTAATTAATTGATAAAAAGAAGAAATTAAATTTAAACAAATTTGGATCAATAAGAAGACCTTTAAGAACTGCATTAAAAATCCAGATCCGTATTTAAAAGTAATAACTCAATAGTACGCAAAGTTGCCACAATATTTACACAAAGTTTATCAACATCTGTAAAAACTACAAAAATAGGGCAGTTTTGAGCTTTGTCTCTGTGCCCCCCCCCCCCATCTTTTAGAGTTTTTTAGATGTTCCAATGAAAAGTTCCAAATTTGGGACAACATACACAATTAATTAACTTACATTGATTCGTCAATTGTTTCACAATTATAATAAGGTGTGCATTTATGTACACCCTCATCTTTTCCTTCTCCACATCTTTCGACTCCATCACCAACGTTTAATGGTTGGGCCAAAGCGCAACTTATAATAACCAAAACTACTAACACTATTTTTTCCATTTTAGAGCAAATAAAAGTTGCTTACGAAAGTTTTAAAATTATGTGCATATAATATTACATCAAGCACTAAATAATAATACTGTAAGGTGCGTTAGGTTATCTACTAATATTTAAAGATCAAACCCCCACTGATTATGGTAAAACCGTTGAAGAAATAATTGGGAATTTTAAAACTTGCTATTTTTTCCAAATAAGTAAAGGGCGAGAAATTCCAGGTTGAGGCTATACTGGCAATTTTTAACATTTCGCTTGTAAAACTTTATGGGTTATATGCAATTTAATTAATTACTGGGTATCCCAACAGCGGAGTATAGAAAATTATGGCCTACTACAAAAGTTACAGAAAGTAACTAGTCTAGAACAAAATCTCTAGAGAATCTTTTACAATTGCCCGATGAACGAAACCAAAGGCTTAACGTGCCCCCCGAAGCACATTGTGGACAAACCACAAAAACAGATGTTGATTTCTGATACCACGGGATCAAACCATGCGTTTCTGCGCTTCAAAAAAAATCACAATTGATTTTTCATCGTATATAGCAGTTCTGCTGCGCTGTTATGTCCAAAAACTGAATATGAAGCGTTTATTCGTCTACACCAAATCTAGAAACTGGAACGTCCATCAGAGCTTTGTTACCAGCACAAATTAGTTTGGTAACGATAAATACTGATAACATAGGCATTAATAAGTTTTAATCATGGATCATCGATTATGGTTTATTAATTGATGTATAATGTCATTCATAATTCCATTTTCCTGTCTGTAGATCGAATACACTCATTATGTCTTTCTTATTTCTTCATTCTAGCTTTTATTAAATAATGTTCTTCATTCCAACTTACTATGTAAATTTTTAACATTTTTTTTATCTCAGATATTCATCAATTTTTCGCTTATTTCCTGGAACATTCCACGAAAAATCGTCAACCTTTTCTATAAGCTTCATCATCTATGTCTAATATTTATCCATCCTATTTCCGAAACTGATTTATCTGGGATTTATAGCAGATCTAATTTTTAGGGCGATTAGGAGCTCACCTACAGTCCTAATTTCCTAACCCGAAGGCCCAGAGTATACCTACCGAGTGGTGACCGCTTCTCTCGGACATGGATTTAACAGGTGAAATCATATTTTAGTAATTTTCTGCTTCCCAATTTAATTTAGAAAACAAATCTTCAAATTCTGCATCTAAATCAACAAACAAAATTAATTTTGAATGCTTTTTAAGGCCAGAAATGTAATTTGAAAATTTCTAAAATTAGCTAAAACAGCGATTGCCATGAAATACTTCAAATAAAAATTAGCAAATGTTAACAACTGATGTTTATCTTTCAAACATATTTTACAGAACAAGTATTAAATTAGCTGAATAAATTAATTTTTGGGTTTTTTTTTTCTAAAAATTATTAATTATTAAATAAATTCAATAATTGGATATATCTAAAATACAAAATTATTTTGACAGATAAAGTATGAAACAATTGACAATTTTTATTTAGTTTCAAGGCAATCGCTATTTCGCCTAATTTTCAAAATTTTCAAATTAAATTTCTGGAGGTAGAGTAGTCCCAACGTAAGATGAGTACACCAAGTGACCAAACTTGCGCGACACGTGGCTTCAGAGCCCAGTGGCGAAGCTAGTTATTTCTTCTCTAAAAAAAATTATTTTTAAAAGTTGTCAAAATTCAAAATAATTACTTAAATTAAATTTTCATTTCAAGTACTAATAATAATTAATTACCGGTTTAATACTTTGTGAATGAGATATTTACATTAGTAAAATGCTTGTAATTATTTTGATTCGACAAAAGTAATGTAATAACTACTATACGTCGACACTCTCTACGTTCGTTTCTAAGCAACGACAGTACAAAACTACTGCGCAACTTTAACGGTCATCACGTGGTGTACTCATCTTAACTTGGGACTACTCTATAAAGCATCCAAAATTAACTTTCTTGATTGATTTACATAAATTGGGAAGAAAGAAATTACCAAAGTATGATTTTACATGTTAAATCCCTATGGCCGAGAAGTCCAGTCACCACCCTTTATGTATTTGTCTAGCTCTCGGCTTTTAGAGAGATGGGTCGCGCCCAAAAATATAAAATATGAAATTTTGGTGGAAATGAAGGTACGAGTAAATATAAAATACTAATATTTAAAAAAATTCTTTTAATTAAAAGTAAAATTCATCATTAGTAGTATAAAATTTATATTTAAGAACAATTATTTATCGAGTATAGGATGCAGAACCCACATTATGCCCGGCTAATTGTTGATCTATCCATGTTCTAAATCGAGCAACATCTGTATAAACTCCAGGAACATTAGCTTGTCCGCAGCCGATTCCCCATGCAACTATACCAGCTTGAATGTACCGACTTGGATTATTTGGATCGGGACAAACTAATGGACTTCCACCATCACCCTATAAACGAAACAAAAAATTAATTTGTAAATAACGTAATAGGTTTTTTAAATAATAATAACAGTAATAGCCAACTGTAAATGTTAGGTTAGGTAATGAGTAGTTTTTTTTAATGATACTTACCGTACAAGCATCTTTTCCAGCCACTCCTCCAGCACACATGAAAGAGTTGTGTAATTTGAAATTGTGTCCTAAACGTGTCTGTCTCAAATTTTCTTGGCACGTTTCTCTAGGTACAACTGGGAGATCCGTTTTTTTCAAAAGAACATGATATTTTCCTTCTAAACCTAAAATCATGTTAATTCTGTAAAAATGAAGACACTTTTCTAACTGATAAATTTTTGCAATTAACTATAAATTGAGGTTAAAAGTTAATAAAACAATACGCCCTATTTGACGTTCATCGACTTTCCATTAGTGGGTATGGGCCATTGAATAAATAGCCGCTACTCTAACAGGAAAGAGCATTTAGCTAATAATATACCACCACCACTTATATGAAATGAATGACTCATCCATAGTTTCCCAAAATACTGTAGCATCTTCTCTTATAAGCAACGGTTGCTAATCCTTCTTCCGGATCTATTTATTCAATGGTATGGGCTTATGAGGCCTTCTAAAGCATCAAAGCTCGAAGAGAGATTATAAATAAAAGCATCGCAATTGTTTTTTTGTGACACGTGTCAATGGTACCAATTTTTTGCGGTAAGAAGAGGGGGAATTACGAGAGAAAACGTATTTTCTTTAGAAACAGCAGGTTATTTTGCATAAAAATAAAAACAAGAGATAAATTATCATTAATTATGACTAGAGTAATATTTTTATGGATGCAGAATAATTTTAGGTAACAAAAAGTAAATAAATTTAAATCATAATTACTATTAATTAATAAAATTTAAACCGTGACATTAAAAAGTAGCAAAAAGTCTTATGAGATTTGTTACATCAGAGTGAACTGAATATATCAGGGCATATCAATATATTGGAATTTCCAATCGGTAGCGGTAGGCATTTTTAATATTAAAATTAACAACTAGATAATAAGAACACAAACTATTGAACTAAATAACAAAGCAAGTCAGACTTTGATTTTTAAATCAATAACAAAAAGTAAAAAAACTACGATATACAGTAGAACCCCTTTATAACGTTTCTCTGGATATAACGTTTGGTCCAATTTTAAAACGTTTTTATTTACAACTGTCATTCAATGTCATTTTATTTAAAAATTATTACACGATTTATGCAAAATTTATCATAACTACAACCTTAGTTGTAAATAAACTGTATTCAACTCGCATAAAGGCTAAACTACACTCGGATGACTAAAACCCTCGCCTCCGGCTCGTATTTTAAATTTCATCCTTGTGCAATTATGACATTATATATGCTCATTAAATAAGATACTGTTATTTCATCTATTTTTTATTACAGATAGTGGTTATAACGTACCAAAATTTTTGGTCTCTGATGGTACGTTATAACGGGGTTCTACTGTATTAAAAAATGTAAAAATTGATAAGCGAATATTTAGTAATCTCGTTATTTTGTTAATTAATTAAGCAAAATTAATCACTCACCAAAAACATCTTTTCCCCATCCAGTTGTGTAGCATTCTCTCGAATTGAAAACAGCTCCTTGTTCTGGAAGACAAATGCTTGCAATATGAGGTGCTCTAGTAAATGGTTCGGTTAAAATAATCAAAGCTACGTCATTAAATAAATTATTTGCTGCAAATCCTTCGTGTATAATTATATTTCTGATATCCCTCTCTTGATAAACGTAGCGTTCCCTTTGTGTCTGTGTGTCCCATTCGCCAGCCCTTACAAGTAAATCACCTACGTTGCGTCTAAAACGAGAGTATAGTTAAAAAGTAACTTTCATTTTGTTGAAATTTTTTACCTGTTGACACAATGTGCTCCAGTGAGTACTACATTTGGAGCGATTAACGAGCCTCCACAAACAGCCAAATGGTCTGTACTTGATGGATACCTATTTAAAATAGCTAACATCCATGGGAATTCGCCAAATTGAGCTTCGTTAGCGCTAAAGCCGGTGATTTGAAAATCAATTCCATTGTTATTTCTAATACCACAAACTTCGGGAACACTTTCGTCAACTACTGGAGGTGGTGGTGGAGATGGTCTAGGTGTCACCGTTCCTTCGCCACCGGTCGTTGGAGCTTGTGTTACTAGTTCTGGTGGTAGTACACCTCCTGGTGGTAATCCACAACATATTTTTAAAAAGTCCACACAGGTATTTGCGCCAAATCTACAAACAATAATTTTTTATTTAAACGTTTTTCACACAAAGAAAGAGCAAAGTACTCAGAAATGAGTGCTAAGTGACGATTGTTTAGTTAGTACAAGTTTTAAAAAATTATCACTCATTAATGGTTATGTTTTGCTCTACTGAAGCTTGACGTTTGGAAAATTGAAATAAGATTCGTACCTGATATCAATAAGTCCGGTTCCGTCGTATTCTTCACTTGTAATGATAGTCTTTGTATCGGCGTCGCAGTTGTAATAATCTACACACATATGAAGACCAACATCGTCACCTTCTCCACATCTTTGCATAGCACCAAAACCCTCGGGCCTTCCCTGAGTAACTTCTTCGAAACCGCTCAAAAAATCAGTATTTGTTGTATTTGGAGTTCTAAAAATATCATCTATTGCTTGCGAATACTCGTCCTCTTGTGCAAACGAACAATTGATAATGGCAAAAATAAGTAAAAAAATATATCTTGTCATTCTAAAAACAAACATGTTAAACGCAATTAGATAGTCAACTAATAGCAGTATTTAATAAAAATTTTGTTAGAAAATGTTCTTGAAGTATTAACCTTGACTTACGTGTTTGCAATAAATTTAAGTTGAATTAAAGAAAACGACGTTGAATCACAAGGATAATCGGTGGATTTACCAAGACTAAAAACAAGATTTTAGTCTGGAGAAAATATATTCAAAAGTCATCTTAAAATGCCCCCACCATTGCACACAATTTACTTATCTGGTAAACCCGGTTTTAATTCTTTGGACATATCGTTTAATATATCTACAAAAGATGACCTTAAATGCCATATATTATCACAATTTAAACATTTGTTATGTCCGAAAAGAACAAGAAAAGGCAAATTATTTAAAAATACTTTTAATTTTTTAATATTTTTCAACAGTAATTAAAATACAGTACAAAATTCGTCAAATATTTAAAATTAAGGGGAGGTTTTTGTTTTATAAAAGTCAATATGTGTAGTAACTCGAATCAAAATTATACGACGATAATTGTTGATTTATCCAGTCAGTAAACAGAGGTACATTTGCATAAACACCAGGAATATTTGCTTCTCCACACGAAATACCCCACGCCACAATACCAGCTTGATAATATTTCCCAGGTACCCCAGGTATCGGACAAACTAAAGGACTACCTCCATCACCTTTACAAGTATCTTTACCTTCTTCGCCTCCAGCACAAATGAAACTTTTATGCAACGTAAAGTGTTTCCCCAAGCGAGTCGTACGAAGATTTTCTTGACAAGTTTCTCTAGGAACTACAGGCAATTCGATCTTTTTCAAAATAACCTGATATTTTCCCTCTTTACCAAAAACATCTTTACCCCAACCGCTAGCAAAACACCTAGCATAATCGACAACTTCTCCTTGAGGCGGTAAACATATAGAATCCACATTTTCCATAATATCCAAAGGACTATCTAAAATCAACAGTGCTATATCGTTAAAAAGAGCTCCAGCATAATAATCCGGATGCGAAATAATAGTTTGAACATCACGATCTTGATGACTGTACAATTCATTTTTAGTTTGTGTATCCCATTCGCCAGCTCTAATTTTATATTTCTTTTCTCTTTGCGAAACACAATGAGCTGAAGTTAAAACAACTTGTGGATGTATTAAAGAAGCGCCACATTGATAAACAAGCAATTTTTGGCTATTTCCTTCGACACCTTCTTCGCGTAAAATAGCCACCATCCACGGAAATTCGCCAAATTGTGCTTCGTTGTCCTTATCGCCCTTTATGCGAAAACCAATTCCATCTGGATTACGTACGCCACATCCTTGAGCTTTATTTATATCGGGTTTGGGTGTGATTGGATTCGTTACAGTATTTGCCTTTTCACAACAGTGAGAAAGATAATCCGCACAAGGTCCATCTTGTATTCTAAACACGAATATTGCAAAGGTGCGTTTTTTAAATTAAATCATTGTTACCTGATGTCGATAATTCCGAATCCATCTTTATTTATAGATCCATTGTTACACAAGTAATAAGGAACACATTCGCAACTACCAGTGCCTTCGACTGCTCCACCATCAATCGGATTTGGATTTGGTTGGAAAATAGGACCAACAGGATCTGGATTTCTACTGGGTGTCGAGTCTGGTGCAAGTTCTCCACCACTCTGACCAGGAGCCAGAGGAGCTGGTGTGAATATCATACCGATGAGCGCTGTTAAATTATCTTGATTTTGAGCAACAGTCGTACTCGCAACAGCAAATAATAACAACAATAACCTCATTTTAACGTCTAAACTAAAACAAAAAATTTTAACAATAAATAAATTTTAATACAAAAAAACTTACTAATTTCTAGATGATGCGCACTGAATAAATAATAATAATAATAATAATAAAAAGAGCGATGTTGCCCGTTTGAGGTTTTACACTCGAGTACCTTGAATAAAAGGTATTCGCTGATTTTTTGACGTCACGAACGAGTTGAAAATTATTTTAAGTTGAGGAGCTAATGACTGTTACTTTTACAATGGTTTAGTGTTTACTAATTAAATTTATCAACAAGTCGAAAAAGCATCTTCCATTTTAATGTCGGCTAGCGAACAATAATGGTGGGGTTGCTTACACCAGCTCTATAATGATTTTAAAATCAAATTGCTTGACCCATTATAATTATCGATATAAGAGGTCAATTTTTATGTGTTTTGCAATTGATATTGGTGTTATTTAATTAATTATGTGTAGTATTTAATTTGGGATTCTCCACAAATTAGCCCATGGGCCAATTTAATCTTTAATTTGTAGGGTACGTACCCATTAATTAATAATTTATGTAAGCGAAAGTAGGGATTTTCTATATCTGATTAATACAACCTAGATAAGTATAGTTTACGTAATTAACGGAAATCGATAGCCCTATTTAAGTTACGTTAAAGGATTTTCCGACTTTTTTTTAAAATAGAGCATAGTTCAGGAAACTTGAGATTTCAAAGTTCTTAAGTAAAAAATCCCTATTTATGTCAATTCAAATTAACATCTTATCTAAAAATGGAAATCTATAAAAACGTTTAAAAACAATCCATTTTTATAGAGAAAAACTTTGGAATTCAAAAGGTCAAATTTTGTTTTATTTTAAAAAGAAGCAAAAAGATTGAGGGACGTTTAGCAGCTTGCTCTAACTACGTCGGCTAAATGAGATTCATCTCAGTTTGATTCAACTAATTTTTCTGACGACGCTTCTCAGAAAATAATGCACGGTTTGTTACCACCATTGACCTTCTACGACTATCTTTTTCAAAATAAATTACAGGTCGTTAAATGAGAACTTTCGATGATATGACAGATCAAACTGACATATGATATTGACAGATGAAATTGGCAGATGAAATTGACAGATGAAGTTGACAAATGAAGTTGACAGATAAATAGAAATTGGCAGAGTAGTTGGACAGATGACAGATGGACAGATAAGATTGACATATGAGATTATGCGACAGATCAGATTAACAGATGAAATTGATAAAGTAGATCGACAGATGAGAATAAATAACAGATAAGATTGACAGATGAAACTGGCAGATGAAATTGACAGATGAAGTTGAGAGATAAGATGAAGTTGGCAGAGTAGTTGGACAGATTCAATTAAATGACAGATAAGATTGACATATGAGACTATATGACAAATCAGACTGACAGATGAAATTGACCGAGTAGATGGACAGATGAGATTAAATAACAGATAAGATTCACAGGTGAAGTTGAGAGATAAGATGAAATTGGCAGAGTAGTTGGACAGATGATATTAAATGACAGATGAAATTATATGACAAATCAGACTGAAGATGAAATTGACAGAGTAGATGGACAGATGAGATTAAATAACAGATCAAATTGACAGATGAAGTTGACAGATAAGATAAAATTGGCAGAGTAGTTGGACAGATGATATTAAATGACAGATAAGATTGACAGATGAGATTATATGACAAATCAGGCTGACAGATGAAATTGGCAGGGTAGATGGACAGATGTGATTAAATGACAGATAAGATTAACATATATGAGAATAATCTCAAAGAAAAGTCACTGTCATATAAATGACACATCAGACTAACAGATGAAATTGATAGAGTAGATGAATAGATGAGATTAAATAACAGATAATATTGACAGATGAGACTGGCAGAGGAAATTGACAGAGAGACTGACAGATAAGATGAAATTAATAGAGTAGATGGGCAGATGAGAATTAAATAACAGATAAGACTGACAGATAACACTGACAGCTGAAATTGACAGAGTAAATGAACAGATGAGATAAAAAGACAGATGAAATGAGATGACAGATGAGATTGACAGATGAGATGAAATGACTAGAGAACGGATTCCTAGCAAATTTGCTATAGGTGAAAATTAATAGCAGAGTAAATTTGACTTGAAATGTGCGCGATTTACCTCACTCAAACGCTCTCACATGGCAAAAAAAATTTTATGCTTATATGCTTATTTTTCAATTTTTATGCTTAGAATTATTTTTGTGCTTTTTTAAGGCATATTTTAAGAATATTTTAAAAAAAATTGAATTTTACTAAATATTAACTAATATTTTTCCTTTTTTTACTTTTTAAAAAAATTAGAAATACATAAAATTTTTCTTTTAGTTCTAATAATTAGAAAAAAAATTATTGGTTTACCATGTCCATTACCAGTGTATAGATAGAATTAGAGCTCAGTTTATTACATTTTGGAAAGGACAGAAGAAGCAAATTTTTAATGAAAAGTTTAGAAAAACATTAGTTGCTGCATTTTTTAAACTAATCAATTATTTTTTTACATCTTATTGTGCATTCACAATTTTTGTTAATTAAAATACGATTCTTTAGTTCAAAAATTTGCATTTTTAAAGCTTATTTGTAATTTTGGTGCATATTTAACGCATATAATTGCAGTTTTTTGTGCTATTTTAAGCGCTATTTTTGGGATTTTTTTATGCTTAAAAGTCCGTTCTCTAGAAATGACAGATGATAGAGAGACAGAGATAGAGAAAGAGGGACAGTGAAAGAGAGACAGAGAAAGAGAGGCAGAGAGAGAAACAGGGTGAGAGAAACACACGGAGACAGAAGGAGCTCGTATGCGCATCCAAGATCTAGTGTTACTAAAAAGCGTCAAACTTCGATGAATTCATCTAAAAATGTTCATCCAATTTTTCTTAGTACTGGTTTTAAGACGAGAATTACTATGGGACACACATTTAACTAAAATTCTCAATGTAAAGCTCTACTCTAACCAATTTTGCGTTACGGAAAATATGTCAACTAAAAATAATTTTATTTAAAATAATTTATGCGGGAAAAAATTCGTCCAATCATAATCAAGAAATCAAGTTAGGGACAGGATGGGGACAGGCATAGTTAAAAGTCGCGTGTATCTATAACTACTTTAGGTTATGATAAAACCTTTCAAAATGACAGTGATTTGTACTTTTCAAATTCACTGTCTTAATATTAACCTATATTCAATTTTACTGACTTGTTACTTGTCAAATACTTTTAACTCGTAGTGTACTTCAAAATCTATCACAGCGCTGGCCAAGCCCCCTCAGCTAGCTAATAAAGCTGGTGGGACTGTATGATAAAACCTTTCAAAATGACAGTAAGTTGTACTTTTCAAATCCACTGTCTTAATATTAACTTATATTCAATTTTAGTGACAGTTACTTGTCAAATTTAGTGACTGAAATACTTTTAACTAGTAGTGTACTTCAAAATCTATGACAGCGCTGGCCACGCCCCCACATATCGCTAATAAAGTTGGTGGTACTGTATAATTTTACAATATAAGTAAGCACTTGTAATGCCATCGCCAACCTAAGAACTCCTGGCAGGTATGCAACCATACTCACAGGTACCGATCATTTATGAACGCAGTGTGCAAAGCACGGAAATAAATATAGTAGGTATACCCACGGGCTATCTTACCACTCGTAGCGAACTCAGGTTACTTATGAACGACTTTAAAAGACAGAGAAAGCACATTAAGAGATATTGTCGCGCCAATATTAGACAGAGAAAGCACATTGAGAGATCTTATTCGCGCCAACCCAAAGTGTGATATGGCGTTTAATCTGTCATCAAAATTATTAATAATGATTTATTTCAATAAAAGTATGATAAGTTATAGCAAAAATGCCTAAGTTACGTAGGGTAACCTACGTATTAATCCCTTTAATATGCACTCTCTCACGCCGTTAGTGTTCAAGTTTTGCTTCAACTTAGACGTCCGTCGGCATACCTTCTATATTAATTACGGTGGTGCAAAGTAATTAAACTAGAACAATTATTTTCGAAATAAAGAACATATTACAATAAATATTTTTAATACGTGTAATAACTACTGTCAAAATCATATTTGGATAATTTTTGCTTGATCCAATCAACAAACAATGGTACATTAGCATAAACACTAGGAATATTGTCTTCTCCACAAGAAGTCCCCCATGCAACTATACCTGCCTGATAATATTTAAAATCCGTTCCTGGTACACGACACACTAAAGGACTACCTCCATCTCCTTTACAAGCGCCTCTTCCATGACCACCAGCACATATGAAACTTTCATGCAAAACATACTCCTCGCCTAAACGAGTAGTACGAAGTTTCTTCTCACAAATATCTCGGTCAACAATAGGCAATTCAATTTTCTTTAAGATGACTTGATAGACACCTTCTTTTCCATAAACATCCTTACCCCATCCAGTAACAAAACATTCTGTCGGATCAACAATAGTACCATGTGGTGCTAAACAAATAGTATCTACATTTGGCAACCTATCTACAGGCTCATCGAGAATCAAAAGAGCAACGTCGTTAAAAAAACCTCCTGCATAATAGTGTGAATGGGTTATAATTTCCACAACTTCACGTTGTTGATATTTGTATAATTCACCCTCAGTTTGGGTGTCCCATTCGCCAGCTCTAATTTTATATTTTTTCAGCTTAAGAGGCACACAATGAGCAGCAGTTAAGACAACTTTAGGATGAATCAAAGAGCCACCACATTGATACCGATATAGGGTTAAATTTTTGTCTTCGAAAAATTCTTCGCGTAAAACACCGACCATCCATGGAAATTCAGCAAACTCAGCTTCGTCGTCATGTCCACCATTTATGCGAAAACCTATACCGTCAAGATTACGTATACCACAACCTTCGAATTCGTTAGGTTTGGGCGTTATTGGATCAACAGTTGTTCGATCGTGTCCACAACAGACTTTGAGGTAATCGCCACATTCTTTTTCGTCGATTCTTAAAAAAATGTTAGTATTGTTAAGTTATCATTTAAAGTTCTTGGAATTAAAGTACCTGATGTTAATGAGATCGGAACCATCGGTATTTAATCTTCCTTTGGTGCACAAATAGTATGGGACACATTCACACGATTCTGCGCCAGTGTTGGTTAAAGGTATTGGTTGTAAGTCGAAATTTTGTACCAAAGTTATTTGCGTAACGGTGCAAAAAAATAATAAAAATTTAATTTTTAAATTAATCTGCAAAAAATGTTAAAAACCACGAGTTTGATAAAATATAAAGTAAGCAAACTTACCGAGATAAACAAAGAATAGTCCATGTTTGCAATAAGAACTGAGATGTTTTTGCTTTGATATTTTGTACTCGAATAACTCGATTAACAGTATGGCGTCACAAACAAGTAACAATCTAAAGAGTGATTTATTTACACAGAGAAGTCAACCGGAGGGTATTCTCCATATCGGATGTTATAAAAAAGTAGTTTATGAGTTAAAATTAATTATAATTATTATAATCAATTTATGTGAATTATAAAACAAAAGTTTGTAGTACAGTCACAGTCAAATAACACGATATTTTGCACTATAGGTGAAATAATTAGTAAAATCTGAGCCTCCCCTCCCCGCTTTCCCTTTTGCGTTGTCCACAATTTTGAATTAAAGATGGCCGATTTGACTAAATTTGATTACGCTGTACCTTCGCACATAACGGCCCGATTTAAATAATCTTTCTTTAGTTCGATTGATAGTTTAATCCGTAACTTTTTTCTATCTTTGTATTTTTTTCGAAAATGTACAGAGAATAAAGTTAAGGGTATTTATCGAATTTTTTTTTTACCACAGTATGAAGTGTTTAGTATCATCGGATAGCTAATTTTACGAGCTTTCAAAATAATGAAAAATATACAGTGTTCTATTTAAATTAAAAGTTATTTCCAAACTTATTTCGAAATAAAGAACATATTACAATAAATATTTTTAATACGTGTAATAACTACTGTTGAAATCATATTTGGATAGCTTTTGCTTGATCCAATCAGCAAACAATGGTACATTAGCATAAACACTAGGAATGTTGTCTTCTCCACAAGAGGTCCCCCATGCAACTATACCGGCCTGATAATATTTAAAAACCGTTCCTGGCACACGACATACTAAAGGACTACCTCCATCTCCTTTACAAGCGCCTCTTCCATGACCACCAGCACATATGAAACTTTCATGCAAAACATACTCCTCGCCTAAACTAGTAGTACGAAGTTTTTTTTCACATATATCTCTATCAACAACAGACGATTCAATCTTCTTTAAGATGACTTGATCGATACCTTCTTTCCCATAAACATCCTTACCCCATCCAGTAACAAAACATTCTGCCGAATCAACAGTAGTGCCTTGGGGTGCTAAACAAATGGTATCTACATTTGGTTCTGTAACATCTAAAGCCTCATCAAGAATTAAAAGAGCAACATCGTTAAAGAAACCTCCTGCATAATAGTCCGGATGGGTTATTATTTCCACAACTTCACGTTGTTGATATTTGTATAATTCGCTTTCAGTTTGGGTGTCCCATTCGCCAGCTCTAATTATATATTTTTTCGACTTACGAGGCACACAATGAGCAGCAGTTAAAACAACTTTAGGATGAATCAAAGAACCACCACACTGATACTGATATAGAGTTAATTTTTTTTCTTCGGAAAATTCTTCGCGTAAAACACCAACCATCCATGGAAATTCACCAAATTGAGCTTCGTTATCATTTCCATCTTCTAATCTAAAACCTATACCGCCAAGAAGGCGTATACCACAACCTCCGAATTGGTTTGGTTTGGGTGTTGTTGGTTCAACAGCTATTCCATCGTGTTCACAACAAACTTGGAGGTAATGGGGACATTGGTTGTCGTCAATTCTTAAAAAGATGTTGATGTTAGATAAGTTTAAACTTATTTTTGAGATTAACGTACCTGATGTTGATGACGTCGGAATCTTCAAAATTGAATTTGAGGCACAAATAGTATGGCACACATTCACATGACTCTGTGTCAGTGTTAGTTAAAAGTTCCGGTTGTAATGAAACGGAGTCGGAATTTTGCGCCAACGTTGTTTGAGTAACGGTGCAAAAAAATAATAAACAATTTATATTTAAAATAACCTGGAAAAAATGTTAAAAATCATGAATTTAATAAAAATATAAGGTAGGGTAACTTACCGAGGTAAACAAAGAATTTGCCATATTTATACGATGAGATGTGTTTGCTTTGATATTTTATACTCAAATAACTTGATTTGTAGTTTTGACCTCACAAACAAGTAGCTATCTAAAGAGTAGCTATCTTTACTCAGAGATGTCAACCGGAGGGTATTATTCGTATCAGGAATGTTAATTTGAAATGTTAATTTTAACTAATTAATAATGAAATATAAAAAAATTGAGTTTAATAGTGTGGTAACCATGGGCGTCGTCAAGGTGGGGGACTGAAGGGAGAAAAGCCCCCCCCCTCCTCGAGTAATGGCTCGAGGCCATTATTAAGGCGTTCGAAAAGCAAACTTTTTGTTGTCTGTTGATGTTTTTAGTTTCAGAAGTTTTGTTATGAGCTAATAGTTATTTATTTATGATACAAGGACGAAAATGTGAAGTTCCTGTAAGAGGCGAAGCCGAGTCCAGCAAATGTATGAGTCCGAAAAACATTTTCGTCCGTGTGTCATACAATACTTTTTATTTGATTGTACTAACAAATTTTTTAATTTAATAATATCAATTTGACATTTATTTTAATTTCATAATATCAAAGTCTGTCAATTAACAAATTTTACTCGCCGAATAAACAGTTTTCGTCCTAGGACGAAAAATGTTACCTAGCAACACAGCAAAAGATGGTACAGTTTTCGTCCTAGGACGAAAAATGTTACCTAGCAACACAGCAAAAGATGGTACTTTGATGAAAAGGTTCACTTCTCGTCTAAATAATTTAAACATAAAATGTCACTTCTTGACACAAGCGAATGAAAATAAATTATTAGATAACAAAATTTGTTAACTTTTCTTAAAACGCATTGACCTTGAGATGACAAAAATTTTGGAAATTTGAATTTCCATTTGACTTCCCTGAAATTTTTGGAAGCGACGCCCATGATAGACCTTTTTAATTTTCTTCCACATTTCTACTGTTCTTTTGGAGATTATCGGAAAATGCGGAGACCAAAACAAATTTCATTGCCGCAAATACTAAATGACCCATTACTTTAGCATAGTCCAGATACAGAAGCGTTCTAACCTACCCAAGTAATAACAGCGGAGAGAGGACCAGTTTCCCATCATAAATCGGGTAAATAACAGGACCCGACCTAGATTTATGTATATTGAGCAAAATACCATTTAAGCGATTAAAAAAATACTTTTAATTAAATTAATCTTCAGTAGTGTCTATTATCCAATCCATTAGGAATGGGGTTATATAAAACTGCTAATATAGGAACTGTAGCACTACAATTAGAGTATCGTCTTCAATGGGAAAGCCCTTTAATATGTTCATAAAAATAGCATCTGCAAGCCATCGATATTTATATTTGTACATAAGAGGAGCTCCCCACGTTCTCTAAAACAAGCAGCTAATGTATTTCCAGGTAAATACATTTGATCTTCAAATGACCATGAGTTTTTTATTATGGGATTTTTTAAAAAAATAACCACATTGTCTATCTCTGTCTAACTACTTTCGATTGTATTATATCTCACTCGCTTTGTAGGCTCTGTTGGCACATAAATAAAAACGACCTTTTTCGGTTAAAGCACTTTTAAAAATTATTTTTGGGCTTAATATTAAAGATTGAGAGAAATCAAAATAGCCAAAACTATTCTTTTTATCTCTATTTTCATAAAAAAAAAATTAAAAAAAAAACAGTCTAATTCCCCATTATGTTTTTAAGCAAAACTATGCAAAAACCAAATAAAGGACTTCTACATTTCGTCGTTATATCCGATATGTCGTACAAAGCGGTTATAGCGGTCGTTTTGACTGTACGTCTTTTTACATGTCAAAATCATAAATATAAGAGGGTGTTGTAACACCGTTAACCGGGGTAACCGTATTTGTGCCGTCGGCTTGACTCTAGCCGAAGACGGGGAAGGTTCGATGGGAGCAAAACTAGTAACACACTTATCAGAAAAAAAAAGATATTTATTACAAATAAAATAATGTGGCGAAATTAAATATAATGGATGACAATTAAAAAAAACAAAGAGCTTCTTTCTTCGGAGGGTTCCTGGTCCACGGAACGAACTTCCTGCAAGACTGCTCCAAGACGCGGATTGAGTTAGCGGTTGGGCCAAAAAGACCTGACCACTGGGGAGGGTACGAGCGATTGGGCCAAAAGGCCTGACCACTTGGGAAGGGTGAGAGCGATTGGGCCAAAAAGGCCTGACCACTGGGAAGACAAAAGCGATTGGGCCAAAAGGCCTGACCACTTGGGAAGGGTGAGAGCGATTGGGCCAAAAATAAATTAAAATTAAATGAATAATTTTAACTGACCACGGCGATGGAATTTAAGCGGGACGACCCTGAGCATTTACACTACGCTAGCTCGTACTCGGCGGATAAAGATTGATACCATTGCCTCGCAGATGATACAAACAACAGATGATCTGATAGTTGCTGGTGGATTACGTATGAGTTATTTTTAATAAAAAAACTCGGGCGTGAAAACGATGTTAATTTTTCCAGTATCAGAGGCAGAATCTCATATAATCTATACTAATATATAAAGTAAGATGTTTGTATGTATGTATGTATGTGCGTTACTTAAGATCTCGCGAACCACCGAACCAATTTTAATAATTTTTTCTTTCACATATAGACCGTACTTTTGGGAGTAACATAGGCTAGGTATGATTACGATATGTCAACTGGGGGCTTAGAAATTAGCAAAAATGTGAGAGAACTCTCAAAAACTAAAATTTAAAACTACGTTATACAGAAATGTACCATGAACTATAAATCAATTTTGAATGCGTTCCTTTATGGTTTCAAGTTAGTTAAATGCTATAATTTATTGACACATAAAAATTAATATTTCAAATTTTACTTTTAAAAATCTACTCTAACAAATTCGCCAAGAAATGTACTGCCTCACATTTGAAATAAAAGCGGGTGGTTATGGAGGCCACGGAGGAGGCGGTGTTGGTAATACGGGGGGGCGGTGCTGTCGTTAGTGGTACACGTGTCTTCCAAATGAAATTAAAGCGGGTGGTTATAGGATTCTCTGAGACGGCGGTACTGTCATTAACGGTACGCGTGCTTGCCAATTGAAATTAAAGCGGGTGGTTGAAGGGTGCCCTGAGGCGGCAGTTCTGGTGTACTCGGTAGCGGCGATGCTGACGTTAGTGGTGCATGTGCCTCTCAACTAAAATTAAAGCGGATTGTTGTAGGAGTCTTTAAGACGGCGGTTCTGGTGTACTCGGTGGCGGTGATGCTGACTTTAGTGATGCACGTGCCAATTGAAATTAAAGTGGATGGTTGTAGCGGTTCATGAGGCGGTGATTCTGGTGATATCGGTGGCGGCGATGCTGACGTTAGTGGTGCACGTGCTTCACAATTGAAATTAAAGCGGGTGGTTGTATAGGTTTTTAGGGCGGCAGTTCTGTTGTTCTCGGTGGCGATATAGTGCTGACTTTAGTGATGCACTTGCCTCCCAATTGAAATTTAAGCAGGTGGTTGTAGGGGTCTTTGGGGCGGCATTCTGGTGATATCGGTGGCGGTGGTGCTGGCGTTAGTGGTGTGCACGTATTTCTCAAATGAAATAAAAGCGGGTGGTTGTAGAGTGCCCTGAGGGTATTCTGGTGATTCCGGTGGCGGAAGTGCTGTCGTTGGTGGTGGATGTGCCTCCCAATTAAAATAAAGCGGGTGGTTGTAGGGCGCCCTGAAGCGGGGATTTTGGTGAGCTTGGTGGCGGCAATGTTTACATTAGTGGTGCACGTGCCTCCCAATTTAAATTAAAGCGGGGCGTTATAGAGGTCCCTAAGGCGGCGGTGCTACTTAAAATAAAAGCAGGTGGTTGTAGAGGGTTTCCTGAGGTAACGGTTCTGATGAAACGGTGGTGGAGGTGCCGTCATTATGGTGGTGCACGATAAAAAGCACCTGCTTCCAACTTTTTCCTAATAGACATCATAGCGGCCTTTTTTTGCTGCTCCATATTATTATCATACGTTCGTAAGCCCACAAATTTCACAATATCGATTTATTGTTACATTGTAGAGTATGTTGGGCTCATATATACCTAATTAAGATTTGATAGGTTTTGCCAAGGGTTTTGTAAACTAAGAAGCCGCTAAATTAAAAGGCGTGTGGCGTAGCCCACGGGTCCTGCTAGTATATAATATAATGTTTTATCGACCTCGCATTGTGATGACATTGGTTGACATTTTAGGTTAGAAATTGTCGATCGGCTTGTCAAACACAAGTTCGTCGTTCAAACCACTGATTTGATTGGCTATCCGTAAGCCATTTCCTCAAAAGATAAAACTTGGTATACTTTTTAAACACAGTTTTCCGTCTTATGTTTAACGAGAGACGGGCTTACGGCAATCTATAAATTAGGATTTGAGAGGTTATGTCCAAGTTACGTCTAGCGGGTAGCGGCTTGCGGTGAGACGGGCGGACGTCAATCTATAAATCAGGCTTTAAGGTGGGTTATGATGAGTTATTTGAGATGACATATGTCGTTTGATCTGTCATATCATCTGTCAAAATGTGGTTATGGGCATGATGTAAAATAGTAAAGTGACTCAACGAGATATGTTCGTAAGCAGCACGAAGTGGTTGCGGTTCGTCAACGAATAATAACTGCGAGGTCTAAAGTGAGATAGACTACACTACCCGTGTTGCTTGGTATATTAGCATTATGGATATCAAACGTTTAAAGTTTTATAATAAGTGATTTACCTTTTATTGATTATTAATTTTGGACAATGGCTAGTAAATGTCTACATCCATGGTTATGGGTAAAAGCCGGAAAGATATACCACTAATACATTGCTTTTCAGGTTAAGTTCACAACTTTAATTTACAAAAATATATTTATTATAATTATAATACGAGTAAGTTACTTAATTTATAATAATGAATAATTATTTCGTTGTTAAAAATTTTGAAATCAAACAAACAATGTGTTTTTGTAAATTAATGTAGTAAGAGCGTAAAGAGCGAAAAATTATTTTTGGATTAAATGGTTATAGAAAAATGAAGAAAACAGAATTGATCAATTTTATTTGCTCTATATCTATACATTGGTGTTATGAAAAACTAAAATCTCCAATACAGTCTCATTCCACATTAGGTACAATTTTTCCAAAAATTCTTCCAAAAGACTTTAAGACTTTACACTTCAATAATAAAATCTTCCTAACCTTCAGTAAAGTTGAAACTGCTTCCGGAAATTAATTACTTAGTAAATATTTTAAGTTAAATAAATTAAAATTGAATTCCCCTGATACATCAGTTGATGTATAAAAGCGGCTCAAGCGGGCAATGAATTGCCCGATTGACCAATCGGGGAATCCGTCCCTTCGTTTGATTTTAAATTCTTTTAGTTCAACAACTAAAATCCTAAAATGTAAATTTGGAAAATTTTTATCCCATTAAATAAGGCAATGACCAGCCTTGATAATTGGAATTTTTTTACATTTAAATATTTATAGTTATTAAAATAAGCAAAAACCATTTTTTAAGGAACCTGGGTCTTCTTGAACACTATATATAGATTAACTAATTAAAATGTGTAGTAACTTTGATCGACGCTATAATTTGACAATTGTTGGTTTATCCAATTAATATACATAGCTACATTCGTATAAACACCAGGCACGTCTTGTAGTCCACACGATATGCCCCAAGAAACAATACCAGCTTGATAAAACTTTTCAGGTCTTCCGGGTACAGAACAAACTAAAGGACTTCCTCCATCACCAGTACAAGTGTCTTGATCAGCGTCTCCACCAGCACAAATAAAACTTTTATGTAAACGAAAATGTCTACCCAAACGCGTCTTCCGCAAATTTTCTTGACAAACGTCTCTATCAACGATAGGTAACTCAACTTTCTTCATAATAACTTGATATACCGCCTGCTTACCCCAAACATCTTTACCCCACCCACTTGCAAAACAATTACCGGGCCCTACATCATCGGCTTGAGGAGGTAAACAAATTGTATCAACATTAGGAGCAATTAATACAAAACTATCAAGAATTAAAAGAGCGATATCGTTAAAAAGCGCTCCCGAATAATATTGCGGATGAGTTATAACAGTCACAACGTCACGCTCTTGATGAGGATACATTTCGTTTCTCGTTTGAGTGTCCCATTCCCCGATTCTAACTTTAAATTTTTTCTCTGTAGAAATTACACAATGAGCAGCAGTTAAAACGACTTTAGGATGTATCAATGATCCTCCACATTGGTATACTAATAGTTCTTCTCCTTCGGAAATATCTTTACGTAAAATGGCTGCCATCCAGGGAAATTCGCCAAATTCGGCTTGCTTACCTATATTTTCTTTTATACGAAAACCGATGCCATCGGGGTTACGCATACCGCATCCTTCATTGTTGGTATCTATACGTGTAGGAAGAATTGGCTTGTCAACCGTATTTTCTATAGGACAACAAACTGTAAGGTAGTCCTGACATGTTCCGCCTTGAAATCTAACAACTAAATTAAGTTTTGCCTTTGAACAATTTAAATTGCTTACCTTATATCGAGGATATTATAACCATTAGTGTTTATAGTGTCATTGTTGCATAAATAAAATGGAACACATTCGCACGAATTTTCACCAGCTCGCGGTTGTAATGAAAAAACGGTCGTACTTTCAAGTGGATTTCTTGTTGATGAATTATTATAGTCGTCAGGTACTGGGAAAATTGAATTAACGATGGTCTTTAAATTGTCGTCTTTTTGACACACTGTAACACTAATGACAATACAAAACACAAAAATGTACTTCATGATGTTCAAATCGAATTAACAACTAATGAAAATCACGATTTGCATAATCTTATGTTACTGTTTTTTTTTGGAAATTCTAGCATTTTTTAAACATCAACACACAAGTGATGAGGAAAATTATTTAAACATTACTTGACCCTAACGGAGTGTTATCAACGGTTATCGAAAGTCAATATTACAAGGTTTGAACTTGAAGCATCTTGAAGTTATATTTTAGAAGAAAATATTAACCGTAGAAATAAAAAAACAACGGATTTGGCCATACCGGGAACTTTCTCATGCTTACTATTCTATTCTCATTCAGGTTAAACCGGAGGTTAAAAATAAAGTGTTGGGTGTCTTCAAATAGCTAATTTTACGAGTTTCCCAAATATTTAAAAATATACAAGGTGTTCCTGAAAATTTTTATATTTTTGTAATTTGCGGTTTAACCGGAAGCGTTTTGTTAACCGAAAATAGTGCCTAATAATAGATATTCATAGGATTGATAAATTTATGAATTTTCAAGTTTTCATTTTTATTACAAAAGAAATTACTGACTTTTTAAATTTTGACATTCAAAAAATCATAACTCCGGTTCCATTAGGTAGAAGTTAATAAAAGAACAGAATTTGATACATGGTGTTAATATCCATGATATATTACTACCAGGAGTTCGATAGAGAATTACGTTGTCTGTAACATATCCAAAAAAGACAAAATATTGCGGAGGAAATTTTTAGACAATTCAAAAAAAATCATAACTTCGGTCCTGAACCATACACGCAATTAAAAATGCAGAGTTAGATAGAGAATTAGGCTTTCTACAACATATCCAAAAATGAAAAAAAAAAGTTCAAACCAGATTTTGAAAAAACCTTTATCAAAATTTTGATCTATTTTGAACCCTTAAAGGTAGGCAATTTTAAAACAATTTTAAAAATTAGCTAAATTACGAAGGAAGCCCAATATTTTGGCTATACAATGCGTTTCTAAAATTTTTAAATAATAATTACTGGCCAAGTTATAAGGAAAAAAGCACAAAATGGAATAATCGTCCTATTGGCCGCCATTTTGAATAAAAATATTTGAAATTTTGTTTTTTAATTGGGGCCTAAATGTACTGTCTTAAAGCCCAATAAAAACAAATTTGGCTCAAATTTGCAAATATGCGCTAAAAATAACCACTTTAACCGGTTTTCTCACAAAGGGCCGTTCTACATGGACTAAATGTCGTACTAACTTGTTAGGACTGAATCAACTCAAGCTCTAACGTCATGCACGGTCGTGCGTCAAAGTTTCTACGAACGACGTTAAAGCATAGATTCCCGTGCTTACACTTAAATGCGGTTCTCAAACTGTGTACCAGCGGTACGCAGAGTTTCTCAAAGTTGTACGCAGGCTCCAAGCACTGATACGCAATAAGATAAAGTAACATGTTTGCGTCGAGTCGTCGAAGCCTGGCTGTTAATTGATGTTAATAAAATCCCTGTTCTCATAATTTTATAAATAATTAATGGTGGTAGTACACGGCCGATCCGTAGTAGACATTAGTGGCACGCAAAAAAAAAGTTTGAGAACCTCTGCTCTAGAGTAAAATAATTCTTATATTTTGGTGAATCTAGTCAAAAATCTTCTGGTTTAAGTTTAATATTTTAGCTGTGGCATTTTCAATATTTAGTGCCTACCTAATCATTTTTAATATAATTGTTTTTATTTTCAAAATTATTTAAGGTGGGCAGAAAGAGTCTTAAGGTGGGCATTGCCCATCTGTGCCCATCTTTAGCTACATCCCTGCCGTGCTTTTGCTCCTTGAGTGGATTAAGTACAAACAAGTTAGTACGACATTTAGTCCATGTAAAACGGCCCTAAAAAATGAAAAAAAACTTTTGCAAATACAATTAAATTTTATTTTTCTCAATTATAAGAACTTTTTCCTTCAAAAAGATAAAAAAGTATCTAATGGTGATAGTGGTGATGAGACGAGCTTATTATAAATTATTGGATTGGTTGATAATTTAAATTAAAGCAAATTAAATTAAAACAGTTATCACAAGTACGTTTTATTAATATTTATTTTACAAACAGGTAACGCCCAATTATTGGTCACAATTACAATTTGTGTTGTGCAAAAACGATTTTTAAGCCACACGATGACTCTGGTGTAATGCGACACTATACATACAGTTCACCGACAAGATGCATTTAAGTCGCTCCCTACAAATTTCTGTAAAATAAGGTTGACGCATATCAATTCTTTTGTGAGTGCTGTAAAATGAAATTTTTAAAATTCGACCAATAGAAAACTTCTATTAGAATATCGCGCGCTTTTTTGGGAGTGGCTTAGCTGCATCTCGTCACTGAATAGTCCATATAGATTAATTAAATTGTATAATAACTTTGATCGACGTTGTAACTTGATAATTGTTGATTTATCCAATTAAAAAACATAGCAACATTAGTATAAGCACCAGGAACGCCTTCTTGTCTACAAGATATTCCCCACGCAACAATACCAGCTTGATAGTACTTTCCAGGCTTTCCAGGTATTGGGCAAACTAAAGGGCTTCCTCCATCCCCTTTACAAGTATCTTCACCGGCAATACCACCAGCACAAATAAAACTTTTATCCAAAATAAAATGTGTACCCAAACGCGTCTTACGAAAATTTTCTTGACAAACATCTCTAGCAACAATAGGTAACTCGACTTTCTTCATAATAACTTGATATTTCCCCTTATCGCCCCAATCATCTTTACCCCACCCAGTTGCGTAACAATTTACCGAACCAACAACTTCGTCTTGAGGAGGCAAACAAATCGTATCAACATTAGGAGCAATTAGTACAAAACTATCAAGAACTAAAAGAGCAATATCGTTAAACAACGTCCCCGAATTATATTGGGGATGAGTGATAACAGTTACAACTTGACGCTCTTGATGAGGATATAATTCATTTTTCGTTTGAGTGTCCCATTCTCCGACGCGAATTATATATTTATTTTCTTTTGAAAAAACGCAATGAGCAGCAGTCAAAACAACTTTTGGATGTATTAATGATCCTCCACATACATAAACTTCTTCTCCTTCCATATTTTCACGTAAAACGGCTACAGTCCAAGGAAATTCGCCAAATTCGGCTTGCTCGTTACTAATTCCTTCTACATGAAAACCAATAGCTTCATCGCGATGTATACCACATCCTTCATTGTTGCTATCTATACGTACAGGAATAATTGGCTCATCAACCTTATTTTCTACGGGGCAACAAACTGTAAGGTAGTCCGGGCATGGTCCACTTCGAAAGCTTATAATAAAAATAACTAAGTTAAATTTTACCTTTGAAAACCATGTAAATTACTTACCTTAAATCAATGCCGCTCTTATTGTTTATAATAGTTTTATTGTCGCATAAATAAAATGGTACACATTCACAAGAATTTTTAGCAGGTCGCGGTTGTAATGAAAAAACAGTTGTACTTTCAAGAGGATTCCTTGTCCATGAATTATTATCATTATTAATATCAGGAATTTTGAAAATTGAATTAACGATGGACGTTAAATTATCTTCTATTTGGCACACTGTAACACTAACAATAGTACAAAACACAAAAATGTACTTCATGATGTTCAAATCGAATTAACAACTAAAGGAATTTATTTTAATAATTAGAAACAATAATTTCGCAATTTAAGGTTACGACAATGGTTTGGAAATTCCACCATTTCAATTATCAACAATCGACTTTGTTTATAACTCAACTAGCCGTTAACCCGTGCTTCGCTACGGGGCTTTTCCTCATGAATAACGTAAATATCGCAACAGAGCATTTGGTTGGAGTCTTTGTGCGGTTTCCCCCTTAATAGGGAGGGGGTCTTCAAGAAATCTCGTACATACGTAATTATTATCTAAATGCATCAAAGAATGGTCATAGAAAAATTTATTACGCAAGAAAATAGGCCTTGGGTGTGAGCCTCGGTTCCTTGGGAGTTTTTAGAGAAATTTATACTTTTCTAGAGATATACTCAGGGTATTTTGATCTACTCTCTGGCACCAAATTTAGGGGTGCTAGGGTGTCTAGTAAGTCTTAGTTAATTCTAATTTGCTTTCGTTTGCTCACGTTAGATAAGGAAAAGTACTTAAAAATTATCTGACCAAGTAGAACAATAATAATTATGTACCTGTAATTTTTAACTTTTTCAAGGAAATAGTACTAGAAATAGTTTTATTAGGAGAGAAAGTATTGTTTTGTGTGACGGAACTGTGATTGGCGGATGTATGAGCGAGTGTAGCGAGCGAGTCCGGCAATACAGACGAGTCACACAAAATTACTTTCACTCTGTATAAAATATTTTATTTTTTCTTTAAACGTAAAACCAAAAATTTGTAATTTTGAAAAAGCGCCAGCTCTTATGAATTACTTGTAGTTCAATTGTCAAATATTTTTTAAAATTAACTAAAAATATTAAAAACAACAGCTAAAATTTGCATTTTGGTACAAATTTCCTTTTTCATATTTATTGTGAGCAATTGGTGGTATCGTAATAATTCTTCCCTTTTGAAATGTTGGAAGTTTAATGCTCTTTCAGATGAAAACAAAGACAATCACATTAGATTACTTTTTCTTCCGATTTCGTTGAAAAGAAAAATAAAATTTTTCAACTATTTGCCCACAAAATCAATTTTAGTGGACGAAATGGTTATGGTTGACCCTAAAACCAGTTTTAATGTTCAAAAATAGTTTATAAAATATTTTTATAATTAATTTTCAAAAATATGTAAAAGAAGAATAAAATTTCGATCATTAAAACTGGATTTGTGGACAAACAGTTAAAAAAAAATTTTTTTATTTTCAAAGAAATCGGAAGGAAAAATAGTCCTAAATGATGTGATTGTTTTTATTTTAATCTCAAAGAGCATTAAATTTCCTAGATTTCAAGAGTAGGGTATTTTCCAATTTTTTAAAATGTATCTAGAAAGTTACCTTATTGATAACGTAATCTCAAAACCACATTAAATAAAAATTGCGACTGTAGGTTTTGCCAAAAAAATTATTTGAAATTCAAACTATAAAGTTTCCAGCATAAAAGCGGCATGACGTCACGAGTCGTTGCTGTAAATATTCGTCAATATTCAACTAATGAGCTCCAACTTATTATAACCTTGATTACACATTAACTGACATTTAATACATGTAACTAAGCAACGAACGTGATGTGTATGACTCGTGACGTCACTTCCGTTTTAATTTTTACTTTGAAACTGTACCATTTAATACTTTTTCTAAAGCAGTTTTTGATGAAACTTTTTTGATTAACATATTTTTAGTCTGCCCAAGTCATTGATAATCGACTTTACTATGCAATAACGCAGGAATAATTGATATTTTAAAAATTGGAAAATACGCTATTACTCACAACAAATATTTAAAAGAAAATTTGAACCATAATGGAAATTTTAGCCGTTGTTCTTAATATTTTTGAACCCAACTTGCAATATGGATATGTTACTATATCAGCTACAACTTCCTAAAGTTTCATACCATAACATTAATTATTACTCAAGTTCTCTATAAAAAACTACGACCCACCAATGACGACAGTTTTGAATTTTTTTAAGGTTAGGAAATTAATATAAATTATTTTAACCCATGCAGTTTTAAAGAGAGATTTATTACAAACAAAACGATAATTTGTTGGTCCCGATCCAACCAATTCAAGCGAAGTTATTCAAACAATAGTGAAACGGAAACTTGAAAAAGTCAAAATTTTACACTCAAGTCGAAGAATAAGTGTGCCTTCCGGTCAAAATTGGGTTGAGACATTTCATACACACTCACAGGAATGATTTCGACCGATTAAGAAAAAAAAATTGCTTTTACAAAAAAGTCCGAAAATCATGATAAATTTTGGTTCATTGACTACACTATTATAATAATATTATAATAATATAATAATAAATAATAATAAAAAACGATAAACCGTTATATTGGCCACTAATTTGAATTTAAAAATTTCAATATACATATAACGGACGTTATATACAGACATAGAAATCTCTCTTAGCTTTTTTTATGCATTTTGGACTACAGTTTTGACTAAACTCAAAACTTTATAAAAAAACTGCCTTCACTTTCTTTCAATGCAATTTTGTTTTGCAATATCTTCAATCATTTCTGCTGAATTTCCGCCTGAACGTTAGGCAACACTTCTTACACCTTTACTAAAAGTTTATTAAATTTAAAAAAATCTAAACAAATTTTGGTTTCAAAAAAAGAGAGAGATTTATATTAGCACTATAAAAAGGCTTTTTATAAAACCTTTGTAACCTAGTCCGACAGTCGTTGATATTTTCCAACGCTGCGCCGTGTGGTTAAGAATTTTCAAGGGTTCTTAGAAAACCCGTATTACCAACTTTGAAAACAGCAAAATAAATTTTTAAATATTTAAGTATAGGTTTAACAGCAAAAAGTAGATGTTTCTGATTATGGATTATTTGTTCTTGTTATTAATGGATTAACATAATTAATTCCATGTTTAGATTTTCAAGATTGAAACCTTGAAGATTCTTAGGAATTTTCTTTTTTTTTGCAATTCGCAAAAAAGCTATAATAAGCAGTATTGAATAACTGAATACAATAATATTTTTTAACTAGGTATGTAAATGTAATTACTATCATTATTTCAATTCTATTAAAAATGGAAAAAATTAAATAGGTTCAGGGACGGATTGGAACTTAACTATCAACCCAAGATTTGTTCGGTGTAGAATTTACTTTTATTAATTCAATGAAGCCAAATTACTCGAATATAAAATTAAATTCTTAAACACAGAAGCACCAAAAATAAATACCTCTACCATGATTAGCATCTTAACAGGCGATGCCAGATACGTCGTTGTTTCTGCCGGCTGCTTATGACGTCTGCTTATGCCGTTATGCTCCTAAAACAGTAGTCTTCTTCGTACTTGAGAAATACTGTGTCACTTTCAATAGCTAAGTCGGTCAATGTCAGTGACAGTCACTTTCGATCGCTTTATCGGTCAATGCTTGGAATAACCAAACCACTTTCAATTGCAATTTGAATTATCTTTCCGGATTTAACGAACCTGAGATTTATTAGTAAGCCAAATAAGTTACTTACTTACCTAAGTAGATTGTTCTCAAGCCTGTCATTGTCACTGCACGGAAAACATGGATTCCAATAAATCGCATATAGTTAAAATAGTTGCATTTTCAAGCAGAGAAAGTGACCCACCCTAGCTACAACTATTATCATCCCTCTCTTGAATTATCATTTATTTTAAATGCTGATATAATAAAGTAAAGACACCATAAAACTTTGAATTTTAATCGAATTTTGATTTTATTTAGCATACATTTTTAATTTTAATAAATTCTTACAGCTAGCAAAATATAAGTGGTTTGCACATTTTACTCTTAAAATAACAACAACTGATACTCATACCATGAATTAGTACGTGTAGTGACTTTTATCAAACCCCCGATTAGCCATTTGTTCGTCTATCCAGTCACTATACAAATTTACATTTGTATAAACCACAGGTTCTTTACAAGAAATTCCCCACGAAACAATTCCAGTTTGATAATATTTTCCTGGATGTTCTTCAATTGGACAAAATAAAGGACCTCCTCTACCACCTGTACAAACTTCGTTTCCAGCATCTCCACCAGCACAAATGAAGCTGTTATGCAAAACAAAGCTACTTCCCAAACTTGTTTTTCGAAGACTTTCTTGGCAAACATCATTAGTAACAATGGATAACTCATACTTGCTTAAAACTGTTTCATATTTACTCTTACCAACTAAACCATTATTACCAGCCCAGCCTATATCAAAACATTTTGTGGGGTTTCCAGGCTTAGCTTTGGATGGCAAGCAAACAGTATCAACATTTTCGATAATATCTACAGAAGTGTCCAGAATTAAAAGAGCGATATTATTAACTTCATTTTCTGAATTATAATCTGGATGCGTTACAACAGCACTAACGTTACGATCTTGGTGTGCGTAGAGTTCGTTTTTGGTTTGAGTGTCCCATTCGCCAGCTCTAATTATAAACTTTTTCCCGTTATCAATTACGCAATGAGCGGAAGTTAAAACAACTTGTGGGTGAATAAGTGATCCTCCACACTTATATATGTTCAAATTCTTCCCGTCGTGATTTTCTACACTCAGAACTCCTATCATCCATGGAAATTCTCCAAATTCAGCTTCGGTTGTTCTATCTCCTGTTATGTGAGAACCAATACCATATTCGTTACGTACTCCACATCCATTACTTTTGTATGCTGTTACTTGTGGGGGGACTGGTTCTGCTCTTTTGGTTCTCGTTTTGCAACAAACTTCCACAACAGTCTCACATTGTTTTTGATTATTATCCGGTCTAAGGAAATAAATATAAGATTACGTTATTAAATATTATTTGTTGTTACAGTATGTCAATGATTGAAGTGGAAAATGGACCGCCGTCGGGGCACAAATAGTATGGCATGCATTCACAAGCATCTGTAGGTGCTTCTGTAGAAACTTCGACAGGTGGATTCTCAGGAATAAGAGAGCGAATTACAGCATCGTCTAAACCCTGACTAACAGATATGATCGCAGTAAAAAACAGCACTACCAAACTTTTCATTTTGACGTTGTAACTAGAATTATTGGATTGGATTTTAATAATATTAACACTGAAAGGCTTAAAAGGTCAAAATTTTTAGATCGTTGTTGATCTTTCGAAGTTTTGCACTAGTATACCTTGAAAAAGTTATTTGTTGAATTATTGATGTCTCAAACAAGTTGACAATTATTTTTAGTTGGAGGGGTACTGACTTGTTTTGTAAATTGGATACCTACTGAATTGGCGTTTGGAAAGTTTACATTTGGTAGACATAGAAGCTATTTTTATTTTTTACTGAAATAGTGTAGTGATCCAAGGGTTTTACTGGGTAAATCAACTCTTTGATAGTTCATCTGAAACCCAATTGAAAAAAAAAATTTTTATTTAAAATGTCGGCCATTTTGTGGCTATTTCCCTATAACTTGGCCGGTAATTATTATTATAATAACTTCAAAAACGCATAGTAAAAATTGTTTTAAAACAGCTTACCTTGAGGGGCCAAAATTGGATCACAACTTTGAAATTGATTTTTTCAAAATTTCCTCAGCCATATTTTATCATTTTTTAGATTGTTACAAACCACGTAGGGGGAAAGCGCTATGAAAAGGACGCGTTATGAAAAGGACAGTATCAGTATCTTGAAAACCAAAAGGCATTTAAGTTTGAAATTTTAGTATATGTAACTTAATATACTTATAAACAAACTATGACGTAAACATAATCCTCTCGTTTAATACACCGGAAGTAGGGTGTTTTGTTTTTTATTCATATACAAAGTAAATATTCTTGCAAGTTTTGGAAGCTTCAAGATAGGGATGTATTTACTTATTTTACTTACTTTTATGGTAAAACGTATATCAAGGTATCTATTTATATGGACAACTATTAAAAACAAATTTGGTTTTTGCATTTTAGTTTTGAACAAATATTCTTAAAAAATGTCTCGGTGTCATGAAACGGACACTTCATGGCGCATTGAAACGGACGTTAGTTTTAAAGCGTGTAAAAGATAGAAATTTTTAATACATTGGAAATAGTTGTTTCAAAAACAAAAAATATTTCTATTGCTTTCAGATGTGTTCTGCACACGTAAATTAAGGCCACAAAAGAAATTTAAGCTTTTTTTGCAAAAAAATTTTTTTAAATATTCTAGATTGTTTATTTTGTTATTATTAATTATTATAGCTTATTTTTTTCAATTTTTCTTTTTGAACAAGTTTGTAAATGAATCTACAAATCAATGATATTAAGTTTCTTCAACTTTTTTGTGCGAATGTTGCAAAACTAAAGAATGTCCGTTTCATCAAAAACTATACAGTGTAAGACTGGCAAAGCTTATGGGCCGAGTGTGATCAAAAATCCCTGCTACAGAAGATGTCGCTAGTCACCGGGGCATTTTCGAGTGAATAAGATAGCATGTCAAGGCGGGAGCAACAAAGAAAGGGGTAAAACAAGTTTACCCTTCGAGGGATTTTAAGCGATTTTGACCTTTAAAAACCTTTCACATTTTTTAATATAGGTTTCGGTAGTCTCTTGTATATGGTCTTTGGTTTCATAACCCCATGTGTCCGTTTCAATGCGCAGGGTGCCATGAAACCGACATTTCCCGATTTTACTTTAAAAGCTTACAACTTTTCAGTTTTGATGAAAAACTTAGTTTTTCTGCTTGGTATGTTATTATGAATAATTGTTTTGTTACGTTACAAAGTATTTATTAGAACTTATGTTTTGTTCAGAAAATAGAGCTATTTGAAAAAAAAAGTGTCCTTTTCATTGCATCTTTCCCCTAATTCTTTATCAAACTCTGTTTTTTATCGGTTTTTTATGAATTTCGTCAGAGTGGAACCGGAGTTGTTAAAATCTCAAAATTCCAAAAATCTGTCATTTCATTTGTAATAAAAATGAAAACTTCAAAATTCATTGTATTCCAGGAATATCTATTATATGACATTATTTTCGGTTAATAAAACGCTTCCGGTTAAAACCAAAAATTACAAAAATATTCAAAATTTTTGACAACTTGTATATTTTTAAATATTTTGAAAGCCCGTACAATTGGCTGTTAGACAATACCAGAAAGTTTATAGTTTGACTTTCAGTTTAACCGGAAATGGTAACAACTTTCTTAATTTAAATAGAACACTCTGTACAATTTTCAATATTTGGAAAGTTCTTAAAATTAGCTATCTGAAGACACCAAACACTTTATACTTTACTTCTGATTTAACCAGAAATGGGAAATGACAAGAAAAAGTTCCACAACTGGTTTACTGGTTTTTAAATAAATATAAAAATAAAGTATTTTGAAATTTAATTCTACAGAATGGTGTGAAATATTGCCATTATTTATTATACAAAAATTTGTAATTAAAATATTTAATTAACATCGATTAAATATTAGTCAAAAGTTATCGCTTGCTACTACAATTTAAGGAAATTTCAAATATATACAACTTCAAATGAAATACCTATACGGTAGTCCGATGTTTCTCAGGAAGGGAGGGGGTTAGTCCCTAAACTTAACCTATCCGATGGTTAGCTTGTGTGTATAAAGCAACACGGATTTTGTGAAATCTGTAAGACAGAGTTTGGTATATCTCTGCATGGAATTTAGTAAAGGAGTATTGGAAACTCCTATGGTTTGAGGCAGAAGTGCCTCACAGTTACTGTAGAAACGACTTTGGCTACCTTTTTACTACAAATTATATTCAATTTTGTAATTACTGATTTTTATCTTCATCAAAAGAACACAATGAATTACATTTAATTAATTATTATATAATTACATTTTATTTTATCAATACCTTGTGCAAAACAAGAGCTTGATTTCTCATGCCTTAAATAACCTAATCTGTATAGTGACTTTTATCGAACCCACGATTGGCCATTTGTTCGTCTATCCAGTCACTGTACAGATTTACATTTGTATAAACCACAGGTTCCTTACAAGAAATTCCCCACGAAACAATTCCAGCTTGATAATATTTTCCTGGATGTTCTTCAATTGGACAAATTAATGGACCTCCTTTACCACCTGTACAAATTTCGTTTCCAACGTCTCCACCAGCACAAATGAAGCTGTTATGCAAAACAAAGCTACTTCCCAAACTTGTTTTTCGAAGACTTTCTTGGCAAACATCGTTAGCAACAATAGGTAACTCATAATTGCTTAAAATTGGTTCGTATTTAGTCTTACCAACTAAACCATTATTACCAGCCCAGCCTATATCGAAGCATTTTTTAGGGTTTACAGGCTTAGCTTTAGATGGAAGGCAAACAGTATCAACATTGTCGATAATATCCACAGGAGTATCCAGAATTAAAAGAGCGATATCGTTAACTCCATCTTTTGAATTATAATCTGGATGCGTTACAACAGCACTAACGTTACGATCTTGGTGTGCGTAGAGTTCGTTTTTGGTTTGAGTGTCCCATTCGCCGGCTCTAATTATAAACTTTTTCTCGTTATCAATTACGCAATGAGCGGAAGTTAAAACAACTTGTGGATGAATAAGTGATCCTCCACACTTATATATGTTCAAATTCTTTCCGTCGTTATTTTCTACACTCAGAACTCCTACCATCCATGGAAATTCTCCAAATTCAGCTTCGGTTGCTATATCCCCTGTTATGTGAAAACCAACACCATATTCGTTACGTACTCCACATCCATTACTTTTATTTGCTGCTCTTTCTGGGGGCCGTGGTTCTGTTATTATGGTTCTCGTTTTGCAACAAACTGAAAGATAATCCTCACATTGGTCATTATCCGGTCTAAGGAACAAAGTTTAAGATTAAGTTATTAGATTTAAATTGTTGTTACTGTATGTGTAAGTCAATGCCGTCAATGGTTCCATAAGTTGAATTTTCATTGTTGTCGTTGCACAAATAGTATGGCACGCATTCACAAGTATCTGCACCTACTCCTGTAACAACTGCACCTCCTGCAACAACTGTACCCGGTGTCGTAACAGTTTCACCTGGGGAACTACTGGCGAAAATAGCATCAAGTATCGCAGTTAAATTGCTGTCATCAACTGCACCTGCTTGTGTAACTAATGTATCAGGTGAACTTTGATGAAAAACGGAGTCAATTAGCGCACTCAAATCGCCATCGGTTGTACTTGCTTTTGTAACAAATGCATCAGGTGAACTTTGATGAAAAACGGAGTCAATTAGCGCACTTAAATCGCCATCAGTTGTACTTGCTTTTGTAACAAATGCATCAGGTGAACTTTGATGAAAAACGGAGTCAATTAGCGCACTTAAATCGCCATCAGTTGCACTTGTTTCTGTAACAAACGCATCAACTGATTTGCTCGCAATGAAAAACAGCACTATCGAAAATTTCATTTTAACATTCAAACTAAAATTATTTAAATTGAATTTAACACTGAACATAGATGCGGATCAGTTGAAGTGTTTGACAAAAATACTACCTTGAAAAAGTTACTTGCTGATTTTCTGATATCTCAAACAAGTTAATAATTATTTTTAGTTGGAGGGGTTAAGAGCACATAAATTTCATATACAGGATTATTCAAATTCGAGGGCCACCATATGGGGATCTCGGAAACTGTAAGAGATACAAAGTTGGTTAAATGGAGGCAAAGTTGCTTAATTGGATAGAATATCCATTAATATTCAAAAAAGAAAATTAAAAAATTTACTTTAGTCTCGAGATTTCTAAAAAAAATCGAAATTTTGGAAAATCAAAAAAAAATTAAAAATTGTAAGTAATTAAAAAAAAATTCTTGACTTTTGTCATTAAATTTATAATAAAAAGCTTAACTCATAAATAATAAGATAAAAAGTGCAGGTTCGCATTTAAAATTCTGAGTTGATGATAGTAATTCAAAACCGAAATGTTGTTTTAAAAATCTAAAATTACCATTTTGTAGAGACAAGAAAGGTGCAATGAAAATAATTTCCGAAATTTCGGTTTTTTTCAAAAATCTCGGGACCTAACGGAAATTTTTTAATTTTCTTTTTTGAATATTATTGACTATCCGATTACGCAACTTTGCCCCTATTTAACCAACTTTGTATCTCGATTTTGAATAATCGTGTATACTCAAATCCAAACACTTCCTAAGCAAAATTTTGATTTACTGGTTAAATTAATGGCACTATGGGTGAAATTAATTAATTACTGAAAAAAATTAATTTGACGAATTAAAAATTTCAAAAAAGGTTCTCGTCCGTGACAATGTTTGCACATTGCCGTGACCAGGATTCGAACCTGGGTTACTACGGCCACAACGTAGGGTCCTAACCACTAGACGATCACGGCTACCGAGAACGTTGTATTATGATGCTTTAACCAACCTTATAAAGAACAAACGAAGTATTTAAAAAAAATTCTACAATATTAATATTTTAATTTAATTTATTATTATTATATAATAAAATTAAAACTTTATTTTTAACTATTAAAATAATTATTTTACAACTCTTTTTTTTTTAATAAAAATTAAATATTGGTGAGCTTATACGCTCACATTGAGGCTGCCTCCCCATGGATCCGTATTTACGTACGTATACGAACTCGTTACGGATACGAAATATTTTACCCGTCCCCTTGAAGATACGTACGTAACAACCAATTTTAAATTGTACGACGCCTTTATTTCTAGTGGTGGTGGTAAAATACGGATGAAAAGTTAAACTAGAACCAACTTCGTACGTAGCGATCTTGAAACCGTCCGTATCGTACAAGAACGTTTTCTATTGGCTAGAACTTGTTACGGATCCGTATATACGTATCCATGGGGAGGCAGCCTCAGGGTGACAATGTAAATGAGGTTTTTTCAGTTATTCGCTCTCAATTTCGTTTTAAGATAATCATAACAGAAATGCTAACGGCATCAATAAAAACAATAGATAATAAAATCAGATATTTGATGATTCCGTTGGAAAAGTCTCGTCAAGAGGCGTCAAACGAAATCGGCTGTTCTGGATTTTTCATTTTCGTCATATTTCCAAAAAAACTGTTTTATAGATGTACTCTATGAAGACACTTCTTGCCTCCTTAATCTTGTCTGATTTTTTCACCTTGGGTGCGTTGGCAAAGTTGGCAAAGAATGCTAATTCAGACTTTTTTAGATTCCTAAATTTCAAAATTTGAGAGTAGTTTTTAGATTGGGTTTTGGGGGTGGACCACGTGCCTATGAGAAAATTGTCACAGTAGGTAGATGCCGTTCAGCAGGTACAACATTCAGATTATCTACTCATATCAATCTCAATTCTTCATGAATTAACTGTAAAAGAGACAAGAGCAAGAGAAACTGTAAATGTTTATATAAATTACATGATAATATTATTAGAGATTAGATTAGACATAAACTGTCTGAAATACTAATTTAATTTTTTTTTAATTTGGGACTTCAAAATATAATATATTACTTTATATGTTCAGAAAGCTAATTTTCTAAGCTTTCAAAATATTTAAAAATATACAGGGTGTTCCGTTTTAAACGAGGGGTTATCCACTCTATGCAGTCAATGTACGAAAATTGAGCTCTCAACGGTAGTCATCTGCAGTCATTGGCAGCCATAGCATATGCAGTCAACTGCAGTCAGTGTACAAATTCAGAACAGTGGTTGACCCCTCGGTTTTAAATTAGAAATTTCATCCCATTGCCGGTTAAACCGGAAGTCAAAATATAAAGTGTTTGGTATCGTGTAATAGCTAATTTTACGAGCTTTTAAAATATTAAAAAATATACAAGATGTTACTAAAAATGTTGTTATTTTTGTAATTTCCGGTTTAATCGGCAGCGTTTTGTTAACCAAAAATAGTGTCACATAATAGATATTCGTGAGATTGGTACATATATCCATTTTCCAAGTTTTAAATTCTACTGCAAAAGAAATTAGAGATTTTTGAAGTTTTGACATTCAAATAATCATTACTCCAAAACGGCACGAGCGATTTTGATAAAATTTTAAGTTTCGATAGAGAATGACGTTGCCTAAAACATATCCAAAAAAGAAAAAATATGGCAGAGGAAATTTCGAGAAAATCCATGTCAAAATTTTGACCTACTTTGGCCCCTTAAATGTAGGCAATTATAAAACAATTTTGAAAATTGACTTGGTTAGGTCGAGAGCGCTATATTTTGTCTGTACAATGCCGTTTTGAAATATTTATAATAATAATTACAGGCCAAGTTATAAGGCAAAAACCATAAAATGGGACAATCGTTCTACTGGCCGCCATTTTAAATTAAAAAATTTGAAATTTTATTTTTTAATTGGGGCTCAGATGTACTATCTTATGGCCAAGTAAAACTGAATTTGCAAATACATATGCGCCCAAAATAACCACCTTATTTTTGACACCCTGTATAAATTTCTTATAAAAGCTTAGTTTGTCGATGAAATAATTTTAAAGTGGCTAAAATGAAAAAATCGAAAAAATTTTTTTTGCATTTTTGGAATCAGGGAACTCAACGTCGAGAAATGCAAAAAAAATTTTATTCTTATTTTTTTTTCTCGATTATAACTTTTTCTTGGATTGGAAAAAGTTTAAATGTATTTTAAGTGTATTTTCTTATGGAATTTGTTTTGTGTATCTTGTACGAGTATTAAGTAAATTAGTAAACATAGAAAACACGCCTAGCTTATAATTAATTATTTCTCTTATTTCTTATTCAAGGAAACAAATATGCAAAAGATACGCATATAAATTGTAGAATATTGGTAATATGTTTGAATTTATAAAGTTTATGCAAAAAGTGCAAGGTAAACAAGATAGTAACGTCTTTCTCCTAAATTGCAGTTGTGCAGTGCTCAAAAGTTAGTTTTTAATTTTAGACAAACTAAAAAAAATTATTTAAAAAAAAGTTAACTAAGTTCTGCGATACGACCTTAATAATTAAAAAATAAAATTATGCATGATCCTAACACTTACAAGAGCAATGTTTTAATTTGCTCGTCTAATAAACGGTTACTATTTTTAATTAACATTTCACCGACTCAGGTATGAGCTTATTTAAAATAGTATTATTACTGTAAGTTACCTTTTCTTAAGTTAAGTAATTACAATAATAAATTCATGTTTATTAAAAATTTAATAAATAAAAAACTACATAAAAATTGCCTTAATACATTATATCTTAGTGATACATGATACAGGTAGGGCTTATTATGACGACTACAAAATAAAACATGATTCAATACTTACATAATTAAAATTATTGTTTACACGTCGTACTACTAAATATGAGATGAAAACAACCACAAAAACAAATGCTACTTTTGTTTACTTTTACAAAGTCAGTAAACACGAAAAAATATATGCATACGCAATTGTTTTTCAATTGTTTAATTCCACTTGACTAACCACATATACAGAGATTATTTTTAATTTAAAAGTTTAATTTTGTTCATCTCAAAACTTAAATTTTAGAAAAATATCACTTTTTTTATAGGGAAAAAATTAACTAAAAATTAACACTGGATTAGAAATATTACAAATTACAAGCACGTTGCTTCGCATTCTTTGTGCTCAATTTATTTACAAGTTAAGAGAAATTTGTGACTAAAAAATTAAATTTTAAAAATATTCTCGAGGTACTACTACGTAGTAATTCAGTTACAAATCTTTCTAATCTTGTTTTATTTTTAGCAACTTGGATTTTACGCGCTTAAAAGAAAGCACACTCTGTATATCTTTCAATTGAGACCTTTCACTTTCAATCAATACAATTAATTCAACCACACTGTCACAAAACGAATAAAATTACTCTTTTTTCAATCGATATTTACAAATAAATTTTAATTTGTAGTTTGCGGGTTTTTTGGCTTTAGTAATTTTACAGAATTTAGCAAAATACAAATTAAATTTTTTGTTAATATTCTAAACTTAAATACTAAAATTGTTGTGTGTAATTAAAAGTGAAAATACTCAAATGCACCATGTAGCACTAATAAATTAATTCTAGACATAGTATAATTCTAAATTGTAAAAAGATATGTGATATAAATTCAGATTGCTAAGAAAATAAAAACAAGTATATTATATTTTGTTTAAATTCGACTTATAAACGAATCGACATAAAATAAAATTGTAGGCACTCGGCAAACAATTTTTTATACAATTGAATTGTGTCTATTGTTTACGAATGATATAATAGTAAAACATGAACCCTTACTACACGCTTGATATATAAATATATGACAATTCTAATTCCTACGAACAATACATAGGTACATAAATAATATTATTATATACTAAAAATATACTTATATAATCTAAATGGGCTACTTAATACTTACCCAAATTATAATGCACACAAAGTACAAATACTGAGAGGGAGAGCAGATTCTTAGCCAAAGACCTACATGATTAAAGCACTAAATATAGGATTGCAATGTTGATTCAGTGCGACAGACCATCCCTACGAGGGGATTCTGTGATATGTACCTAAAAACTAGTATCTAAAAACTGCCAATATTGCGCGCAAATGTTAATATACAATGTTATTTCATAACAGACAATTTGGTATTTTTCGATATCACTACTTTTCATTTCAGTTAACTTTTAAACTAAAAATTACATTACAACAAACAAAAAAATAATAGTAGAAAATTTACTTTGGTCTGTATAAAATACTAGAGTTGGAAATGTTTAGAAGAATAAGGTTATTTTTGCGTATCTTCGGAATTATTAGATTGATTTGTGGTGTTGGAATGATCCGAATTGTTGTTCACTTTCCCCAAGAGTCCTTCCAATTTTTCTTTTTTAATTACAGTAACATCCGGACAATTTGGCAAAACGGACGTTGTCGTATTACTGTTTGATGTCGTCGGCGTATTATTAGAATTTTTATTATTTTTAAATAAACTCGTATTTGGAAGATCTGGTAATATGCTATCAACGTCTTCGTCCGATTCGACCTCTTCGTATTTATCACCAACACCTGCTTGCGAAGCGAGGCTTTCATTATCCAACTGAGACATTGATATCAAATAATTCGATAAAGTTTGAGGTGTTACATTTAATTGTTCCGCCGCTCGAAATAGGGTTACTTCTTTTCTCTTCAATTTTAATAAGATATCTGTTGGACCTTGTTCGCTCCAAAAATCTCTTACTCTATATGAAATTAAAATTTGTTAATTACTTCTAACATATTATCGATTAATCTAACAATATTAAAAAAAGGAAGGCAATTGTTCTACTTTACTACATGCTATTAAAAATTATTTTTCTTCTTTTCATAACTTGGTTTCTAACAATGCCAAAAAAATAGAGAAAGCAGTTACTGAGCTTCTGGCGAAAGATCTTTATTTACAACTAGGTTCCCGTCCCCAGGGCTAGGGCTAGCTACTGTCTTCGGGCTATGAAAAAAGAAACGATAAAATGAGAATAATTAAAAAAACAGAAAAAAATATATAATTTGTACAAATAATCCTCATTCATTACCTCATTTACAATATCAACAAATATACAATATTTTAGTAAGTTACCGAATTTAATTCAAAGCATGATTAAAATGATCAAATTTGTTACCTATGTTATATTTATATTACACCCCATCGATAAGTAATGATAATGACTAACACCTAAATACTAATCTAATGATCCTTTTTTGATTTTTATATTCATTCTAACCTACGTTGAAAGCTCTGCCATAAACTCTAGTGTAATTGTATTAGTTGTATTTTGCTCTTTTTACAGAGCAAAAGCGTTAATAAAAAGCTTATAAAAAATCAATGCTTGTATAAATGCAATTTGTTAGTAATAATGAAAGTGAAAAAGATCCCTTAAAAGATTACATTTTTCAAACTTTTGTATCCTTTGCAAAGAAGCCTAAAAGGGGCCTAAAAATAAAAATTTAAATCAAAATGAATACGAATTTAAAACATATTAGAGTCACCTAGAATCCATGAAGTTTTTCACCACTACATGAGTGTACAGTTTTACAGGAATAATCAATATGGTTTTCGAAATGAAATAGAGAGGATACTCAGTTCTATGGAATAATGGAATGCAGATGCTCATTAGCGTTTAAATCGGTTAAAATAACAGGAAACAAAATTTATAAAATGGGAACTCTAATCTATGGAATCATCTAAGACAGCGATATGAAAAGAACCGATTCTATTAAAAGAAGAGAAACAAAACAATATTCTAGTGTTCTTGCTATGTCCTTGATTAAATTTTTACCAGCTGTAAATGATAACCACCAGTGGAGTAACAAGCAGTACATGGGCTGCGTGCAAATTTAATGGTAGGGGTCTCTATTTATTAATAGGGCTAAAAGTTAATTTACGTCTAAAAAGTACGTCTACAGGGTAGCTCTGGGGTTTGCCTCTCAATGCGACAAAATTTTTGTCTCTCAAAGTCAAAAATTAAATTTGAGAGAAGGTGACAATGATCAGGGGTTCCTCTTGGACGGGGGCCCGTGTGCCTTACACCCCCACCGCACTCCAGTAATTACGCCCCTGATAATCACTTAGAAAAGTAGATAGGATTCGAAATGGAATTTTGACAAGAAGTTTTAAATAAATGACTTGCTCTTCAATGTTTATTTTCCATTGATAAGGAGTTTTAATTAACCAATAATACTATGAAAACTTGCTAATTTAATAAAAAAAAAAGTAGAGATAGGTTCTTATAGCCAATAAAATGTAGTTTCACGCCTATTTTATTTCATTCTGATATCTCTTTCTGCTTACAGGTGTGCTTCAGTTATCACCCTACCCTCGTAGCATCACAGCTTGAATGCCTAACAGAACTCAGTTTAACGATTGTTGTTGTATTGAAGGCAACAAAATATATAGAAGAATGCAAGAAAGAGATTAGAGCCGACTCTTGGAGTACCTAAAAGAATAGTAAGAGCAGCTGCCAATAGATAAAAACAAGATACATCATCCAGGTAAAAGATCTGGCAAACTTTTTATTGATCTACACAATAAAAGCACATTGATCATTGGAAATGCGCAGTAATGTCATTTCAGAGATTGGTTTAGAGAGGTTGGGATTGGGGGAAATCTGTCAGCATAGTTACTATATGTCAAATGTTAATATGTCACCACAGGGGAGGTCATCTGTCATGCCATATCTTATTTCATATGTCAGAGGAGTCGTCTGTTATCCCATTTGTCAATCCATCTGCCATCCCATATCGTTGCTGAAGAAGCGATTGTCAGGTGAGATAAAATAACATATGAGATGATATGACATAATATGAGACTGGCAGATGAGATTAACAGATAAGACTGATAAATACAATGAGATGACAGAGGAGATTGACAGTTAGATGACAGAAGCGTTTGTCAGATGAGATAAAATAACATAGGAGATGATATGACATAATATGAGACTGGCAGATGAGATTAACAGATAAGACTGACAAATACAATGAGATGACAGTAGAAGTGAGATGACAGAGGAGATTGACAGTTAGATGACCGAAGCGATTGAAAGATAAGATAAAATAACATAGGAGATGACATGACATAATATGAAACTGGCAGATGAGATTAACAGATAAGACTGACAAATGAATACAATTAGATGACAGTAGAGACGAGATGAAAGAGGAGATTGACAGTTACATGACCGAAGTGATTGACAGATAAGATAAAATAACAGGTGGGATTGACAGATGAGACGATGTTAGACTGACAGATGATATTCATAGATAGAAGAGACATCAACAGACAGAGAGAATATAGCGCGGGTTTATGATCTAGTAAACTATAAAAAACATAACTGCCGAATCTAAGCAGAACTCTAACAGCCTGTACTATAAAGCTCTCTATTAATTTAGATCCGCCTTAAATTTAATATGGACTTTTGAGATGTCATCAAAATTAATAATCAATTCTGATTGGTAAAAGAACAGCTCTGGACATACATACTTTGAATAAAATATATCTCTCTTGCCTAATTGGCAGTTTTTGGGGGCCTCACATGGAAGTTTCAAAAAACAGACAGAGAGCCTAATATATTCTTTGTTCATCTGAAGCACTAGACGACTGACAACAAAAACTATTTCTCAATTAATAATACAAAAATGCTAAATTGGTGTGGCAAAAGCAATAACAGAGGAAGCACAATAAGCCTTAAGCCTGCAGGGCGCTAGGACTAAAAGCTCCACTTTGGGAGAAGGAAAAGAGCATTTACAAAAAAATTAGAGCTTTAAAGCACAGAAAAAAGCCTTTTAAGAAGATTTTAAAGCTTTTACAAACAACGCGAGCCTTTTAAATGATTATTTTTACATAAATCGAATATTTTATAAAAAATGATACATTTTAGCCTCGATTGTTGGACTTGGACAATCTTAAGATATGAAGATTGAAAAAGAAAACTCAATAACATGCTTAGCATTCAACAAATTAAAAGTAAATACACACAAATACAACAATAACTAGAACTACTAGTGCAATAAAAAATTTTTTCTCATAAATAATGAAATTCAATCAAGTGCTTCATCTATCAAAATAAATTTGAACGCTATTGTCGTTTTCTAATAATTATACATGACGAGATTTGCAAAGGAATTTTTAGTTACTCTAAAGTAGAAAAGGAAAATAGTTTAAACGGTTAATACATGAATATTAGTGAAAGATAATAAGAACAATAAATGTATGATTAATTAATATCGAACCAATATTTGAATCACCGAGTTATTCATTAGTGTATAAATTCTTTAAAATACAAAACCAAATGATTAAATAATTAGTTCTTAATTCAAAATGTACAAAAATTACTTCCAGTTTTAATAAATGAATTTCTAAAAAAATATTTTAAAATTTTTACTATTTAAATTACATAATATAAAAAAAGGAGAAAAAATTCTAAAACATTGATGGGTTTTAATTTGATTTCCTTTTAAAAAAGTTTTTATTTTTAAAATATGATCCAACGATACTTGGAAAATAAACGAACATTTTTGATATTTATATATTTTTTTGATATTTAAATAAATAACCCATCAATGCTAAGCATTATTAACGTAATCGCCCTAAATATCTAAAACAAATTTAATATTTTTTCAAACTTCAAAATATATATTTAGAAATTTATCAAAAAACTAGTTCAAATAGGAAAAACGTTTTTATCACAATATAAAAAAATGTGGTTACAATTTGATAAGGCTTTTATCTACTTGTTGGCACATATCAAATTCAAAGGGAAAATTTATTATTTTTTTCAACAAAATTCAAAAATACCTAACGAACAACTTTAAAACACATGCAAAAAATACTCATTCAACAAGCTCGTGCTTTTCATACAAATTAAAAAAAATTACCTGTACGGATGCTTTAAACAACCATACGCGTCTCGATATCGACCATATAAAGTACCATAAGAAACCCCTAACAACTCGGCCGCAATTTTCATTTCTAAATTTTTTGTTTTAATTGCATCCATGACACGTTTAGTAAATGGCTCTTCCCAAAATTGCTGTCTTCTTCCCGTACTTAAATAGTCGTTCATTTTTATAACATCCGGCCACTCTTTTTCTATCGCCGCTGTTAACGACGACGTACTGGCAGAATTAGAAGAATTTGCAGACTGTCTTAACGAATTATTTCCTTTACTTTGGCTACCCGAAGGTAAATCGAGTTTACTATCGGACATATAATCCATTCCACTTTCGTCTATAATAAGGTCATCCTCTTGGTTCTAAAAAAATAACCAAATTTAAAAATTTAAATATTAAATTGTAATAAAAAATTGTTGAAAGTGCAAAGTATTTTTTCCTAAATTAATCAAGATATTTAAAGTGTAGTAGACCTTAGTAATGAATAATACATTTTTTTAATGGAATTATTTTTAAACTGATTAGAATAAAAAGCTGCACCATGAGAACTGGTGTTATAAAAAATACACAGTCCGTTAAATTATATTGAAATTGCCAAAACTTTTGAAGCCTCAGTAATTTATTTTTAATAAAAACAATTATTTTTATAAACCAACTGTATTTTCAATGATAAAAATAAATTAATTTTCTATTTTTATATTTTGCCCTTTAAACATTCCAATTTTTTTTGTACGCGTTTCAAAAGAAATGCATTTTAATTAAAACTTATTGCATTTTTTATAAGACTAAATTAACATTCGATATAAAAATTCTCTACTTGAGTACAATGACTATTGAATTATTTCAAAAAAAGCTCTAACTATACATGAATTATACAGGAAGATCCCTAAAGAGAAAAAATATCGTGATAATAATTTGAATGATTTTTGAAGATTTACAAAAAATGTTGTGGTTGCTTGTGTTTGGTTCCCAGAATAAAAATTCGAGTAACAAGAGGAACCTGAAGTAAAGGAAGAAACCGATACTGTGATAGAAAGAACGTCCAAACACGTCTTGATAAAACCAGAAATAAAAACAACGGATGTGGCCATACGAGGAACTTTTTCCTGTTGTCTTTTTTTTGTGCATTTCTTTAAAAAAAGTTCTTCGTATGGCCAATTTTGATTTTAAATTGCTACCTGCCGGGATTGGACCTAAGACTTCTGCGAGTAAGCAGAATTTTTAGACATGAACTATTTAAATTTGGCATAAATTGAAGTTCAAAATATACATTATTTTATATGTTCAGAAGGCTAATTTTATGAGCTTTCAAAATATTTAAAAATATACAGGGTGTTCCATTTAAATTAAGTAATTTGATTCTATTTCCGGTTAAACCGGAAGTCAAAATATAAAGTCTTTGGTATCGTTTAATAGTTAATTTTACGCACTTTCAAAATATTTAAAAATATACAGAGTGTTCCTAAAAATTTCGATATTTTTGTAATTTCCGGTTTAACCGGAAACGTTTTGTTAACCGAAAATAAAGTCAAATAATAGATATTTATAAGATTGATATATATAGCCATTATCAAGTTTTCATTTCTATTACAAAAGAAATTAGAGATACTTGAAGTTTTGACATTCAAAAAATCATTACTCCAAAACGGCTCCAGCGATTTTGATAAAAATTTATATTTTTATAGAGAATTATGTTGCCTGTAACATATCCAAAAAAGAAAAAATATTGCAGAGGAAATTTTGAGAAAATCAATTTCAAAATTTTGACATACTTTAGCCCCTTAAAGGTAGGCAATTTGAAAACAATTTTTAAAATCGATTTTTCTAGCACGAAAGCCCTATATTTTGGCTATATAACGCCGTTTTGAAATTTTTATAATAATAATTACCGGTCAAGTTATAAGAAAAAAACCACAAAATGGAACAATTGTTCTATTGGCCGCCATTTTAAATATAAAATTTTGAAATTTTTGTTTTCAATTAGGGCTCACATGTACTATCTTATAGCCAAGTAGAAACGAATTTGGCCCAAATTTGCAAATATGCGTCCAAAATAACCATCTTATTTTTGGACACCCTGTATAGATTTCTTATTAAAGCTATTTTTGCCGATGAAATAATTTTAAAGTGGCTAAAATAAAATTTCATTAAAATCGCTAGTAGTTTTTGCCCACTTTCTTGGATTGGAAAATGTCAATAATGGAAATTTTTGAATTTCCTGTATAAGTTCTGAATGACACAGCGTTGAATTAGTTTCCTGGTGGCATATTAACAGCCAAACTATTTTGCCCCTTTAAACTAGTTATCTATCTCCACTAGAAAAATATTAACATTATCCCACATCCCGTGGAACACATTGCATAATTGAAACCGAACCTCTTCCAATAAAGTTGATTCGCTATCAAGAATTAATTATTCAATTTGAATCATATAGAACAAACCTCGCCTCTATTTCTAATCATAAAAAGCTTCAAAAAGTATCATTTTAACGATAGTATTCGAATGTACGTATAAAGTTAAAAAAATACAATCTAATCTTATTTTTTTAAAAATTAAAGAAGCCATATGCAAGTATAAAAAATTACGTACAACGTAAATTACTTTAACATGTGCTCTGATTATGTATTTACAAATTTTGTATTACATTAATGTTTTAAAAAAAATTTTATCCAATTTTATTTTTAAATTTTCAAATATTTCCAAGTACGATATACACGAACTGAAACAAATCTCTGTAGCTAAAATTTTTGAGATAATTTTATAATTAGTCTTTGTCTAAAATAATCTCTTTGTTATCATCAAAAAAAAATACATAACATCTTTGAAATATTTTTTAAATAATTTTTAATTTTGCCAAACTAAAAATAATCTATCAAAATTTTAATAGAATCCAAAAATATTTTCATTTGTATGTAAATAACCTGTAATATACATACACAAAAAATTGTTATTTACTACCACAATTTCTAGGAAATATTTAGATAAGGTTATCTAATTTAAACATAACAAATATTAAATGCTAAAAAAAATCAAAATAATTTTAAATGTTATTCCTACTAAATTTTGAAAAAAAAAACTTTTTCATTTACTCAATAAAGAAATATTTCTTCAACTTAATGCTTCCTATCTCAATTAATTAAATTAATATTACAAATACTAACAGAGCACAATATTAATTAAACGGATTTAATTTCAAATTGTAGTATCAAATTTTAATTACAAATTTTTGAGACCACGTCCATACTATGGCTGGTTATTATCTTTGTGGTTACATTTAATCAACCGACCCCGATTTTCAAATTGTTAAATTAAAAATTCTCAATTTTAAAACTTGTGGTGAAAAAAAATTAAATTTTCTGATGTTAATCATACTAATTAACTTCCCAATTAAAATAATATGCAGCTGTATGCAAGTTTTGAAGCTTTTCTACTTACTAAATAAGTACTTAAAATTATTACTAAAATAAGACACTCACAATTTCTGATTTAACTTTAACAGGTGGTTCGTCAATATTATCGTTATCATTATCATTGGCTTCTTCCTCCCATATAGACAGATCATGATCACTATTTGACATAGCATCATTCGAATATCCTTCTTCCATATTACCACCTGTTACACTTGCAATTTTTGGCGCCGTAAATGTTTGTTCGTAATCATCTATAGGCGGTCTTCCTCTTTTTCTTTTATTAGGTGGTTCATTTTTAGGACTATCCATAACTGTCGATACATGTGGTAATGCCGATTGTACACCATTGACATTTGCTTCATTATTTGCATCGTCATCTTTCCACGATACCTCTGCTAACCCTTTTATACGTAATTCTTCTGCTGTTTTTAATAATGTGGCCAAATGACACTAAAACAAATTGTATTAGAAAAGTAATAAAATATACATAATAAACAGTGAATCAACAAGTTGATAATAATAATGTTTTAGAAACTGTTAGTGAAAGTGGATGGAAAATTAGGAATAACGGTTTAATGGTTTATGATAAGCCCTTTTGCAAGTATTATCGTCAAAGTGAAAGCTTTGAGAAGCAATAATTAACAATCGGTTCTTTTTTTATCCAGACACAAACGTCAACCCTTTAGGTGCAATCGAGTTAAACAGAATTGAAATTGATCTTGGATTAAGTTCTAAATAATTTATTTTAATTATGACTTAAATTAGGAATTATGATAATAAAATACCCACATATTATTTAAACTAAACTGTAATAAAGATATTGTTTTAAATAAAAGAATGTGATACTTTGATTCTATCATCATGTGAATTGTGGTCGATTGTTTATTTATCAAAAGACTATAAATATTTTCTTCAAAAGTATGATGCAATGTCCTTTTGTAAAGTCATATTACAAATAAAAATGACACCTTTTGATTAAATTTGAAATACCTACGCTACTTGCAAGAATTTTAAAGAAATCAAGGCTTGACTTTTGAAAAAAAAATATATCGAATAATAAAAAAATATTTTATGAGCTTCAGTTAGTTTTAGATTGAATCATTAATCGAACAATTTGAAAAAAATTAAAAATATATTACATAAACAGTTTTGTAAAAGTATAAAAGCAAAAGCGACCCTTGGACTTTAGTTTTTCAAAAAAAAACTTCTATACAAAACTCAGGTAGAACTGAACATACTTTTGTACAAAGGACACTCAGGTAAAAATGCTCACAAACCTTGACTCAACAATTTTTGAAATTTAAAAAAAAATTCCTTTTCAAAATTTCTCGTTTAAAACTATTTCTACCAGTAAAATACTTCTACATTTACAACAATTGAATCAAAATTGAGCATTTTCAAAAATTTTGAACACTGTTCCGACTCATCGTAACAATATCGAAATTGTTTTCGCTTTCACCAAAAATCAAGTTTTCTTTTGTAATTGAATAAAAGTTGATTGTTTATTGATTGAAGTTGAAGTAACTAACTGTAACTCCTAAAATTATAGCGTTAAACAAATGAAATATAGAAATAAATGGAGTTGTCGAAGTGGAGTTAAAAAGATAGGTTAGGTGATGCTAACATGTTTGTAGGCTTTAATTTAAGGATTTATGATGTTAGCTTGTTTATCTAGGTGGTAAAATTAGTTGATCTTAAAAAGTAAATAATTAAAATAAGTCATACGTACATGATCTACGTTGATTTCTCCTTTATACATAAATTCGACTAAACATTTAATATCTACATATTTAACATCTTTCATTATGAGTATAGGATCTTTCTCTTCGTATTGTGATAATATTGTATCAAAATATGTACTACATGCGGATAAAACTATTTTGTGAGCTTTAAGAGTTTTTCCTTCGCAAGCCAATGTGACATCGCAGAATGCTTCTCTTTCGAGTAATTGAGAAAACATTGTTTGTAAATTAGAATGATGATATCGCCATCGTAAACAATACTGTTGAGGTAACATTTTAACTAGTTGGTATATTTACTTTTTGGTTATATTTAAAAAAAAACTGTTGAAAAAACACAACACGACCACATAAAAATCCACAGCGACGTTATTAAGGCTAAACACACCTTATCTGTTTACAAAAAAAAGTGAGTCACCGTTTTTACAACTTCAAAATAACTTGAAATAATCAATACTTGCACATTTTTTAATTATTTCGAAATTCCATGTTTTGATTAGCACAATTGACGCGAACACACGCCGTTATTATTTTAAGTGCACTTTTCACAGTTAAAAATTGTACAATATCTCACCTTAATAATTTATTTTTACTGCCTCTTGTAAAAATTTCGAGACGCGTAATGTACTGTTCAGTCATTTGGAAATTTCCAACAAAAAATGTGTCCCTATTAGTTTTTTATGAATCAGTGAGCCAATAGAAACCACGTAAGACCCCTATAAACCATGTATAGTCCGTAAAATTCGCCGGGCCAAGCCTTAAAGGCCAAATCAATATCTTTTACGTCTTAAAATTTCGCGAATATTAAAATTTTTTTTTATTAATTTTCTAACTTTTTTATCGTTCACTTGTCAAATCTCAAACGCGGAAGGAATTCTAAAAACAAGTAACCGATTAGGCTAAACTAACGGCATCGAGGAGCAAGAAACGTAGATCAAAAGGGGGTCAAAAATTGAGTTGACTGTACTAAGGCCTTTCATATTTATTTTTATAAACTTGGGAATTTTTTACGGCATGAGAAAAGAAACGGAAAACGTTCCAAGTTCAACGATCTCACCAATTTAGAAAACAAAATTTACTATTCTCGGTACAGGATTATTCTCCAAGTCTACCGGTTTTATTAATTTATTCCTTATTTACCTAATTATTAAAATTTTAAAGAAGGAATTTTTTCAGTACACTCAATATCAAGAATTCTTGGAATGCTTTACGCTTTTTTTGCTCGACCTTGCAATTTTAAAAGTTGCACAATTTTTAATATAAACGCTTGATCTAACTTCTTTACATCAAAGAAAAGCAATTAATTGACACCTTTGGTATTAATTAATTAATTTTAATTTTTTAATTTACAAAACGTAAATGCAAATTATCAAAAAATTATAACTTGGTGACTTTTGTGTTTTCACATTGGCTACAATCGATTATAAAAAACTCAGTTTTTTATCAACTTATACGGCCGTGGCAGTTTAGTCATTTATTATACAAAAAGAATAAAAAATCTCTAGTGACGTCACAAGCCACGACGCCGAAGGAATTAATTTGGCGCGAAAATTTTCCGCCATATTGAACAACAGAAATTTATTATTTTTTTAATTTCCTTTATTAAAACTCAAAATACTAACAAGATTACCAATTATGTCTGAACTGCTTTCAACAAATAAAAGTTTACAACTAAAAATCTTCACACAAAAATAAATAAATGAAAGCGTTTTTTTTAAAACTTTTTTTTAACTTTTTTGTTTTATCTACAAATTGTTGCTATGGTAACGACGTAAACTAGCGAAATGCAACTTGTTGTATGTTATGTTATGCCATGCGGTTTGATTTAAATTTAAATGTCTGGCTTGCCTTGCTTATTGCATTTATATACAAAGTGCGTCAACAATAATTACAGAATAACTTTTATTTAAAGAAATTCTAAATTACTTTCCCTTTCGCATATTATTGAACAAAAAATTGATGCCTGTAACATATTTCATTACAAAATTTTAAGTTTTTCCAAGAAAAAGTCACTATAATCGAGAAAAAAAAATAACTTATTTTTTATTGTATTTCTCGACGTTTTGGGTTCCCCTGATTCCAAAAATGCAAAAAATTCAAATTTTTGAACTAATTTGTCGGTATGACCTTTCATAACTCTGTGGAGCAAAAACTACTGAAGCGATTTTGATGAAATTTGATTTTAGCCACTTTAAAATTATTTAATCGGCATCGGCAAACTAAGCCTTTATAAGAAATCTATACAGAGTGTCCAAAAATAAGGTGGTTATTTTGGGCGCATGTTTGTAATTTTTGGCCAAACTCATTTTTACTTGACTATAAGATAGCACATATATTATGAGCTCCAATTGAAAAAAAAATTTCAAATTCTTTTAATCAAAATGGCGGCTTACAGCACAATTGTCCCATTTTGTGGTTTTTCGCTTATAATTTGGCCGAGAATTATTATTATAAAAATTTCAAAACGGCATTGTATAGCCAAAATATAGGGATTTCGTCCTAACCAAGTCGATTTTTAAAATTGTTTCAAAATTTCCCACCTTTAATGAGTCAAAATAGGTTAAAATTTTGAAATGGATTTTCTCAAAATTCCGTCAGCCATATTCTTTCTTTTTTGGATATGTTATATGCAACGTAATTCTCTATCGAAATAGTAATTTTTATCAAAATCTCCCGAGCTGATTCGGAGTTACGATTTTTTGAATGTCAAAACTTTAAAAATCTCTTATTTCTTTTGTAATAGAAATGAAAACTTGAAAATGGATATATTATATATTTATCTATGTATTTATCAATCCCATGAATATCTATTATTTGACACTATTTTCAGTTAACAAAACGCTTCCGGTTAAACAAAAAATTACAAAAATATCAAATTTTTTGCAATTGAACAAGCGATTAATTAAAGTTTCAACTTTCTTTATTAAAAAAGTTAAATTAAACCATTAAACTATTTGTTTCTTCTTAAAGTATTAAGAATGTATAAAACATAAAAGAAATTTGACAAAAACTATAAATTTCCTAATAAATTTGCCCTATACTGTATATTGTTAAAGTTTGTTTTTCGCATTTTCCGGCATTATTAACATAACCTCAAATAACGTTTTGCTTTTATTCGATAGTTTTCACCCAGTATTTAAATAAGGAAATAAAAAATATTAAGGGAAAATGTCTGATGATGATGAAGATGATATTCAGTTCATTAAAAAAATACGTGCTCCTCATCATGCTTCAACGGAAGAAAACGAAAAGGTGAGAAATGAAGGAGCCGAAGAGGATACCGATAATGAGACTCCTTTGGAAACAACCACAACCTCTCATATACACATATCTAATGGTAAGCATTGCTGTTTAACATTCTTTTATTATCAAAACATCTTTGTAGAGTATATGGAACTGGAAGATTCTATATCGAAAGAAAAACAAGCTCTTTTAGAAGAATTTGAAAGACGTAAAAAAGCGAGATCAATTAACGTTTCAACGGATGACGCAGAAGTTAAACGAAATTTAAGACAGTTAGGCGAACCAATTTGTTTATTTGGCGAAGGCCCAGCTGATAGGCGAAATAGGCTACGAGATATTTTATCATGGTAACTCTTAGACATTTTATAAACTCTTTTATTAATCTTTAATTTAGTATAGGTGAAGATGTTATAATTAAACGTGAGGTTGAAGAAGAAAAGAAACAGTTTGAGAAAGATCAAGAAAGTACTTGGTATCATGAAGGTCCTGATAGTTTAAGAATTGCACGTTTGTGGATAGCGGAGTATTCATTACCAAGAGCTAAAGATCGTTTAGAAGAAGCACGAAGAATGCGAGACTTACCGACTGCCTCAAGGACTGCTAGGACACAAGAACTTCAAAAAAGATTACAAGCATTATCTATTTATAATACACAAATTGGGGATACAAGACCAATTTCCTGTTGTGAATTTAGCCCAAATTCTAAACTATTGGCGACTGGATCTTGGTAATGCAAAATAATTCTTTGAAATGTTTGTGCTTAATTTTTTTTTTAAGGAGTGGGATATGTAAGTTGTGGAGTGTTCCTGGGTGTGAATTACGACAAACTTTAAAGGGACATAATTGTAACATAGGTGCTATAATATTTCATCCTAAAGCAACAATTTCCCAAGAAGAAAATATTTGTAATATGGTTACGTGTGCGTTTGATGGTTCAGTGAAATTATGGGATTTTAAAAGGTAAAATTGATGTAATGCTTATTACATTAAAATAAATTGATATTTTTAACAGTGAAGAGCCTATTGCTGATATTGAAGGCCATATGCCTCATCGAGTATCGAAAATAAGGTTTCATCCTTCAGGTAGATTTTTGGGAACTTGTTGCTACGATTGTTCCTGGAGATTATGGGACTTACATCAATGTACCGAAGTCTTACATCAAGAAGGTCACGGAAAACCTGTTCATTGTATTAGTTTTCAAGTAGATGGCTCGGTTTGTGCTACTGGGTAAGTATTTTGAAGTTATCATTAGTTCATTAAGTTAACGAAAAACTATTCATTTTTAGTGGTTTAGATGCATTTGGTAGAGTTTGGGATTTAAGAACAGGTCGTTGTATTATGTTTATGGAAGGTCATTTAAAAGCTATTTTTGGTATTGAGTTTTCTCCAAATGGTTATCAAATTATTACAGCTAGTGAAGATAATACGTGTAAAATATGGGATTTACGTAAACGTGCAGTAGTCTATACCATTCCTGCTCATACCAATTTAATATCAGATGTGAAATTCCAAAAAGATGGATCCGATTATTTAGTAACCGCTTCTTATGATTGTACCGTTAAAATATGGACTAACCGAACGTGGCAACCTCTAAAAACATTATCTGGACACTATGGTAAAATAATGTCTGTTGATATTTCACCTGATGACCAATATATAGCAACTAGTTCGTATGATAGAACGTTTAAGTTATGGGCACCAGAAGGACTTTAAAGTAAAAAAAATTGTGTTCTCTTTGTTTAATAAAATAATAAGACCTCTGAGTTTAAAATAAAATTTTTTAGTTTTAACAAATATTAGATTTTTTGACGATCCATTGATGTAATGTTTCTCATTTGTCGAACTGCTGCGACATATCTTGCTGGATATCCAGATCCAGAACTCTGACTTTGATATTGATCAGAAGGCAATTTTAACAGAACCATTAAATGCTTTAAATTTTCTGTTAAGGCTAAGCCCAAATCTTGCAAAATATTACCCAAATATCCTAACAAAATAAAATTACACTAATGTTTAATCAATTACATCTGCTCTTACCTATATCATGGGCTAATTGCCTGCTTGCTACATAGCTTAATTCGTAAATAGTCAAAATTTTATCACAATATGCTTGACATGTCCCTTTAGCTATGATTCCTAACAAAACTTCAGCTAAAGCTCCTTCGGCATCTGCGGCATTATTATATTCTTGATCCACAGATTTTAAAGCGGCCGTCAAAGATGGATTTTCTCTAAATAAAAACGGTTCCAAATGTTGAGGAAGAGTCATGAGGTACTGACCGATCTAAAGCATACAAGTTTTGTAAGTTTTAAAATTTATGCAACATAACATTTACCTGAGTGATGTATTCTTGTGGAGAGAAACTGTAATCGGGTAAATCAACCGAATTATCATTTAAAGTCCAATTTTTTGGATCTTGTACAAAAACCAACTGCTTAGAAATCGGCGTAAACACCACTTGATACAATGTGTGATGTATATCACAACACAATTGATTAAATTCCACAATTACGTGATCTAACAATGATAGCTGTGTTCCTTCTGTGACACACTTTACCAATGAGTCGTATTCCTTACGTTCTGAAGCACTTAATAAAAGTAGTTTATATTCAACAACTGCATTAGTTTGATTTAATTCCAAAACAGTAGAAGTTAAATCCTTTTCTAACTGCATTAAATTTATTAAAACTTCCCCGGCATTTTGTAAGAGTGACAAACACAACTGAAATAAATTCCAATCATCTTCTGCACCACGACTTCTGTCAATTTGTCTCAAAGCTAATTTATATTGGTCGGCGTAACTTAAGAAAAATGCTCTTAATGCGATCAAAAGACCACAATAACCACAATTTTCAGTTATTTCTTTACAACGTTTTTTAGCTTCCCTTGCTGTATCCATAATTGATGGTATCGATAATCCTAAAGCTTGAATAGTATCAGGAAGATCTTCTTTAATACAATTAACAGTCGACAACTGTTGCATTAAACTAGCCTGTTCGTAAGCAGCATATTTGCCAACATACACAATTAACGGACTGTAAATAGCTTGAAATATTTGATGTTTATCTTTGTTTGTTTTCCCTACATAACATAATAATTGTAATAATTTAATCTAACTAACCACTACCTTACCTGCAGAATTAATAATATTATGTAAATTTGAAGCAAACTGTTTTGTAATTTGTTTTACTTCGTGTAATAAGCCCAACTTATCGCTTACTTGTTTTAAACTTGCATCTATACATGTGGGGATGCTTGGATCGAGACTATTGAGCACATCAATATAAACTTGAATCAAAACATCAACAGCCGATTGATTTGGAAATACTTGATTAAACCATTTATACTGAGAATGCCAATTAGATAATAAAATATCATAGTAGTTGTGTATCCACTGAGTAACCGATTCATCTTGAACGATTTCTAACTGATTTCTCCATTTTTTTAACAATACTTCTCTCTGACACTTATGATAATACTTCAATAACTCCGGAAGGCGTCCGATAGAAGTAAATATTTTTACATAAACAACCGAATCTTCTAAACAAATTTAATTAATTTGGAATCGTAATTCTTTTGCAGTGGTAGATACTTACCAGAATTGTTTGATGTAAATGCTTGTACAACAGACGGACTCGCAATTGCTTCTAAACGGTTTTTAAGACCTTCAAGTTGCAACTTACGATCATCATAGTCAGCAACATTCACTAACAATTTCAACGATTGTTGCATACCTAATAGTTTGGCAGCAATATTTTGAATATTTTTTGAATCAAACACTTCTTCTAAATCATTAGCTGCAAAAAAAGTTGTTGCATTACTGTTTAAAATAAATGATACAAATACCTAACACAGTCCAATTGTCACTTTCGTGTAACCCTTGTTTCGCCTCGTTTAATTTAGTTTTTATTTCATCTAACTGTTCTAAAGATTTTAGCGATTGACCAGTATCTTGTTCTATTTTCACAATTTCTTCTTTAACTGCTGCAAATTTTTCTTTTAAAATTGCAGCTTCTTGTTGTAAATTTTGAGTGTCTCGCATAATTTTTGGTAACGAATGTAATACTTGTTGGCTTGTCTGTTCCAATGCCGAATTAACTTGTTGAACATATAATTGAAGCTTCATTACTAAAGACATAGTGTAGTTCTGCAAGCCAAAAAATAAACTTAAAGAATTCATAATAAAAGAGTTACTTACTTCTTTTTTCTCTTGATCGGTTGCCTTTAATACATTATTTACCCATTCTTTGGTATCGAAATTTTCATCAGAAAATGCGCTGATATCCTATAATGGTCAAAAATTAAACAGATATTCTGTGTATTAATACAAAACCTTACCATTTTGAAAATTGCAGCTAAAATTATTTTACATTTGAGGTTAGTTTCTGTTTGACGTTTACAAAAACGTAAACTCTAGCTAAAGCAGCGTTCACATAACATTTTACTTTCGGTATAGGAAACTATTGTAATCAGGTCAAAAAAAATTTGAGATAACACCAGATATACATATCTGTTTCGAGGTCTCCCCAAAGACCTTATAATTGGGTCTCCCGAGACGATCTAGACAATTTTTAGAAAAAAGTCTGTGTGTGTGGATGAAATCAGTCACGTAATCTCAGAAATGAGAACTTGAAATTTGGTATAGTCTTATCAGATAACAACGGAAACGGAGTGCAGAAAGGAGTTTGTTCAAAATCGGTCCGCAATTAAGGAAATTTAATTTTTTTTAAATGGCAACATATAATTTTGTTTGCATCATCCGGTAGAGAATTATTTTCTCTATTCAGTGATGGTGATATAAAAATGTTAAGTATTCTTTTGTTTTTAAAAGATTTTTTTTATGCAATCAAATGTCATAATAATTGGCAGCTGACGTTTCTAAGTTGTCACAAAGCGCTTTTTGCATGATTCGGACCGAGGGGAAAATTTGCCAGTTGTCAAAAAATTTGACATTAGTAAAAAAAATTTGATTTTCTTTTTTCTTATTCAGTGGTATAAAAATGGATAGTATTCTTTTGTTTTGTAGCTGTCTTGGTCTTAAAATAATCAACTCAACCGGAAAGTCTTGTGTTGACACGACAGATTTTTAACTTTTTCCAATCCAAGAAAAAGTTGTTGTAATCGAGAAAAAAAATTTTGCATTTCTCGACGTTTTGAGGTCCCCTGATTCCAAAAATGCAAAAAAAAATTCGATTTTTTGAACCAAAATGTCTGTATCTCTGTGGAGCAAAAACTACTGAACCGATTTTGATGAAATTTGATTTTAGCCACATAGCACATAGCATATTTGTAAATTTGGGTCAAATTCAATTTTACTTGGCTATAAGATAGTCCATCTGAGCCGCATTTGCAAGATAAAATTTCAAATTTTTTTATTCAAAATGGCGGCCAATACAACGATTGTCCCATTTTGTGTTTTTTCCCTTATAACTTGGCCGGTAATTATTATTACAAAAATTTCAAAACGGCATTGTATAGCTAAAATATAGGGCTTTCGTCCTAAACAAGTCGATTTTTAAAATTGTTTCAAAATTGCCTACCTTTAAAGGGCCAAAGTAGGTAAAAATTTTGAAATGGATTTTCTCAAAATTTCCTCTGCCATATTTTTTCTTTTTTGGATATGTGACAGACAACGTAATTCTCTATCGAAATATGAATTTTTATAAAATATCTCTCGGGCCGTTTTGGAATAATGATTTTTTGAATGTCAAAACTCCAAAAAGCTCTAATTTCTTTTGTAATAGAGATGAAAACTTGAAAATGGATATATGTATCAATCCCATGAATATCTATTATTTGTCACTATTCTTAATTTAAATAGAACACCCTGTATATTTTTCAATATTTTCAAGGCTCGTAAAATTAGCTTTCTAAAGATATATTCGTTTCTACTTGGCTATAAGATAGTACATGTGAGCCCTAATTGAAAACAAAAATTTCAAAATTTTATATTTAAAATGGCGGCCAATAGAACAATTGTTCCATTTTGTGGTTTTTTTCTTATAACTTGACCGGTAATTATTATTATAAAAATTTCAAAACGGCGTTATATAGCCAAAATATAGGGCTTTCGTGCTAGAAAAATCGATTTTAAAAATTGTTTTCAAATTGCCTACCTTTAAGGGGCTAAAGTATGTCAAAATTTTGAAATTGATTTTCTCAAAATTTCCTCTGCAATATTTTTTCTTTTTTGGATATGTTACAGGCAACATAATTCTCTATAAAAATATAAATTTTTATCAAAATCGCTGGAGCCGTTTTGGAGTAATGATTTTTTGAATGTCAAAACTTCAAGTATCTCTAATTTCTTTTGTAATAGAAATGAAAACTTGATAATGGCTATATATATCAATCCCATGAATATCTATTATTTGTCACTATTCTTAATTTAAATAGAACACCCTGTATATTTTTCAATATTTTCAAGGCTCGTAAAATTAGCTTTCTAAAGATATAAAATAATGTATATTTTGAGCTTAAATTTATGCTAGAAATATAAAAAAATGAAATTTTTGAAACAGTTTATAAACTTCCTCGTATGGCCACATCCGTTGATTTTTGTTTATGTGCTCATAAAAACTAGCGCGAAATTTAAACAACTTTATTTCACAAAATACAAATTTGTTTATTTATTTAGTAGATTTACGAGATAATCCTTCACTTTCTTGAGCAATTTCTTTAATTATATTTAATATTCTTTGGTATAAAAATGATTGCCTAGAAAATAAAAATTGTAAATCGATAATTAAAGAAAACTAAACCATACCTATTTTGAGGTTTGCAAATTCCTAAATGATCTAGTGGGATTTCAAATACTTCACCAACTGATGGATTAGCAGAGTGTGGTTTCACAAATACAATATTAAATTTCATCGATGTCAATAAAGTTGTTTTCGTTTCAACAAAGCTTATAATTTTCATTGGATTTTCTTTCAATACTTCTAAGAACCGTTTATGCAAATTTAATAAGTATGGAGATTCTGAAGTAATTATAATATTTAGAAGTTTATGTACTGAAATTCTAAAACCTCAAACCTTCTCTCAATTCTTGTACTTCAACTGATGGCCATAAAAGGTAAGATGTAGCTGGGCTCAATTTTGCCAATATTGATCCTAAGTGCGGGGTACTAAAAAATACTATACCTTTTGTGTTTGAACATATATTTCTGACTGCTTCAGAATCACTTTGGACAGCTACAATTTATAGATATAGATGGGATTAGCCTGGTATCAAAGTGTTTTTATTTTATTCAAGTATTATGTGTACAGGAGAGGAGTATAGGTACATGATTGGATTCAATATTGTTTGATGTAAAAGTGGATGTATGCGAATTTATCTTACCTTTGCATAACATATCTTTGACAAGTAAACCACCCATAGAATGAGTAACCCAAACTATGGGTCTTTTTCCAACTCCTGCATTTTCTAAATTTTTAATCAATTCTTTACTACGTTCATCTAAAGTTGACTTCATGCGTAACTCTGGACACATAGGAGTCCATAGAGATATGGTGGTATCATAATTTACTCCAAGAACACGTACATTATTATAATCTCCAACTAACCAATCAGTAGGCCAACAATAGCTGTACACGTTATCAGTTGGTTTTACACACTGAGCACATCTAGAAATAATGTTTAAAGAATGCAACACATCAAAATGTAATTTTATACCCAGCAAATGAATAAGGTCCAGTTGCTTTGTCGTTTGCGTTTACCGGTATATCATTTAAAACAAACTCAAAATCTTGACCAATTTTGTCCCATTCTATTTCTTCCTGTTCTCTTAAATCTTCCATATACTCCCGCATTACAGGATCACTAGATTTCAAAAACTTTGCATTATTTTCAGAGGAAAAGCTTTCTAAAATGATTATAAAAGATCACTTTTAAATACCTATCAAATAACTTTTGGAAGGGTATTGATGAAAGGATAAGGATTGGCAGTGTCATAATGGACCACCTGGCAACAGTTATATGTTAAAATACAATTACAAAATCCCTGTCTCTCTGAGTAACATACTTGAAATACGGTTTCTGGGGAGGCCAAAGCATTTAAATTGCTAGGTGGTTCAAATTTTTCCAGTCAGACACTATGAGGACTAGGATGGTGTGGGATAATGCTTTCCTTATCCTCACCTTTCACTCTCTGATATCTCTTACCCAGGAAACCAACAGTGACATCGTTTAAATTTCTTTGCCTCCAAGTATAAAATACACCTCCTAATAATCCGTGTATAAATATCACATCTATCTTTGGCTTTTCTACAGAATGTGACAATGGATGTAATACGTAAACACTACGCGAATATAAAGCATTAAAGTCCTCATCAGGATCTAAGTTAGCTAATGTTTTAGCAGCAGTAGCAGCAATTCTTATATCAGGATCTTTTACCCATTGGGCTAAAATTCCAATCCACCCTAAAAATAAGAGTTTGTAGAAAATATAGGTCGGAAATATAAATGAAATGTAGACCTACATTAATGGATAGGTACCTGATTTGTGAATATCTTCTAATAATTCAGGAAAAGTAGAAATATTTGCAAGTATGCTACATATTGTAATATTAATGTCCATATCATCTCCCAATTGATTGTAAACTTCCATCAATACGTTTAATCCGTTATATGTTACTATATCTTTGGCATAATGTTTAACCGAAGAATGATGTAATAAAGATTCAAGGCATAAAGGCATAATATTATTAGCGGCTTTAATTAACTTTCTCAGTTCCGACAAAACCGAATCATTGTCGATAAATCTTTCATTATCCTAAATGTTTCTATACCATTAGTTATTCCATTTCATAAAAAAGAGTACAAACCTCATTCAATATTGCTTTACTGATAAAATAGGCAAAACAAGAATGATTAGATTTTTCGTTTAAAGTAATAAGAAAATCTTTCATATAATTTAGAATCATATCATTGCTATATTTCTTAGCATGCAAATTTGGTTTCAAAAATAGATTTAAATCCACATTTGGAGTACGAGCAAGACCAACAGCAGTTTTAGCAGTAATTACATTAGTTAATAAAGAATAGTGCCACTTTTCCAAGTCCTTTATATTGGCCATTTGTTGAAGGGCTTTACGTCTCATAGATGCATTACCACTGTTAGCCAAATGTAGAAGTCTACGTGCAAATGTGTATTTTAATGCTTTCCAACTTCTTTGGGTTACACTCAAGTTTTCACTATCGTACGTTTTAAGTAAGTCTATTACAATGTATTTATTGTAACTATTTGGACTACTATCCAAGGCATTTATCGAGTCAATAAAATTAATTACATCAACATCCAAAACATTGTTTAAATTATTGTAAGTTCTCTTAATTTGTGTAATTATTAAACCAACACTAAAATTTTTCAGAGGTAATTAAAATATTCTAAATTTGGCTCAATTTATGAAATATAAGTAAAATAATTGAATATTTCTTAAAAAATAAGTGGTATTAAAATAGCAATATTGAGTGGAAGAGAAACTAGTTCCTCTTTATTGAGCTTACGTAATTGTGTGAATCTAATTAGTACTTAAATAACTCACCCAGTGGCAAATAATACCATACCAGATCTTTTCAAAATTTGATGGTGTTCGTTATAAAATTTCAAAAATTTCATTTTTCTTTGAATTTGACAACTTAACCTTAAAACCTTTCATATCAAAAAATTTAGGTTGGGTAAACGTAAAATAAAAAGTCCCTAAAATAAATTTAAAATATTCGGGAATTAAATTTATATTTTTTAAATAATAATTTCAACAAATTATGGAAAATTACTAAATTATGAATTCAAAGGTTAAAATTAATAATAGTACATTATTAAACTACTTATAAATAAGTATAAACACTACATCTAGTTGGAACTAGTTTTAGTATGGTTAGGTTAGTTACATTTTAGAACAAAAGTGGAGTCAAAGCGAGACGTCGTGCGCGCCATTTTGCCACACGTTTTTACACGTTTCCAATCATCTTTAATTAGTTTTAATAGTAGAATAAATAATTATAGTTATGTCCAACGAAGAAACTTCAGCAGACCGTAACGTAGAAATATGGAAAATCAAAAAACTAATAAAAAGTTTGGAACTGGCAAGAGGGTAAGAAATGCATGCTTTCACATTGTCCATACGGCGATTCACGTCATCAAATTTGCAGTTATCAATGAAATTTACGCAATATAATTTTTTAGGAATGGTACAAGCATGATTTCACTCATCATTCCACCAAAAGATCAAATATCACGAGTAAGTAAAATGTTGGCCGATGAATTTGGAACGGCTTCAAATATTAAGTCTCGTGTAAATCGATTATCCGTACTTGGTGCAATTACCTCGGTACAACATCGACTAAAACTATACACTAAAGTGCCCCCAAATGGTTTGGTAATATACTGTGGCACAATTGTTACCGACGAGGGTAAAGAAAAGAAAGTCAATATTGATTTTGAACCATTTAAACCGATAAATACCTCATTGTACTTGTGTGACAATAAGTTTCACACGGAAGCTTTAACTGCACTTTTAGCAGACGATAATAAATTTGGTTTTATTGTTATGGATGGTAACGGTGCCCTATTTGGTACTCTACAAGGAAATACTCGAGAAGTTCTGCACAAATTTACAGTAGATTTACCGAAAAAACACGGTAGAGGAGGTCAGTCTGCTTTGCGTTTTGCACGTTTACGTATGGAAAAAAGACACAATTATGTTCGAAAAGTTGCCGAAGTTGCTACTCAATTATTTATAACAAATGATAAACCAAATATAGCTGGTCTTATTCTTGCCGGTAGTGCTGATTTTAAGACTGAACTTAGTCAATCTGATATGTTTGATCCTGTAAGTTTTTCTTTTTAAATTTTAAGTCATATTTCTAATTTTATTTTTTAGAGATTGCAATCAAAAGTTATTAAATTAGTGGATGTTTCTTACGGCGGAGAAAATGGTTTTAATCAAGCAATTGAATTAGCAGCTGAATCTTTGCAAAATGTTAAGTTTATACAAGAAAAAAAATTAATCGGTAGATATTTTGATGAAATTAGTCAAGATACAGGAAAATATTGTTTCGGTGTCGAAGATACGCTAAAAGGCTTAGAACTGGGTTCTGTCGAAACTTTAATTTGTTGGGAAAACCTGGATATTCAGAGATACGTATTGAAAAATCACGCAAGCGGAATTGAGACTGTTCTGCATTTGACACCTGAACAAGAAAAGGATAAATCGCACTTTACGGACAAAGAGGTTGATTGAAAACATTGGAGTTTTTTTATTATGAATTAATAAATTAATTTTAGAGTGGTGTTGAATTAGAGTTAGTAGAATGTCAACCTCTTTTAGAATGGTTAGCAAATAATTATAAAAATTTTGGTGCAACGTTGGAAATTATAACCGATAAATCGCAAGAAGGTTCACAATTTGTAAGAGGATTTGGTGGCATTGGAGGTCAGTATTTTGTTTTAAGATTTTTTTTTAATTGTTGTGCACTATTATAGCTTTGTATAATAAGTGATGGCAACATAACTAACTTGCAAATTGTTGATAATTTAAAATGATGTATTCATAGGTTGTTTTTTAACTTAATCATTGCATACTTCTTTTGTAAATACAGAGATATTTACTAATTTTTTTAAAGTCAGATTTTCTGCATGTTGATTGTGTTATTTTGTTGCTTCGCATTATTACATAAAAGTAATTTGCCTAATAAAATACTTCTTATTTACTAACTTTGCAAACTAATGGGTTGTTTGTTTTGCTGCCTGGATGCAGGCATTCTTCGCTACAAAGTGGACTTTCAGTCACTACAAGCTGATGAGCCTCTGGATGATGTTGACCTTGATGATTATTAAGGTCTACATGTACCATTGCTCCACCTACCATCAGGTATATTAGTAGCTAGCTTATTGTGATTGTTGCTTGCAGTATACCAGTTGCAAAAATTTTTGCTTATTTGCTGGTATTTTTAATTTCCTAATTTTTCATCAGAAATTGGTATTTGTATTCTTTAAAAATTTGAGATTAGATTAAAGTTGTTTTTTCTTTGATAAGGTTTAATCAAATTATTTGTTATTGCCAAAAAGTGAAACTTGTTGTTTTTAAAAGTATTGACTTTTTTAAGTAATTTCCTGAAGTAATGTTTACAGTTTCATAAATTCTGATAGCTCGGAAGTAATGATTTTTTATTTGTAGGTCGTTTTATTTAGAGTTTGCTATTATTTTACAATGTTCATATAGTCGGAGTTTTGTGGAAGATTATTTTGTGCCTTTTATTGGCTCATTGCAGATCTTCAAAACTATAACTATGTAACACTTTATGCCGAGTGATTTTTGTATGTTTGTGATCTTTTAAAAGCTCAAAAATAAAATATCTGGTATAAATGAAGCTAGTATAGATATTTTAGCTTTCCACTAGCAGGTCTTTGGGAAACCTTCTGGAGTGGTAAATAAAATGCTAAGCAGAACTTGTTGCAGTTTAATGCTTGTCAGTTTGAAGCATAATTTTTTTATAAACTTGCAACCAAAGTTACTAGAAGATTTATTATTTTTAAGCTTTTCAAATGTATTCCAACAGTGCCTGCAAGTCAGCTCGTACGTTTATTAAGCTGCTACCAAAACCTGAACTATTTTGTTGTCCACAAGATAAATTTATTATCAAATTATGCTAAAAAAAAGTTCGGTGTCGTAAGATTATTCATATGAAAAGTTGCTGCAAATGTAGAAAAACGAAAAATAATTTGTACAACTTTTTTAGACAATTTTTATTTCCACATAATTAAAACTATTAAATGTGTTGTACAATATTTATTCTGTTTGCATGTCAACTTTAAAGGGTGTGTTAATAATTTTAATCAAACTAATTCTATGTTTTTAATTGTTAAATTTTTTATAGGCCTTTTACGATACAAGGTGGACTTCCAAAGTATGCAACTAGACGATTTTGCGAACGGCGAAGAGTTTGATCTTGACGAATATTAAATTGTGGTAAAAATAATAATTAACGATGACAGCATTTGTAGGAGTAGCGCCAACAATTCTCAATTCTTTGTTGCTCATTAATTATACTCAAAACTAATGCAGATTTGTAAAAACATTATTTTATTAATAATTGAAGAAGCAGTTATACTATTTTACATAACTTTTGATGTAAAATATGTGGTTATTGTTAATGCATATTACAGTTCTGTAATTACCAAAATAAATTTTAGGTAATTAGTCAAATGTAATTTTATTATCTTAGATACAATTTAAATGCTGGTGTTTTTACCAGATAACAAATAGGGTGCCTTATGATTTTTTTAAAAAACTATTAGATGCCATTGTAAACCTTATAATCAATAAGTCAAAATGATAATAAAATTAAATTTGTTACAAGAACTTTTATATTTGTCGATTACAGTATTATGTTGTTGGGATATTAATTTTTTAGGCGGTTTTTAAAAGTTTACACTAATCAAATTTTTTTGAAAAGTAACTTATGCAGTTATGAATGAAATTCCTATTGTTTTGTAATGGTGTTGTGAAATAAAAGAAAATCGTATTTTTTTGTTTTTCAAATTTTTTATTTATTATTTGTTGTAAAGATAGGGGCACTGTTAGAAATTGCAAGATAGTGTAACTAGTTGCTTAGTGTTACTTGTAAGATGCAACCAGTTACGTAAGTTTAAAAACTGCTACTCTTATGATGGGAGGTCTCGAATTAATTAAAAGTCATATTAATGTTAGGAAAACTTCAAATTACATTCCTATTAGTTACAACAATTACAAGAACTGAAGTGTAAATGTTGGCTGCTTCTATAACTGCTGAAAATTTCAAAAATGTATAATTTAATATGCCTTACGAAATCCATACATTTTAAGTAGTAAATTTTTACCTGTAAAAAGACTTGTGTATATCTTGATGTTATGCAGTGGTTTTTTGTTGTGAAAAATGTTATTTTTTAAAATAGACAGTTTTAGATGAATTCAACTTACAGTCATGTGCTTATTCTAATGTTTATAATGTGTAAATTTAATTGATTACCCAGTTTTATGAAAATAGTTTGCTCTTGTTACTCAATTACTACGAAAATGTCATATCACTAATATATTTCAAGATATTTATTAAATTCAGTCTTAAGATGTACTGATATACCGTGATTTGAGATTTTTTTTATGTTTTTCAAATACAATTATGACAAAAAAGATGAAGTTAACTAGTCTAGCAATTTGAAAAACATTTATGAAACAAAGAAATTAAGAGCAAACTATTTGAATTCTTTGTATAAAGGAAGAGTGATTATGTTAAAATCCAAATATTTATTATCAATATTGACATTTGTATCGTTAATTTAGTTATGCAATATACTTGGAAAAATATCAGCATTTTATATGCAAATTGTATATAATATGGTATTAAAATATTCGTACACTAATAATCTTTTGTCTAAACAAATCAAGGTGTTTTTTTTTTAAATTTTGTAGACGAAAAAAATTATTAAAGCAAAGGTGCAATTTTCAAAGCTTCTTTTATTTGCTGAAAAATGTAAAATGAAAACACATTAAAACATTTCCAACAAATTTATTTTAAAACAATTACTTTGACCATTATAAATTACAGCAAAAATTAATTAATGAAAAAATTGGCATTCTTAATTTTTCCAAACGCTTTTCCAAATTCAAAGTATCATCATCCTCTTCATAAGTTTTCTTCTTACTTCATAAGAATAAACTTCTTCGTTTTTCTTTCATTCCTCTTCTAAATTAAAAATTATTCAATTTATTTTAATTTTAATGTAAATTACATGATTTTTTTTTTAAATCTTCCGTCACGGATTGAACCTGGAACTTCTGTGTGCAAGCAGAATTTTTAGGTACTTGTCTATAAACTGTTTCAAAAATTTTATATTTTTATAATTATGGCATAAATTGCAGTTCCTAATTTATAATTTTACGAGGTTTCAAAATATTGAAAAATCTACAAGTTCCATTTATATTAAGAAGTTTGATCTCATTTCCGGTTAAACCGGAAGTCAAAATATAAAGTGTTTGGTATCATGTAAAAGCTAATTTTACTAGCTTTCAAAATATAAAAAAATATATAGGGTGTTCCCAAAAATTTTGATATTTTTGTAATTTCCGGTTTAACCGGAAGCGTTTTGTTAACCTAAAATAGTGTCAAATAACAGATATTCATGGGATTGATGTATATGTCCATTTTCAAGTTTTTATTTTTATCACAAAAGAAATTAGAGATTTTTGAAGTTTTGACATTCAAAAAATCATTACTTCAAAACGGCTCGAGAGATTTTGATAAAAATTTATATTTTGATAGAGAATTATGTTGCCTGTAACATATATATCCAAAAAAGAAAAAATATGACGGAGGAAATTTTGAGAAAATCTATTTTAAAATTTTAACCTACTTTGGCCCCTTAAAGGTAAGCAATTTTGAAACAATTTTAGAAATCTACTTGGTTAGGACGAAAGCCCTATATTTTGGCTGTACAATGCCGTTTTGAAAATTATATAATATTAATTACCGGCCAAGTTATAAGAGAAAAACCACAAAACGGGACAATCGTTCCATTGGCCGCCATTTTAATTAAAAAAATTTGAAATTTTTATTTTCTGTTGGGGCTCACATGTACTATCTTATAGCCAAGTAGAAACGAACTTGTCCCAAATTTGCAAATAAGCGCCCAAAATAACACATAATACATCGACATTTTGGTTCAAAAAATCTAAAATTTTTTTTTTGCATTTTGGGATCAGGGGGACTCGAAACGTCGAGAAATGCAAAAAAAAATTTATTATTTTTTTTCCTCGAATATAGAAAAAGTTAAAAACATTAAAACATTTTCAACAAATTTATTTTAAAACAATTATTTTGATCATTATAAATTATAGCAAAAATTAATTAACACAATTACAAAGCAATTTTCTCCGGACTGTTTTCTGAAAAAATTGGCATTCTTAATTTTTCCAAACGCTTCTCCATATTAAGAGTATCATCATGCTCTTCATAAGTTTTCAACTGAGGTGGCGGTTTTGGAGGTGTTGCATTATCCTTCATAATTTCAGCTAATTCCTCTTCTAAATCAGCATCACTTTCTATAAGCGGTTGAGCTAATGTTGATTGAATATCTTGATGTATATCTAACAATTCTCCTAAATCGTTCATTGTATTAATTACAGCATCTTCAGATAAACCGGTATCCTTAAAGCTCGTTTTTAATGTTGATAATGCCACCTTGTAAGAATCCAAAACTTGTGTATCTGAACTTGCTTCTGTGATTCGTGAAAGTAAAGCTTGAACATTTTGTAAAACATTTAACTTTTTATTTATTTTATTTTCCAAATCACGCTTTTTTATTAAACAATTTTTTGCCTAAAAAGTGCATCAATAAATTTTCTTAATAATATAATAATTTATACGCTTACCATACGCCTGCGATCTTTAGTTAAATGAGCTTTCGCTTCATTAACAAGTGACGTTATTTCAGTTTCCATATTTTCGATATCATTTGTAAATGTTTTCTCTTTCTCTTTAAGAATGTAAATGCTAATTTCACCATCTGAAATTCCGCCTATTTTTTTTATATCCCCAAACTTGATTAGTATATTTCTTAAAGGTACATCTTGATTGTGCGTTTGATTATTTTCTGTTATTTCTTTTACCTCGATTGCATTTTGAGAACTCAAGTAATGAAATAATAATTTTAATCTTTGAACATGAGTATAATCTAATTTTAATATATCTAACAGTTCTTGAAAACTTACTACAGTGTTTTTAAAATTATCCGGCACTGAAGCTACGAGATTATGAGATTCATTTTTAACAACTCGTAAGTGAATAAAAGGGAGATTTGTAGAGGGAGAAATAAATTTATCTTTAATTTTTCCATACGACCATAATATTGGCTTTTTAAAAAACGTATCACTTGCCCATTCGCCCCACGTATTTGCTTGCTTTTGTAAAAATTGAACTAGCGGTTGAATTTCGCCACTTTTGTACAATTCTTCAAAAACGACATCTATGCATTCGGGTGGTCTTCCATCCATGTAAAACAACTTCTGTAAATCATCTAGTTTAAATGTATATACTTTACTATCAACACAAGAATCAAAAATCAAATTCTTCCAAAATGTAAATTTATATTCCCAGTCATCTGGATTAGCGGATCTGCTACGAAAAGGTGCAAATAATGCATTCATGTGAGTTTTATCATTCCAACAATTTGGTAAATTATTCGTTGGTAAATTTAATTGTAAAGACGACATTGTTAAGTATTTGTTAAGTTAAAATGATTATTTTGGACAATGATTTCACAACGTAAAACAAAACATAAAAATTTGACACTTCACGTTAGAGATGGTACGGAATGAGCGAATCTGTTATTTTGGAACAGGTGCGTGGTTGCTGTTCCGAGGAACAGCTCCGGGATTTTAAATATAACAGGTCTCGTAACAACTCGTATTATTTTGTATCCTTCTCAGTTCCTTTGCTTGCCTGTCTCAAGCAAAGACAACCTGTCTCAGTCTCTCCAACGATTATTAATCCGTTCACTATTTAATTGTGCTATGGTTGGCCATGTTAGGGTGACAGATTCCACCCGGTATAAATTAGAAAAAAATCAGTTATAGTCAAATTTTTTAAAGACTACCGACACGTGACTACCTTTATATGTATATATAAAGATGAAAACGACTTATTTCGTGAGTTTAATTAGTTAATTTAGTTAATACATTTATTGCTAATTATTATTAAATATTTATTTAGAAAATTTATAATTAAATTAATTATTTATTCAGTATTTTAAAAGTCACGTGTCGGTAGTCTTTTAAAAATTCGAGTGTAGGTTAAGTATTGTAAAGTAGCGGCTTTTATTCAATTTATTGTGTTAATAGTTGGTCTGTCAATGGTCTGTCATTTTTTTGGTACTGTCTAGAGCTGTCACGCTGTCAGTCAACTTAAGGTAGGTTCATAGCTCTCCGTCGATACGTTTCCGTTGGTACAACGTTGGCCAATCAGGGCAGAATATTTTTCAAATTCATCCGTAGCGCGAAAGCAAAGGAAAAGTTGGTCGATGTTGAACTTTATCCGTCAAGTTTATCCGTTGCAGCTGTCAATTGTCAAAAGTTGACAAGTTTACGTGTTTTAACGGACGACGGATAACGGATAACTGTGAACCGTACCACTTCAAAATATATGTCAATGTACCAACGGAAACGTATCAACGGAGAGCTATGAACTTAGCTTTAATCGGGACTTTTTATTTTGGCAAACCAAAAAATAAAAGTTCATGGCCAACCATAGGGCAAATAAATAGTGAACGGATTATAGTCCTATATTTTTTAGCACCAGAACACCAGAACGTATAGGAATCGGAACAGATATTTGGAACAGGTACTCGGAACAGGTCGGAACTGTTCCCCAAAATCCACTCCGTACCATCTCTACTTCACTTTGACAGCGACAGCTGATGAGCTAATCAGTTTTTTACAGAGTGAATCAAAATAAATGCGTGTTCGTAGCGAATGCTGCTTTTTGCGTGCTTTTGTAATCCCAATTATATAAAATACGCTGTATATGTGACGTTATAAATAAATACGTATAAGTAAATACGTACGTAAGTAGATTACGTACAATTTAAATTTTACGTTTACTCATTTTATTTTCACGTGAATAGCTGTGAGGTTCTTTAGATATCGTGCGTGAATTGCATTTGAAAGGCAAAAATTTCGTTGGTTGCATTCTTTTGTGAAGAAAAACATACACGTCTGTGAGGAAAAAAGTTTTTCATTTTAATGTTTTTAAAGCAGTCACTATGAATACAGGTAAAATTACTGTTAAGTATTGTTTAGGTTATGTTTTTTAAGTTATGCAATGTAAGAGATTTTTGACTATTCCAAATAGTTCTTTATCAAAGTTTAATCAAGGTCAAGGCTTTTAATTATGTATGTACTTACATTAGTTATTGAAGCTTTTGTCCTTCTTAACATTAATTTTTTAAGTTACTAAGTCGATTCGATTGATGTCTCATTTTTTGTACAATGTAAGTTTGCTTATTTTAATTTTTTAGATTTAATTTGTTGTAATGGCACTTCACAGTTGTGATACGTGTTTGAGAAATCGTATCGAAAATATGGCCGAAAGCAACAAAGTTTTCGACGATAGGCTAAATGTAGTAGAAGAAAATGGATTTAGTATTGATGGAACACGTAAGTTGAAATAATTTTTAAAATGATAAGTTGTTATTATATTTGTCAAGTTTTTGAGAGGAAGAATAAGGTATTACATGGTATTACGTAAATATGAGTTGAAAGGTCATGAATTTGTTTTTCTATTGAATTCGTTTAAGTTTGTATATTTTATGTAAATTCTGTGCATAGCAATGGTTAGGTCAACGATTAGGATTAGTTACCAATTATTGCATTCTGGATAATTCAAATCAGCATTTCTATTTTTGCAATATACGTATAGCACTAAAAAGTAACATTTGATTAATTTGCCCTTAATAAATTTGATATAAATTATCTGTTTGCTTTCAATGTCATAAATTATTAGTATTTGTATTAGCATGATAAAGAGTTATTATATTTTGGAAGCTATCGTTATTATTTTAATAACATAGAAATATTGAAATTCAAATTAGTTTTAGTTTGAGTGTATGTCGAAGAAGGAGTAGATTTATTCATTAAAAGTAAAACTGAAATCTTTAAAGGTTAAGTATTTATTCTCCTATTAATACATATTACATAAATCGCCTGATCGATTTGTTTGATAAATTTTTAATTTCTTTAGATACTTATACAAAAGCTCAACTGTAATAAGTTATACCTTTTTTTAAGACGAACTAATTTTTCAAGGTTTTTAAATTGAGCTAATTTTATTCACATGCTTTTAGTTGTAATTTAATTGTCGATTTTTTAAGATCAATTTTATTTATAATTATTGTATCATACAACTTTTAATAATATTTTTTATTATGGTTATAAATAATTCATAAATATTTTATGGGCTAACTTTAATAAATTTCTTGATTATCAATGTCAAAGTTTTCTGAAAATAGTAAATGTTATGTAATAATTAAAACATGGGAACTACTAAATAATCGGAATAATATTCTTCTACAGACAGTAGGGAAGAAGTTATGTATTAGGTTCATTTGGAATCTATGACCTATGGACCTACCAAATTAAAGATTAAACAACTGGTACATCTGGTGAAGTCATTTAAGACCTAATTTTTCAAAAGAAAGAAAGAGCAATTATTGATTTTTGAATAAATCTTGTATTCCACAATTTTTACAAAAAATGGCGTGGCTCTTCAAAACGGTTAATTTGAAGTGTATGTTATCTGGGAACTTTTTCTATAATGGGGAATTAGACTGTCTTCTTTCTATTTTATTTTCTGAAAATAGAGATAAAAAGAATACTTTTGGCTATTTTAATTTTTCTCCATCTTCAATATTAAGACCGCGCTGACAAAGCGGCAAAAGTTGGAGTTAAAATAACGTTAAAAATAAGCCTTTAGTTTGTCTTGCAGAATTTAAAAACTAAACGTTATATGAACTTAATTTTTTTGAAATTTTAATAAGGAAAGATCAATGAAGGAGGTGAACAATTTTCATTGCTTAATATTATGAATAAATAGGTTAAATTAATTTTTGAAAACAAGAAACTTTCAAATTTTGAAGCAACCAATATTGATGAAATTCCGTTATTTCCTGGTGGAGATCGTTATAAGAACAATACCTAATTTTTAAGTGATTCCATCGCTAATTAAACGAAACAAGGAAGATAATACTGAATCAAAATATGTCCTTAGCGGTCTTTTCAACCAAATCTTTCGACAATAGTTCAGGCATTGTCTTTTAGATGGCCCAAGCAAAATTTTAAAGTTCCAGGTATAAATTTTTAACTTTACTATTCTTTTGTAACAATATACTCATTACAGCATCGAAAACCGTCCAAAACGATGTTGTAATGTTCTACTTTTAAGTACTGTTTCTTGTTTTTTTTTAGTTTGAGATTGGTTGTCATTGGTAATTAAAATAATTATTTTGACAGTATGTTGGCACCATCTATATTTTTTTTCCTTCAACTTAAAGTGGTAAAAATACACGCTATGGCAAAAATGTCTCCCCTCCACTTTAGCAGCGCGCCAAGCCCAAAAATAATGGGGAATTAGACTGTATCTGAATTTTTAATTTTTGACAATACCAATGTATAGAGCAAGTAAAAGCGATTAATTCTGTTTTTTTAATTTTTCTATAACTCGTAAATTAAGCTCAAAAATAATTTTTAAAAGTGCTTGTATGGAAAATCGTCGTTTTTATTCATGTTGCAACTGCGCCTACAAAGCGAGTGAGATATAATACAATCGAAAGTAGTTAGACAGAGATAGGCAATATGGTAGTTTTTATCAAAAATGTAATTAAAAGAGATGTGTAAAATCGAATTTTGTTATTCTTTTTATTCAAGTTGTCAGAAAACTGACGGTAGTGTTACATAGGTTATGATTTTTCTGACACTTTTAATAAAAAATACGGTTTTACATGTCTCTTTATAATCAAATTCGAAAAAACAGTGGAAAACTGCATTTTTTCTGAAAACTGTCAGAAGAATCATAACCTATGTTATGACTTTCGTCAGTTTTCTGACAACTTGAATAAGAAAATAACAAAATTCGATTTTACACATCTCTTTTAATTACATTTTTTAAAAAAACGACCATATTGTCTATCTCTGTCTAACTAGTTTCGATTATATTATATCTCACTCGCTTTGTAGGCGCAGTTGCAACATGAATAAAAACGACGATTTTCCATACAAGCACTTTTAAGAATTATTTTTGGACTTAATATTGAAGATCGAGAAAAATTAAAATAGCCAAAAGTATTCTTTTTATCTCTATTTTCATAAAATAAAATAAAAAAAACAGTCTAATTCCCCATTCTTAAAAGTGCTTGTATGGAAAATCGTCGTTTTTATTCATGTTGCAACTGCGCTACAAAGCGAGTGAGATATAATATAATCGAAACTAGTTAGACAGAGATAGACAATGTGGTCGTTTTTTTCAAAAATGTAATTAAAAGAGATGTGTAAAATCGAATTTTGTTATTTTCTTATTCAAGTTGTCAGAAAACTGACGAAAGTCATAACTTAGGTTATGATTTTTCTGATAGTTTTCAGAAAAAATGCAGTTTTCCACTGTTTTTTCGAATTTGATTATAGAGAGACATGTAAAACCGTATTTTTTATTAAAAGTGTCAGAAAAATCATAACCTATGTAACACTACCGTCAGTTTTCTGACAACTTGAATAAAAAGAATAACAAAATTCGATTTTACACATCTCTTTTAATTACATTTTTGATAAAAACTACCATATTGCCTATCTCTGTCTAACTACTTTCGATTGTATTATATCTCACTCGCTTTGTAGGCGCAGTTGCAACATGAATAAAAACGACGATTTTCCATACAAGCACTTTTAAAAATTAGTTCTGAGCTTAATTTACGAGTTATAGAAAAATTAAAAAAACAGAATTAATCGCTTTTACTTGCTCTATACATTGGTATTGTCAAACATTCAAAATTCAGATACAGTCTAATTCCCCATTGTAAGTTGGCCCAACACACAAAGTTTGGGTAGACTCAGAACATATAAAAAAAATTCTGTCTGTCTTGAGATGTCTATCTAGAATGTAATAACTGAGACAACTATTATTATAGTTTTTTTTATTTTTAATTAGACATTTGAATGTTAAGTAAGACGTCATCAGTAATTTTTGAGTATAATCAGTCATGTATATGATTAAATGCCAAAAACTAATCAAATATGACACATATTGATAAACCTGTATATTACAATTATTTATGTTTAAATCTAAACAAATCTTAAATTTCTTAAATGTAAGAAGTTTATTAAATATAATATTTAATAACAGACATAAGCAAATTATAAGCAAAATGGAAAAAATTGGTATAGTATTTTTTTTTGTAAAAAATAATTAGGTCCATTACAAACAGGTTTTATTAGGTAGTAAAGTATCAATTAAATTAGTCCTTGTTTTTGCCAATAATTAATTTTCAAAATAGTCTGCTTAAATTCCATTCAAGTTTGGGATAGCACAAAATAAATAACGTTCAAGTTGTATTATGCAAATTAACTTTCTTAAACTTTCCAGTAAATTTTATTTAAATTAATAAAATAATAAATTTTTGCAGCAATGCCATGGTTTGGTATGGATATCGGTGGTACCTTATGTAAATTAGTTTATTTTGAACCAAAAGATATAACTCGCGATGAGTTGGATTCAGAAATTGAAATTTTAAAAAAAATTAGAAGATATCTTACCAAAAACTCTGCTTATGGAAAAACTGGCCATCGTGATACTCATTTACAGGTAAATTTTATTTTTAAATAGTAAATACCATAACACTCTTAAGTAGATTGTAACAAATTAGTTTTCTTTTATTATCTTTTTTACCTTGAGTACGTTAGTGTTCTGATTTAAATAGCAGTCTAACAACTAATTAAACTTTTTTACAAGAAATTATAAGTATAAGATATAGCAATGTTATACCATACCTAATAGTTGGAACTTGAGAATTAGAATTATTTATTAGGTGTAATAAATATTGATTTATTGACAGTATTTTTGCTGTGCGTAATTTTTAATTGCTGGAAATTGTTTATCTTTTGTATTGTTCATTAGAAATGTATATTTCATGTATACAGTGCGTCAATTTAAAATGGAGCCAGGAGCTATATCTCTGAAACTTAAATGGATATCAAAAATCACCCGAAACCGTTTGGGTAGTATGGAGAAGGAAATCTAATGACGTAGGAAGTGATGTACCCCCACTTACCCCCTAAGCTTCAGCCACCCTAATAAGAATTTTTTAAATAGAAACCCCCTACTTGTGATACATCATTGAAAAGTCCTTAAAAAATGCTTTCCAGTGGTACTAACTTAAACTGCATTTGGTTGAATAATTTTCATTTAATTTAAAAATAAAAAACATGCTTATGTTCATTTATTTAAATACTATTAGAATAAATTCTCAAAAGTTGTCTGTTAATTAACAGTTCGAAAACCTACTTTATTATTGTATGGAAAACAAACTCGTGTGGTGACTTTACTGCTTATATAAAAATTTTTTTTTTGTATGTCCAGATGGATACTGTTCCATTAAGAGGTCGTAAAGGTACATTACATTTTATCCGTTTTCCAACATGTGAAATGGGCAACTTTTTATTACTTGCGAGATCAAAAGGTATTGCAACTCTTGTAACCACAGTTTGTGCAACCGGTGGTGGAGCTTATAAATTTGAAGATAATTTTAAAAAGGTAAATAATTAAGCTTAAGTCAACGAAGTGCTATTATACTAACTTAATTGACGAAAATTTTAGGAAGTTAATATGAAATTGGCTAAATTTGACGAATTTGATTCACTTATTAAAGGGATGCAATACGTTGACGCCCATAATCCTACAGAGTGTTATTATTGGGCAAATCCTACAGATGAATCGGCGTGTGCTAAAATAAATTACGACTTTTCCAATCCTTATCCATTTTTAGTTGTTAATATCGGTTCAGGTGTCAGCGTATTAGCTGTATACGGTCCAAGTAATTACAAACGCGTTTCTGGTACAAGGTAAGTGATTTACTCACTTTAAAATTATAATCAAGATTTTATATTTTGGTTTTTAGTATAGGAGGTGGTACGTTTTTAGGATTATGTTGCTTACTAACAGGATGTAATTCGTTCGAAGAAGCTATCGAACTTGCCGCTAAAGGTGACAATACAAATGTTGATAAATTAGTACGTGATATCTACGGAGGCGATTATAATAGATTTGGATTGTCCGGTGATTTGGTTGCCAGCAGGTATAACCAATTTTGATATATTATTATTAGCTTTTAAATTGGCCCATTAATGTAGCGCATTTTTGAATTTTTAAATTTTATTATAATCGAGTAGTTAATCTATTTTTTGTATCACTGAATATTTGAGGCTTTATCCATTCTGATGTGTGTAGTACTTGTGTACATGACAGTTAATCTTTATTAACAGTTTTTTAAGTGCACAGTTTAGTTGACAGTAAATTTTGTTTTATTATTGCACGATAATTTTGTTTTATATGTGTGAAAATAATAATTTAGTTAAGTCGATTTAATATCTCCTTCTATTTTGTTTTGCGAGTGCATGATGTAGTTTTCTTACTGTTGCTTTATTTTCTTGCTCTGTCTATGTTGTACCTTAATATGGTGGCACTGAAGTTTTTCGGCTGTCTGTAGTTTTGGACAAATGAACTCCAGAGAACGACGAAACAAAGTGAGTCGCGAAGATTTAGCAAAAGCAACGCTTGTGACTATTACTAACAATATTGGATCTATCGCCCGAATGTGTGCACTTCAAGAAAAAATCGATAGGGTGAGTTTACTAATTTTTACTAATTATTGGTATGTAATTCCACGTCAGATTGGTCACTTTTGATCCTTAGGTCTTCGGATTTTGACGAAATTTCGGTTGGAAATATGTTCAAACTTAAGTGTACAAAGTGGTTTTGCGAAAAAAATATTTTTTTACTACTAGCCGAAAATGCTATCATTATTGACTCCTTTTTAAACAGAGAAATTAAATTTCTCAACCTAGGTAAATAATAAAATATTATAATAATGTCACGCGTAGAAATATTACGCAAATTATTTAATGCAATTATTAAGTAGTACAAGAATTTAATGTACACGAGTTTACAATACGTGACTATTGTCAGGTATTGGAAGAATGTGAGATAAAGCATAAATCGCCAGTTTTAGCAATTTTAGTTGGCGCGTGTGCCAAGTTAATAAAAGGCCTCAAAGTAGGTTTTGAGAGTCAGTAAGACTTTGTAAGTCAGTAAGTACTTTATACTTGGCAGTTGATTTCACAGATTATAGATTTATATATTTAGAAATAGATGGCTGAGTCCCCACTCTAAATGGTAACCATGTTTTAGTTCTTACCATTATCGTTGTTGGCGCTGACAACAAATTTGGTGCTTGGGGTGCTTGTAATAATAATAATAATTTTTGCTAAATTTAACTCGTTATTTTTCGTAAGTGATCGTGTTATGACCACCTTTTCATTTTCTGAACTTCCTATGAAAATTAAAATAAAATAACTGTTCATTTTATTGTAATATATTTATTAACTAGTTGCTACAAAAATTAACGTAACAACTTGGTTTAACATTATTTACTACATTTCTACAAATTGGTCATTGCTCAAATTTGTTTTAAATTGGGTGTTTCCACAATCAACTAAGTATTAACTTAAACTTGCCTTCAATTAGGTTTTCATCCGATTTCTCTACGATGCCGATGTATTAACCAAGTTAAACCGTTTTGAAAATAGTAACTCTTCTTTTACACTCCTCGTCGAACACATTTATCATGCACTAAAATTCGCTCTTATTAACTTCATTATTTGAACACCGTTTTTTATTCAAACTTTAAACTGTTCTTTTCAATTTAGATGCCATATCAATACATGGTTTCTGCTTTGGGGATGACTACTCAAACCACAGATTATAGATTGACTCAAACATTCACACAACTGACAAATTATTTTAAAATAAACTTCAATTTTTACATTATATCACATTCCTACTTGATCCCTATGTATCAAATACGCGGACCTCGATGCTGCCAGCGCCATACCGTGATGATGGTAAGAACTACCTACCCCCCTACCGATGATGGTAACCTACGTCTCACCCTAGCTCCCGCATCTATTGTAAAATATATCTCAGTTATCTGTGGTTGATTTGTCAGTCGGACAATTCGGGAACGCGAAACGTTTGTCAGTTTCGTACTTTGTAATAATTAAGGAGCGATTATAATCATCATGTGTTGTGATTGGATTATAATGCTAATATTTGAGTAAGAGAACGTTTTTATAATAAATTAATAATTTCAGCATTGTTTATTATCTTAATCTCGGTATACTTTATTCAAGAATATAGTGAAGTCGCCTCTATGACTCTAATTGTAAACCTGTCAATAAGTCTGTAATAAATAATTCACTAGACATTTTTCCTTTAAATTTGTTTAACATGAGTATTTTAAAAATACTAAAAGCACGTACTACTTAACAATGGTCGTAAACCGTTTTAAGGAACTATTTTGGTGCATCTCATTTTTGGAATTTTATTTTAATGACCGTTTCTTCAGGTTTAAATTCCTTTGTCCCTTACGTTTAAAAACTGTAAAGAGCACCTAGACCGCAATTTTAACAATATTTTACACTTACTACCCGCTAATTATAGCTTTTCAACATTACTGTAAATACATAAATATATTGTCTTGGTGTTATGATCATTAATTAGTAATTAAGTAAAGTATAAAAACCACAAAATTGTCAAAGACAATTAAGTGCATTTAGAAGCATTTTGTAGTGCTTACAATTCGGATCTAATAGTAAGTAAATTAAGTATTGGGTTTTTATAGTGTAATTGCATGATTTTGATTATTTAGTAATCAAATTTTTAGCAATAATCAATTTTATTTCAGCTCTAATTCATTTACCAAAACATAGTTTCCGTAAACAGGTTTACATCTCGGTTTACTATACGATTGTTACCAGATGTCTTCTCTTTTAAAATGCTTTTGTTAAACAAATTTAAAGGAAAAATTTATAACCTTTTTTTGAACGATTTATGAGCCCCCCTACTGTGAGAGCTAAGAAGTCAGCTTTCTTATAATTTTAAACGTACTTTACACTCTGGAGATTCTGGACTCCAGAGGTCATGACTAACCCCCAGTCATGACAATAATCAAAACTTATAATCAACTTTCCGCGATTTTTATTTTTTTCTGCGTAAACAAATTATCCATTTGGGCTCGGACCTGTCTCATTCTCTTGGTAATTTTATACATTACAAATTATCTAAGGCGTATTTTTTTGCTATCTTCAATGTGATCGAAGATATTTTCAAAATTAGCAGTTTCGCTAAAAACAAATGTAATTTTGACCCTGTTCCCGCACGCCCCTGATCTTGAAAAATCTCTCCCATAATAACGGGCCTAAAATAAAGCGATTCTTGAAAACAAATTGCTATCCCCAATCTTTTCTCAAAAATTTTTTATTTCCATTCTTCTATACGACCGTGTAGCGACAAGAGTTGACGAGTGCCCACGGTTTTGAATCTTTTCACTTAAACATAAGTCATAAAGGCTCAACATATAAAAAAATTTCGAAAATTGAAGAGGGTGTTTTTTGTACGCTTCGACTTGAACATTTGACACTGAAACTGTTTGACCAAAAAGGCTTTAAATCTAAGAAGCGATGCATAAAATAAATAGTACGTTCCATTAGTTTTAAATAGGCGTATTTTGCAGAAATATATCTCTTTTAGATCGCGAGGTCCATAGAAATAGTTCAAAAATTAATTTGAACGTCGATAGGTCAACAATAATTTTTTCGCAGAACCGCTTTGTACACTTAATTTTGAGCAAATTTCCAACCGACACACCTTTCGTCAAAATCTGAAGACCTAAGGGTCAAACGTGGAATTACCCTGGTGAAGTTGTAAAAATTAAGCGTCACATTTTAATCAAAATTGTTGTCATTAGGTTGTCTTTATTGGTAACTTCTTGCGAGTAAATCCAATTTCTATGAAGTTACTGGCGTATGCTATGGATTACTGGTCTGACGGCACAATGAAGGCTCTTTTTTTGGAACACGAAGGTTATTTTGGAGCAGTCGGTTGTCTCCTACAGTTCAACGGTCATAGTTGAGTTCATAATAGTTTGATAAGGTGAAAAAACATTCCATAAGGTGAAGGAATTTTTTGCAAGCAAATTCCTAGCATTAATTTTATAAGTTAAAATTCTTATTGGGATATTTTGGAGTGGTAATGTGCTTATTTATAAAAGAAAGACAATTTTTAATTGTGGTTGAGATTTTAGTAGTTAATATTTTTGTAACTTTTTTCATAAAAATGTAATAGGGGATAACTATGTTTGTTTTTGATATTTGTTATTATAAGGCGCATATTATGAAACCTACCTGCCATTTAACGGAATTAAATAACTTAAAATTGTTTGTTACAAACTTGTGAAGTATAAATCATTTTTTATTGTAAACAAATATAAATAGAAGAACTTGTATAAAGCTTAGATTAGATGCGTTACCTACACGTCATTTTAATTAATCGAAGCATATCAATAGATTTGAAAAAGACTACAACTATTAAGTAAACATATAGGCGGTACTTTATTACGACTTTACTGCATTTTGTATTTTTTTATGATTACAATAGAAAAGATTTACATCAATAGCCATTAGCATTTGATACATATTTAGTAAATATTAGCATTTTAGCACAAAGTTTAAAATGTAAACAGCACAAAATTATAAAAATGACCTGTAACGTAACTATGTGTTTTATAATAATAGTATAGCGGAAACTTTTATAATGCCTTTACATATTTATCGTAGAAGTTCGTAAGACGCTTAAATTTTTAAACTTATTTAAAATGTTTACTTCGTTTTGTAAAAATTGTAATATTTCTTATGTAATTTTAAATTTACATAATTTTTAATTTTTTTTGTTATTAAAATTGTTTTCTAAATTATTGTTAAATATGCAGCTTAAACATTTAAAAATGATTGTAACGAATAAGTAAAATTTTAACTCAATAAAAACAAATTGTATAAAAATTTATAAAAATATTTATTAGTTATTTAACAATATATCTTATTAATATGTATTTTATTTGGTAATATGTATTTAACACGACTAGAGACTACGCATTTTCAGGATACTCGACATTTTGCCGAATTCTTCCTAATTGCACTAATTTAGACCCAAAAAAATTACTATAATTTCTTGAAGTACCTCCTTTAATTGAAAAATCTAAAATATTCAAATATCGATCTGTAGCAGCATATAAATATTTAACATCAAAAGATAAACTGTAAATGGGCGAGCTAAAATTCCTTACTTGACAGCTGTGCATAAAATACACCTAAAATATAAGTAATACAGTTATTAAATGGATAATTAAATTTTATTTTATACCTGTACGTAATTTTTAATCCGTATATCCCATAAAACAGCACGGCCGTAATATTGAGTACCAGCTACTATTGAGCAACAATTATCGGATTCAAAACAATAAACAGTAGAATAAAATGGATCTTCCCACGAATTAACACACCTTTTACTTCTAATATCCCACATTCGTACATTTTTATCATAACCACAAGAAAGCAAAACGTTTGGACTCTCCCATTTTATATGAAGTATTCCAGAACCACGACGAAACGAGTAATCAAATTTTTGTAAAACGTCAGGACTATAAATTACGAAGTTATTTTACAATGTAATATTTGTTTAATTATAACTACCGATTTAAATCTATGTAATGAAAAGGAGCAACTGTATTTGCAGCAGTTCCAATCGCTAAAAATTGTCCACCATTACTAAAAGCTGTTGACCAAATACGATCGTTTAAATCGTGCGTGTGACTTGGCAAATGTGGCTTGAAATTATCAAAATTCCATATTTTAATAACTCCGTCTTTTGAACCTGATGCTATAATACAACCTTCTATATCAACAGTATGTATGTCTGATTGATGGCAGTTTTTATAATGAGCAATTTCGTTATTAGAATCACAAAGTAATAAACTACCGTCACTAAAATAAACGAAAATTTAGTCGAGTTTTAAAGTTGAGTTTTCTACTCACTGTTGGCCGCTAACTAATCGATTTTGTTTATAAGCGAATTTACTTATATCCGCTTTTGTTGGACTTGTTATACAAAACGAACTTTGTTTCGAAATAAAATCATTTCTACTTCTATCATATACACGTATAACGTTACCTTTACTAATCCACAAGTTATCTTTCGTTAAGAGTATCCACGGAATAAACTTTTTCGATTCTTTTAAAAATGAATACTCTTGATAAATACCGTTTTTCCAATTATAAGACAAACGAGACTTTTGATAAATTGTTAATAATTCGGTTGACCTGAAGAAAACAACATGTAGTAGGTACTTAATTGTGTAATTCATTCGTTAAATTATTAACCTGTTTCGTATATGATGGTGTAATTGATTCGTAATTAGAATCGGAACAGTATTACCTAATGTTGTTGCGTTGTAAATTATGTTAAAGAAACGAATGCAAGATTTTTGTAGAGACAATAGATCTCTTATGTTACAATATTCAAAAATGTTTAACAATATTTCGGTGGACAAGTCTTGAAGAAGAATCGTCATGTTTTGAGTGTTTTTCGTAATTTTGTTAGTTTCTTCTTTTTATTCTCATTATCACAGCTATAAACGTTTATTTTAGTCGAACTACAACAGAATTTATTACCACCAAGACTTACATGACGTAACATAACCTCAAAGTTTAAAATGGTTTAAAGAATTTGAATAAAAAACTTTCTGAAGTTGTCTTTCATCATTTTTAATTTATTTATTATAAAAAAATAATTCTAAATTGGTGTTAATTGTTGTATTAAAATGTTTCAAAATATTGTTGTCCTAGGTATTCATAATGGAGAAAAACCATTTCAACTTTATGGAACTGGGAGAAAAGCAAAAATGGCAAATGGCAACAAAAGATTATGTAGAAGAGCAAGCAGGGCCGGGTTACGTCTATTTGGCGCCCTAGGCTAATACAGATTTGACGCCTATTTAATTAAATAATTACCACCTAAGAATTTTATTGGGTCGTGGTGTACCACCGCCGTAGCCGCGAAATTTGGCGGAAATTTTTTTGACAATTTCGTGCAATATTTTAGGGCTATTTTGTCACATATAAGAAGTAATTTTAGAAGTTAGCGCCTTTTCTGTAAAATGCCCCTTAGGCTTTAGCCTAGTGGATAGGCCTAGTGGATAATATATTAATATGGCCCTGAGAGCAAGTAGAAGTAGCAGTCCAGTCAGGAACTATTAGAAAATTTGTATATTAAGGGCCCTCTTCATTTGAGAAGATTGCTTCAGTAGAAGTCTCAACACCTTTAGTTCGAAAAGGGTTTTCGTCAGGGCCGTAGCCAGGAGTACGCCAAGGCAGGCTGAGCCTGCCCTGCAACATTTTAAGCCTATTCTTTTCAGAGCTTGCTAAGGATTTTGCAATAATAATACCACAATAAGTTCCTTCCTTCCTACAAGAGTACAAATAATTTTTAAATTCAATCAAGACATGTAAATTTTATTATAAAAGTACTAAAAACTTAACAATCTTATGCATTACATGGGATTCTCTTCAATGTTTAATGAATGAATCGTTGACCAGATAGCTAATTTGATCTACACCGTTTACAGTTACATTTTTTCGTTATTGCACCTTCCACTTTAGAATCGTCTGATGATGATGACTCTGAGGAATTATTGGATGACAATTCTTGTTTCATTTTGGGTTTTATTTTTGATTTCTTCTTGTCATCGTAGGAGACTTTTTGTTTTTTAGGTGCAGGTTTAGCATTAACTTCCGGTGAATTTGACGGACATTTTGAGGATTTACCTTTTTTCCGTTTCTTGGCATTTGTTTGTTCGGATTGAACATTTTGAGACTTTTTTAATTTTTGCAAGCTTTCGATATCGATTTGTATTTGTTTAGCTTCTTCAGCATCGTTAGCTGAGTCAGAATCTTCAGTTTTGAGCATCAATGCTATACCCGGTGTTACAGATCTAGCTGTGGTATCTTTAGCAAACCAAAAATATTTTCCAGCTTTTCCTAATATACCTCTAGCAACAGCGAATTCAAATACAGCAGAAATGATTTTATTTTCATTTCTATCATCGTCAATTGTTATGGCATCAGTTATTTCTTTTTTTTTTTGTAAAATTTCCTGATTTTTAGAAGTATATTTTTCTGGAATTGGTCTCATTGGATTCATAACATTTTTATTTGTTTTTTCTTCACGTTCGTCTTTATACTCTTCTTGTAAACGATCTCTACCATTTGGTCTTAATTGTTTATCTGTTCGTGGGGGTCCCCAACAATATTCTTTTAATTTTCTTAAAGCATCCAGCACTATGCTATCCGAACTCATACTAATTTGGGGATTATTTTCGTTAACATTTTGGGATGCATTTTCTCTTAATGAAGGTGTCCTTTTTCTATGCGCTGCTTCTTCATTGATCTCAATGTTTGAATATTTGTTACTGATTAATGATGAAGAACTTGTCAAGGAAACCGACGAACTTTTTCTTTTTCTCTCATTGTTTGCTTTCTTATTATTAGATGCCATAATTTCATATAATTTAGAAATTTACATAAATACCTAAATACATAAATGTCAAAATAAAAAATAATAACTTCAGAATTTAATTTAATCAATGAAACAATCAAAACCTACTATCCTATACTATCATAAGTCTAATAATCTCTGTCCACCGAACAGATGCAGCTAAGCCACTCCCAAAAAAGCGCGCGATATTCGAATAGAATTTCTCTATTTGTTGAATTTTTAAAATACGGTTTATAACCATCATACAAAGAATTGACATGCGTCGACTTTATTTGACAGAAATTTATGAGCAGTGGCTTAGCTGCATCTGGTCGCTAGACAGAGTATAGTAAGTAACATTTTACGGTGGCGTACACGACTTAGGTTTTTTATTGTAAACTCTTCATATACTTTGAAGCAGTGAAATATTGAAACCATCAGCGGTCGATGCAAAGGGAACTGATTGCCGGCAATAACACGGAACGCGGAATTAGCGAAGATTTTGAAGAAAAAAAGCAGGTATTGAAGACCATGCAAACATTTTGCTTCAAATAGGAAGATGTGCAGAAAGTTATATCTCCAAAGTCCACACCTTTACACCATAAGATAGAAGAGGACGGATTAAGTACACGAAAGAAATAATTACTACTGTCAAAAAACATAATTTATTTTTGTCAATAAAAATTTATACACATTCAATTTCATTTTCTTTTACTTCTTTTTTTATTTAATGATAAACTTGAACAACAATTCGGTCCAGATTGTGGTTTATTTTTTTGTACTGGAGATCTCGATCTCGATCTAGATGATGAACTCGATACAGATCTAGATCTTGTGTTAGATTTTTGTCTTGACGATGCTGATGACTCTGATGCAATTGACATCGAATACGAACGTTTATTACCTGGAACACATCTATGTGCTTCGTCCTTATTACTCAATTTTATTCGACCAAGATCACTACATCCATGCATTGATCCTTGCTGTTGAATATTACTTGAACCGGCTTTATTTAAATCTTGTTGATTTACATATTGCATTGTTGTTCTATTGAGACCACTACATCCAGGTGTCGGCTCCGGTTGTTGATAAATCTTACTTGAAGTGACTTGAATTAAATCTTGTTCATTTATATTTGATGGACGAGAATGTATTTCTTTAGTTGTTTCAACATTATTTTGTCTAAAAAGGTCTTCGTATGATTTTCCACTTACCCAGTTAGTGGTGAAAATTTTTTGAATACGAGAAATTTCTTGATCACGTTTGGTACTACAACAGGGCATTCGTTGTATTTTTGCAGCACTGACTTGTAAACGATATGTTTCATTAACTCTCTGAACGTATCCTGAACAAATGGCATGGCTAAGAGCTGTTTTAACTTGGTTAAGTATATCTCCATCAGCTCGAGAGTTGTTTTTGATGTAAGTCACAATTTCATCTATTTTGGCACCATTGTGAAATTGTGGAATACCTTGTAAATGTTGTAAACTTAGCAAAACTCGATAAATAAAACTTGAAGAACTTGTTACACTCTTAGTCCTCTTGTCCATTTCATAAATTTTGAATTATTACGAGTTATAAGAAAATCTTTAAATGTGACATTTCTTGTCAAAAAAGTTATTTTTGGAAACTAAACATCAAATATTCAAAGTGGCGTTCAGTTGTTTGAAAGTGTCAACTTGAAACAGAGATTTGTTGATTTGATATATATAAGGTGATTCTGTATCAAGGTCAAAAAATCTCAGGGATGATAGATAAGTCATACAATCATTTTTTGTTATATGGTATAGGGGCATCGCTTTAACTTAGCAATTTATTCCTAATAAGCTTCTCTAGGCGATTGCTAGTTGCGCTATCGTAACTCGTTATAAATTGGCGCCCGAGCAGGGACTTCAAAACTTTAATACTGTATAACGCCCACTCTAGTTTAAAGAACTTTACAATAACTCTCTATTATGTTATAAAAACCGTAAAAACTACAAAAATGTTGGCTTAATGTAAGTAAACTAGTGAATTTTCTAGACGTAATTAGAAAACATGTAGATACTATATGTTGAAGAATTATTTTATAAGAAACTTTAATTAATCTTATCAATTCAATTATATTAATAACAGTGCTAATTATCTAACAAATATAAATATCGTTATAGTCTATTAACGTAATTTAAAAATTTCTTAACATCTTGTTGATACTGTAATAAATTGGATGGTCCGTATTCCGCATTGAGCACATGCAAATGAACATTTCCACTATCTGTTACGAGAACCTTGAAAATAAATTAGTCAGCAATCAATAATCAATAATTAGTCAATACATACCATATAAGACGTATCATTATTTTTAACTAAAATTGGAGATAATTTCATACAAGTTATATTTTCCCTAAAAGGTATTGAATAAATTGGAAACAAATCGCTAATTGAAAGATCCCATAAGTGTAATGTGTTATTACGATCTTTGGCGTAAAAGACACACGGTTTTTGATAAGACCACTGTAATAAATGAATTCCATTTTGTTCGTGTTTATCTTTATTCGACATGCTAATCAAAGGCTTCTCTAATAGTGACGAATAAAGCACAATCGTACCATCTTCGTGTCCAGCAAAAAAATACAAAGGAGAAAATGGACAAAATTCCAAACAATTTGACTGCGATAAATCGTCTAAAATAAAAATTTTAAAAATTGATTTTAAATCGTTAATTTAGAAATTTACCTCTTTTGTACTTTTTAGGATTAACTTTTCCTCCAGAAACCAAACAGTGCAGGATGTAACCATAATTTGTTGATATAAAAATGTGATTGGGATTGATAACGTTGATGTTCATGTCGACGCAGTGAAGATCTGTTAGGTCAGGATTTGAGTCTTTTAGAGAAAATTTTAAATTTTGAACTAAACAAACGTTGCTCCACGGCGTTATAGTTTCATTAGCTAAAACGCTCATCAAGTTAGGTTTTCTCGAAATGATGCTCCAAATGATTAAAGTTCCATTTTCGTCCAAAGAACAAATCTGAAAATAATTTCGTTACTGCAGTTCAGTTATCACAAACCACAGAGGAGAAAAGGTTTTAACTTCGGAAAAAAGAGGTTGAAACTCAGCACGCCAGCGCACATAATGTATGTTCTTTAAAAACAAAAAGTGTTCACATCTCTACAGAGTGATTTTTTTAAGTGGTTCTAACATTGGGATCTCGGAAACCGTAAGAGTTACGAGGTTGCTTAAATTAGCAAAAAGTTGAATATTTTGATGACCTTTGAGAATCCGTTTAGAAAGTTTCAAAATTCAAAATGGTTTCCGAGATACCTAACGCAGAAAAACTGAAAATTGGCAATTTTGTTTTTCGACTGTAGTTTCAAAATGGCTTACCTACTTTAGAAAAAAAATTCTCGGGAAAAATTTTCAAGGGGTCAAACAAGCTATCAAACGATACTAAACTCGACTTTTTATCACGTCAGGCGTCGCGACGTTCAACTTCCATTTTTTTATAGAGGAAATACCATTTTTTTTGCTAAAATTACTCAGTAGGCTTGTCTAAATTCTGATACCAAACGAGAACTTTTTGTCTTGTGATTTTCTTATTTTACACAACTTTTCAGGTTATGTTATGTTACTTTATGTTATTTTTTACGATGAAAAATAACTACTAAAACTTATTTTTTAAGGTTTTAGAAAGTAAGTAAATCAGGAAATAAAATTACATTACTAAAATTTAATAAATAATAATTTGATTTATTTTTATTTCCTGACCCAACGTACGTTTCTAAAACTTTAAAAACTAAGTGTTAGTTGTTAATTTTCATCGTAAAAAATAACATAAAGCTACATATTAACAGAACGTAACATAACATAAACTGAAAAGTTGTATAAAAAAAAGTGCAAGATAGAAGAAAGTTTTTCTTTGGTATCAGAATTACTGAGCAATTTTTGCAAAAAAATAATAGGTCTCCCATAAGAAACTAAAAAGTTGGACTTCACGACGCCTAGCGTTGATATGATAAAAAGTCGAGTTTGGTATCGTTTGATAGCTTTTTTTCTAAAGTAAGCCATTTTGAAACTACAGTCGAAAAATGAAACCCTAACTTGATCTGACACTCATCGCGCGGCCTGAGTCTTATCAGACCGGCGTTAATGGGTGTTTTTAATAAGAAATTATTATAGGTATAGGTATGTAGACGCGATTTCGTGCGATTCTGGTGAAGCAGGCGATTTCTCAACGACAAATGCCATGAAAACAAAAAAAATATTTTTCAAACATGAGTGCGATGCGGGGTCATAGCGTTAAGCGTACTGTTTGAAAAATTGATTTTTTTTACTTTTACCGCATTTATCGTTGAAAAATCTCCCGCAAGGTTCCGTATCGCACGAAATCGTACGAAATCGCGTCTAATAAGACAAAGAATAAGTCGGGTGATCAAGTATCTCCTATCTGTTTTTCTGAATTATTTTTTATGAACCAGAGTAGACACCGAGTCATTTAATTTAATTTATTTTTGTTTCTAAAATAAATGTTTTGAAAATACCGCGCATCGAGTTTCAGCCGTTATATTTTTCCAAGGTCTCCGTTTATCGATGGACTATTAATTCAAAGCATTTAAAAAACTAATTACTTGATCTTTATATTGTTTCCAATTAAAATTACTATTGTTGAGTTCTTCAGTTGAATCGATGAGCGATTGTATCGAAACAATTCTTCCCGAATGTCCATTATCAATTTCAGTAATGTAATTTGGTCGTTGAAATTCTTCTTTTTGAAATTTAATTTTGTCGTAATTTCTATTATCCCATATCGAAATTAATCTAAAAAAGAAACTTGTGCTTAACTCTAATTATTTATCGATTCCAATTGCTTACCCATCGTTTAGACCGCCGAAAATTAATCCTTTCCATTTAGAAACAAAACAACAACAAGTTAAATCACCTGGTACGAGAAAAACTTTTTCAGGTTCATCGGTATTTGATAAACTCCACAAACAAATTAAACTATTCGAATAATCGTCTAAAGTTAGTTTACTTTTTCCGTGCACCGTTAAAATTTTTATGTTCGTCCACGAACAGTAACAAACGTAAACGATTGGTCGATTTTTGAGAAATTCGTGGGATTTAGTTTCGAATTCAATATAACCACTACTAAAAGGAATTTCTCGAGAATTTTTACGCATTTTTTGTTTACTATTGTTTTGTAATTCGTCCAATAACGTTAACATAATTTCGCCATTATGAGCTAAAAACGCTTCTAAGCGCTTGTAATTGACGTTGGTTTCATTATTCAAATTATCATCACTTAAATCACCACCTACGCCCAAAAATTCTCTTTTGTACATTTCCATGTAATCGGAATTCGATTCGTCTATTTTAGAAAAGGCTACTGGACATTGTGTCCATTTATTCGTCGTTTCGATGACGTCAGTTTGAATTTCTTCCGATAAGTCGTCGTCACCAGTTTGAGTAGAAATTTGCATTCGATTTGTTTTTCCGTACGTTTTTATAAAACTATCGTAACTCACAGCTGGCATGTCTAACAACGTTATGTTGTAATTATCCAATTGTATCATACTTAAAATTTCTTCTCCTCTTTTTCTTTGTTTTTCTTTACTTTTATTTTGGTTCCATTTTTTTTGGGCATCGATGAAGTTGATACACTGTAAATTTCCCGATTGAATCGACGATTTTCCATCTTCGAAACCTTCATCTGATAAAGATCCTGGGTTGCTCCGAACAGTTTTGGACAAATCGTGAATTAATTGTTCGTTCGACTCTTGAATGTTATCCAACAGTTGCTTGTGTTTCATTTCGGGCAGTTCAAAATTACCCGAATCGAGCATTTTTTCTTCTTCAATACCAATTAACGTTTGTTTCGTAATTTCCTCAATGTTTATTTCTTCGCTCGTCGTAGATGTATCGTCGGATAAAATCTCAGGATTGGATATTGGCGAAGATGGAGTTGAAGACGATTGATAAGCTTCAAAATCCGATTCGTACGAATCAAAATCGTCTTCGTACGTTTCTTCTTTTGTAACTTCATTTTCTAAGCTGAAAGTTAAAGATGGTGTTTCGCTTATTGGAACGTCTGGTCCTGCAATGTTCGAGTTAACGATGCTACCTTTTCTCAAAGTAGCTGTTTTTGGTCGTTCGATTTTTTCAAACGACTGACTTGGCGTTTCAACTAATTTTGGTTTACTCCTAACAGTTTTAGTTTTCGCTTCTTGCTTACTTCGTTCTGGTTCTACTTTTGTAATTGGTTTATGTTCTTTTAAAGCGTTGGAGTAAAGTTGTTTTGATGGGAAATATTTTGTGCTTGTAACTCTATTGCTGGGTGGAGTTTCTGGAGCGTTGGGTCTTTTTGTTTTAACATTTAGATGAGTCGATGATGACTTGGTTGGAACTTGTTTAATTGGAGGTTTTCGAGAACTTGTAAGAACACTTTTTGAGGTTTCAATTTTAGGTTTGCTACTAACCTTTGTTTTTGGTACACTAACTTTTTCTGGGTTTGGATTTTCATCACTTAACTTTTTTAGACTTTTACTACTAGGGGATTCTTTTGGTTTTGTCACTTTAATTTTTGGGTTTACACTATCACTTTTTACGGTTTCTTTTTTGGTTTTTACTTCTTTGTTTATTCCGATAGGTTTTGATTTGGTGGTTGTTCTTAAAACTGAAGGTTTTGACATGTTATTTGAGGCACTTATTTATTAAAAATTAGGTTTTGACATTATTTTAAACTTGACACAATTGACTAGGTACACACATAACACGTGCCACTTTGTAAAAGGTGGTTTGAAAAAATCAATTGCACCTACTATTATTAATTTATGCATGGCCGAATACTAAAATAATCAATAAACGGCGAATAGAAAAAACTGTTCCACTAATAAAATTAAAAACAATAAAAACTTTATTATTAATAATTAGTAAATATCACAGAATTTAACAGTAAGAGAGTTTTAGAGTAAGTAACCTAATGATTCGTCTAAACGTTTAATTTACGAAAATACAAAAAAAAGAAACAAACATCAGCGTTGCTATGTGACGTCATTACTTTAGAAATTGGGTTATTCCAACGCAAATAAATCCAATTTTTATGCATTTTCCACAAGCTTCCTCTTTTAATTAACCTCCTCCGTTTGATCTAAGTTTTTGACAAATTTACAAAACATGTTTTACACACAATGGTACAATTAACGAGTAGAATAGATAACCCAAAACACCAAAAATGGGCAAAACAAATCTTCCTGAACCAGGACTGCATTCTTCCATATTCCTCCACATATGTTCATACTCCCCCTTCATTTTATCCGTATTTTTGTAAGTTGGAACATCTCTTAACCTCACTGTCTTATCATTAAATAAAACATTCGATTTTCCATCATACAAACCAAACATTGTAAACGCCGTCGTTAGAGATTTAAAATTTTTCCCAAACAAATCGTCCATTTGTAAAAAGACATCTAAAGTGTCTTTTCTCCAAAGATCGCTACTGTTGGACCTTACCATCGCGTGTCCAAGTGGTGCCCAACTAAAATAACATTGACTCATATTTTTTTCGCATAACACTCTGTAGTCATCCTTGTTAACAACTATATTTCCTTTTTGATTAACATCTACAAGAACAAAATTTATTTTTGTAATAAAAAATAACGAACAAACCTTTAAAGAATGTCTCAAAATTATTTTGCGATAAAAACGCCACGTCTGCGTTCTGGTGTGTTAAACAACGCATCGCTCCAAAATCACCATCGTTAAGATCCCCTTTACATAAACTTTTGAGACTTGTAGAAGTATTTTTGGGTAGATTAGGAACACAACTGTTGCCGAAAAATTCAGCCATTCCTTTATGGAAAGGACACGAGCTCAACAAACCTTTTTTATTCAAAGTATTCGCAACACTATTCCAAGCAACTCCATTATAAGTTGGAAAACAAGCCTTTTTGCCTTTAAGATCATTGAGCGTTTTTATTCCAGAATCTTTTTTAACTACAGCCACAGCTAAGTATTTATCTTCATCATTTGTCGTCTCATAGAAGAGAGTTTTTAAATTGTACTCCCTGTAAACTAAAGTTAATTTTTGTAACATTAAAACTGAAGAATAATTACTTTTCAGCCACAGAAATCAAATCTGGAGAAACTATAACAACATCGGCCAAATGATCCATTAAACCTTGCATACAGTGTGTTTTATTATCGGCTTTAACACAATCAACGTCAGGCTCGATGCCATAAACCGTCGAAGCTTCACGTAACCAAGAACACTTGGCATTTTCAACATTTGATGTGGTACAAATTTTTATTGTACGAATTGGATGACATGCGGGAAAACTATTTGCGCTCAAAAATCCAACAGATCTCGCCAAATAACTTTCGATCGCTTCAATTGGTTCCAAATTCTTAATATTCAAGTGATAAGTTTCTATTAAATTTAACAAAGCGGACTTCCACGAGCTTATATCAGAGTGTGAAAGAGAACTTATGAATTCTCGTATTTCTTGTGCACTAGTTCTGTAATTAATACAATGAGTGATAATACTATATGGAGAAAAATGTTTGGTTAAGATTTCGTACCTTTTAGTTGCTATAACTGGCCAAGGTTTTGTCACCCAAACGCATGGTGGAGCAGTTGAGTTTACTGGAATGGTTGTGCCATTTGGACACAAATAGCTAAAACCTGTCGGTTCGGATAATTTCACCCCTGGTGACATACCAAAATGAACACGAACATCGTCTAAACGAGCCCAACTGATGTCACCAGCTCCATCAGTTAAACACATCAGTGGGCCTGAGCGACCCCAATATTTGTCATCGGTTGAACAAGAATATGGCGAGTCGCATAAAGCGCACAAATTTTGATACTTATTCTCTGCAAAAATTCATTTTCAAAATTGTAAATAGCGGCTTGAAGCAGGTCTGGACTGGCCCGGCGAGCTACCGGGAATTTCCCGGTTGCCCGTAATGACAGAAATACATTGCAAAAATTTAGATAAATTGAAGAAATCAAAAATATAAACCTGGTCCTAATTTTTTTCCATAAACTTAACTTACTTAATTGGCGATCTAAAGAGGGCTCGTTAACCCAAGGACCTGCTTTACAAGCGGATTTAAAATAATTTGAAGAAGCCTTGATCCTGTTTTCGACTAAAGTGGCTGATGGGTTACAAATTTGTGGAACGACAGACATTTCTAAATACTAAAATTGAGAATTAAAAATTAGAATTATTTGTTTAAAATTTTTTTCTCACATTCGATAAAATTTGTGTCCATTCCGCTTCGTAACCGTATCCAGGATGACAAAATTTCTTATCTCTTAAATCGTATCTATTTTTTATACCAGCTCCATCGTTAATTATTGCTACAACTTCATATTCGTAATTATCTAGAAATTTTGATAATTACAATTAAGTTAAAAATTAGGTAATTTTGAACAAACTATCAGTAAATCTCATTTCGTTTGTAACTAACACTTCAACCCTTAAACTCGAAGCTGTAACTAAATCTTCTGGTGTAAATACAGAAAAGTCAGCTTTTCCTTTGGAAATTCTTCTTAAGCAATCTAATCTGTAAGAATTATTAAGTTCAATATACAGAGTATTTCTTAAGTACGTTTTTAAAGTTCGGAGTAAGGCTGGCAAAAGTTTAAGAGTAATTGCGATTATTTGAATTTTAAAAATCGTTTAATCGAAGAATCGTAGAATCTAAAAACCACTTTTTTAAATTTATCAAATCAAATCTAAATATTTTCGCATTTCTATTATTCTATTCTTCTAACTTTGATTACCTATCAAAAGCGTATCTCCCGTAATTATTTTTATTTTTTACTATCATTTTAATACTACCCCCCCCTTTCACTGTTAATTACCCCCACAAACATCTTGTATACGTCGATTACTTAATCGATTCTTCAATTAACCAATTCTTCGAATAATAATTGATTAACCGATTTTTCTATTAATCGATTCTTCCGAAGAATCGATTAAGGAATCGACTAATCGAAGAATCGTGGAATCTAGAAACCGATTTTTTAAATTTATCAAATCAAATCTAAATATTTTCGCGTTTTTATTATTCTATTCTTCTAACTTTGATTACCTATCAAAAGCGTATCTCCCGTAATTATTTTTATTTTTTACTATCATTTTAATACTACCCCCCCCCCCGTAACTGTTTTTATTTTTAACTAACATTTTCTTACTCCCCCCCCCTCCTCCCTCACCCCTAATTACCCCTACAAACACATTGTATTCTTCGATTAATTGATTCTTTGATAACTAATCGATTAACCGATTTTTATATAAATCGATTTTTCGATTCGTCTATTAATCGATTATCGATTCTTAGATTTTTAAAATTCAAATAATCGTGAATTTCGATTAATTGATTTTTCGAATTTTAAATTCAAATAATCGCGAATTTCGATTCTTCGGTTAATCAATTAATCGAATACTTTTGCCTTAGTACCACGGTTATCTACTCTGTAATCTATATAACCGTGGTTAGTACCGAAGTAAAGGGAATATTAAGTTCTAAATAGTAAATAGTCTGAAAAGCTTTGTAATAATTGTATTGACTATTGATTGATTGTTTTGGGTAGAATCTCTTTACGGGGGTGAAAAGGTGAAAACTGCTCGTGACCTCTGCTGAATTGAACCTTGGTGTCCTGAACTTTAAAAAGGTACTTTGGAGAGACCGTGTATATTAATTGAATTTACCTGTCTAATCCTATCACGCATTCCACTTTACTTTCAGGACCATCTAGAACGGGACAATAGCGCCCAGCTTTTTTAAAGCTACCTTTTCCATCCACTACGCATACTTGATCTAAAAAAAATTAACAATTGTTATTTAACAGAAAAGAAAATTGTGATATCATCAGACCATAAAAGTATTTATCATAGGTATTTATAAATCAGTTAGGTAGGTTAGGTAGGTAGGTAAATCAAATAAGTTGTAAATTTTCCGATTATGTAATTAGTCGCTTTTTGCACTTTATTGATTCTTTATAGCTTAATTTTGCATTTTAAATTTTATTTACCCTTTTAATTAATTTGTTTCAAATAATCTTTTGTTTTATACGGTTTCTTGACTTTTGAAAAAATTAAATTGTAAATTAATAGTCTCACAAACCCTGGCCTAATTGTATTAATTTCTCCATTTATTTACAATAAAAATATTTATGTTTATTAAAAATGTATTAAAAAAACTAGTTAAGAGTTTTTCTGCTTTTAAAACAAACATCCTTGAAGATGATTTTTAATGCAAAAGTATAAAGAGTTTTTGTTAGTATGTAATTAATTGTTCATTATTATATTATTATTATATTAATTAATCATTTATTGGTAAATTTTAATTATCTGTTACATGCTAAATATTTTTTATCTGATTTAAATATTAAATAAACATAAAATGAATAAAATGCAACAAATTAAAGTGTAGCTCATTTTACGCGCGATTTTGAAAAAATCCTAACCTAACTTTATAATCAAAATAGATTTAAAACATGATTTTATGTTTATTTTGTAGTAAAAAATATGTACCCAGTTTAAGATATTATTTTACAATTTTTTTACATTTTTTCTTTTTTATTCATTGATGTATGTAGTAGGTATTTAGGTAATAATATTTAAAATTAAAAATGCAGGAGTACAGGGAATAATTTGAATAATTATGAATATTATGCAACCTTAATTTTATTTTTTTTAAATATTATTAAAATATTTTGAGACGTTTTATTATTGAATTTTTATTTAACGAAACTTCCAAAAATGGGTGTATTTTGTACTTACATTTTTTTCGACATTCAACGAAAATTGATAATAAAGTTAATGTGATAACACATGAGATTAAACAGTTGTTGATGTTCATGTCACTTATCTAGATACACTGCTAATGGTCTTTCCAACACTGAACTTCAAAAACCGAAGTGTTTTTCTCCCCAACTTGTCTTCTTTATTCTTGTTTAGGTACTCTTGTCCTTGTTGAATTAATTATTTGTCCATACATTATACAAGGTCAAAACTAGTAGATGTATATTAAAATAATTTTGTGGATTTTCCAATAATATGGTCAACTTTCAAACTTCATTACCATTAGTACAGAGAAAATTACCAAGTTCTTCCAATATTTTTTCTTGAAAGTGCATTCTTCACTAACAATTTTAGTAATTCACACTAAATTTAAGTTATCAATTTTTAGTAAATGACTAATGATAGGAATAATCAGTTTTATTTCGACATTTAAGCGAACTGTGATTAAATTACAGACGCGCTTCAAAAGTGTCCACTTAAATTAATCGGTGTTTTGAGTTAATTAATTTAATAAACAGAGCTCATTGTGCATCTTCAACTCTCAATTCTCTAAACTAATACAAAAATAAAAATTTTTCCTTGTGAAAATCCAAAGATCTTAGAACTGAAATAAACAATCACAATTATTATTATTATTATCACACCTGTATAATAATTACCGTACTTAGAACAGTTTTATACAGAAGTCAAAAATACCCAACGTAAACTAAAAAAATGTTCTTGGGAAACTTCTTCATTCCAATGACGTCATTGACGCAATGTAAAATTTATTGTTCTAATTGTGCAACTCAAAAAAGAAACTTTATGCTTGCAAACCTGTTCGCGTCCAACGTCCCAACTTTTCAAAAAATGACGTCAAAACCACTATTAAAAATTTAGAAAAAATTGCTAGTCTTTTGTGACATCTTTTTTTCTAAAAAACCAGTTTGAATTTGTGTTTGTTCAATTTAAAACATCATTTGTTTGTTTTTTAATTTATAAATTATTGTGTACATTGTGCCATTTTTTTACACGAGAGAAAAAATTCACATTGGTATTATAGTCTAGTGAATAAAATCATTAATTAAGAGATTATTTTATAATGTAATATTTAGTAAACAAAATTTGTATTTCAAGGTTTTACATTAGTAATCAATTATTTAAAAACGATTTTCAAAAAACTTCCAGAAAACGTACTTTTAAATAAGTGTACGTTTGGTTGCATATACGCCAGGCGCCAAAATTTTTGTTATTAGCACAGTTCAATACAACGTGCTATTGTTGAAAGTAAAATTTAAATAAATAATACATTTAAAATTTTTAAAGTATAAATATACAATTAAAAATATAAGCACGTGTTCAGAAATCTAAAATAACTTTCATAAAGCGAGTGCAAAAAACTAATAAATCTAATAAGTACTTAGGGTTGCCTATACGTCAGGCGTAAATTAACCAATTTACCACCCAATTACTAAATTATTTTATGTGTGGAAATGAAATTCAAACAAAACCCTACCCTGTCTGTAAAAATTAAAAACCTTTTTATTATTAACAAAAAAATTTTAATTTGCAGTTAGGGAAAGGGAAGGAAAATAAAATAAATGTTTAAATTAAGCTTATGGTTTCAGTGTGTAATCAGTACTTACGATGATAACAGTGACAAGTGGCAATTATTAAACAAAAAACTAAAAATACATAAGCATGCAAGGAATACGTAAAGTTTTAAGTCGACTAGAGTTAACCAAATTTCTATTTTAATATTTATAATTAAAGGTTTGTATTATTGTATTATATTTTATTTATTAAAATAATACCGCAATTAACAAATTACGTAAACTAGAATTTTATTCAAGTCAAAACTAAACAAAAAAGTATTATCTTAGCTTATAGCGGATGTTCAGTGTGAGTACTAAATCACAATGAATTTAAAGTCTTTTAATTATTTGTTTAAGCTTTTAATTTACATTATAATTATAGTTACTAAATACTAATTTTTATGAGGGCGTTTATACCTAAGGTTGGTTAATGCAGTGAGCTTTTTCATTTAAAAAATGATAAAAGATTAGTTATCTTTATTAACTTTGTGAACATTGAAGTGATTTACGCATTTTTGCCATTAATTTTATTTTCATTAACTGCATAGTTAGTGAGTGAGTTAGCATAGTTCACCTTCTATGTTCTATGCGAGTAACCTGAATTCAATATTCTAACATTTTCCTAGGAAAAATTGAAACAATGATGTGAAAATTTAAACTGATATGTAATTATTTAATAATAAATTTATCAATTTTAAGTTTAATAAACGCCCATGAACCTGAATACAAAGTGATTATTTTTAAGTGGTATACCAACATTGGGATCGCGGAAACGAAAAGAGTTACGAGATTAGTTAAATTAGCAAAAGTTAGGAATGGGCTTTTAGAATCCGTTTAGAAAATTTTAAAATTCAAAATGGTTACCAAGGTAACGCAAAAAGACCGTAAAGTGACAATTTCGTTTTTTGACTGTAGTTTGAAAATTGTTTTACGGGAAAATTTTTTAGAAGGCCAAAAGACCTATCAAACGATACTAAACTCGACTTTTTATCACATCGATGCTAGGCGTCGCAACGATCAACTAGTCATTTTCTTACGGGGATAAGAAATTATTGTTGTGCACTTTTTGGCACTAAACAAATTAATTATCTATTTTCGCATGAACTGCGTTATTTTTTTGAATTGGTGGTTCTTAACTAATTCAAATAGTTATAAATAGTTTGATAAATTTACTAATTTATAATATTTTCAGATTTGAAGTAGTCTTTAAGTAGTATACATAAGTTTGCAAAAATGGTAAAAATCAATAAAAAACTAATACCGATCAAGGCGCATTTTTTCTTTTTTATGGCTGGTGAGTATTAGTATTATAATTAAAAATACAATTTACTCTGATCATTTAACGAGTGTGTGTTTGTTGTAATAATTGCTGCAGTTTAATTTTAAACAACAAGGTTAAATATTTCTAACCAATTGGTTTGCAACACTATACTGCATAAATTATGCAAATTAAATTAAAATTGCATTCAACTACTACATCTCTTCTAAACCAGATTAAAGTATACGATTTTTTCTAAAAGCCTAGATTTAATTTTAAATATTCAAGCTATGGGTCCAATATTGCCTCAATTAAATGTATATGGAAAAGAGTTGGGCATATCGTCAGTTGTAATGGGATCTGTAACAGGACTTTTACCAATACTCTATTTAATTGCAAAACCGGCGTTTGGTCTTCTTGTGGACGTATGTAGAAGTCATCGGAAAGCAATCTTCATGGGACTCATTATTTCGACAAGTTTATTTTACGCTTTAATAATCTTCATACCGGCAAGATTTACATCGCTTTATCACTTCAAAAATATTTCTGCTCATCAACTGGATACATGTAATGTCACAGTCAGTAGTTGAAAAAATATTTTACAAATTAGGAGTCATTGCTAGTAAAATCATTACATGAATGGAACTAAAGACCTTAAAACTATCTTCATAACAGATTACTGCAACACAGATCCCTGATGACGAGCGGTAGAGATAAGTTCGTGCATATTTGATCACGCCCCTTTAATAATTTAAATACGTCTACTACTGCGTTGGTGGGGAGAACTGCGCATTTCCACCGCTCGCCAACATAAATCTGTATTGTAGTACATCCACATCCGCTTTCTAGATGCAATATTATAAGTCTTTCCAGTTCCACTCAGGAATGACTACAGCATATCTTTTTAACTATTTCTTAAGAGTTCACATTGTAGGATTTGGAAGAAGAACTTGATTGTAATGTTACCAGAAGAGTTGTTTGCTTTGGACATTCTGACAACAGTTCGTCCAGTTCGTCTCTTTATGGAATAGTAAAACCAAATTTAAATAAAAGTAAATTCTTCGACTACGATCATGCACTTTGTTTAACAAGCGTTATTGTTAACAGTAACAAAACATTTGATTTAAATTGCGAAGAAGACATTGAAACTAACACGAGTTGTTTATACACGTCGTTTACTTTTTGGGGGTTTATAATATTGATGTCTTTAGGAAGTGTTGGATTTAACGTTTTAAATTCGATTAGTGATGCTATTTGTTTTGATATAGTTGGTAAGACAAGAAGATCTATTTATAGTAACGATTAACAATTGATATTTTGTAGGCGAAGAAGGCGATTATGGTCAACAACGTGTGTGGGGAACTTTTGGTTTTGGTATTACAGCTCTTATCTCAGGATATGTTGTGGATTATTGGTCTGGAGGTCAATTAACTTACGCTCCCGCATTTGTTCTCATGTTAATATTTACAGCATTTGATTTCTTTGCTTGTATTAAACTAAAGGTACTTATGTGTAATTTAAATTAATTAAGAAGACATTCTGATTTGACGTCATCACGAGCAGAAGCAGAGTTTGTTAAAGCTCGTTCCGAGCTCACTGGGCCTCTGGATCTTAAGTTAGATATTTCCAAAATATCAAAATAGACATTGATGTCTAGCAGTCCCTTTTAATTAAGAAGAAACCATTTTAATTAAAATTAAACCTTAGAAACCCTTCAGAATGGATTTTTAACACCTAAGAAGCAAACTTTAGTAAAAAACATAACATTCTCCTCTACATTTCAGTTGCCTGTTATGGAACCACCCAAAAACATATTTAAAGATTTGAAAACATTAATAAACAACAGACACACCATTACATTTATAGTTTACACAACAATGGCTGGAGTATTAGATAGCTTTATAATATATTTTTTATTTTGGTACTTAGAAGATTTAGCTATAATGACAGATACAAAAAATATTAAATTATTAGAAGGCCTCACAGTTGCTGCAGAAACGCTCGGAGCGGAAGTTATATTTTTTTATTTGTCGGGAAAAATTATTGAAAGATTTGGACACGCTCATTCTTTCACCATGTGTTTCATTTGTTACGGACTTCGTTTTGGATTAATATCTGTGATACCTTCACCGTGGTGGGTTATTCCGATCGAATTTATTTTTCAAGGGCCAACTTACGCTTTAACTTACACCACAATCGTAGCTTACGCAAATGCAATTTCACCTCCAGGTATGTCGGCTACCATTCAAGGAATTGCAGCAGGAATGGATGATGGTTTTGGTAAATTAGTTACTATGACTTATGAGAAGTTACATAAATTAATATTCTTTTTTTACAGGATACTCACTTGGTAGTATAATGGGCGGGTTGTTGTATCAATATCTCGGTGGAAAAGGTTCTTTACAAGTGTTCAGTGCCCTTAGTGTGATTTGTGGCGTTTCTCATTTAATTCTTCACAAGACTGTCTTACAGAACGCTATTGATCCAACGAATAAAAATGTTAAATATTTATCCCCGACAGATGCGATGCTTGAAGTGAGTGGAAATAATTATGAAAAAACGCCAATTGAAAATGAAAAGTGAAAAAGGTTGTGAATCAATTTTTTAGAAAATATCTTAAAATGCAATTTAATTATTTTTAAATAAAAGCTATCTACAAATTTTTGTTTATTATTGATATAAAAGTAGCGTCGTCTGCGTTGATCTGTCGTAGTTTTCGCTACTATCAAGTCATACCAATCCAATAAATTGCAACTAGAGGCGCTAGTGCATCAGGGAACAATGGAAACTGTAATAACATGTTTTACACTGGAGTAATGTCATCTTACTGCCACTGTCTATTTGACAACGACAAAATTAAAGCTACATTCAGAAAACAGCGACTGTACTCCCTCCTCTCATAGAGTACGAGATGTATTTAAATGTGCTGTGATTGGTGTCCCAAATGTCAATATGAAATTTGCATCAGTCACAACAAAATGTCTAATTGACTATCGGTAAAATAAATTCCTATGTTCCCTTAAGTGGAGACATCTACCTTATTTTCACAGCATATTTCATCGCACGATTTTGAGCGATTGGTATGACTTGATAGTAGCGAAAACTACGACAGATCAACCACAGATTATAGATTTATTATATCTCAGTTATCTGTGAGATCAACGCAGACGACGAAAAGTAGAATAGAGCGACACAAAATTACCTACTTGAGTTCCATAAGGAGTAATCTTATGGTAATTTTACTTCTAATGCAAATTATAGAGTATAAAATTATCTATTAGAAACAATGAAAATATTTGTTCTAAGATTAATCTGTCAAAATGAACCAAAAATAATAAAATACAGTTGAATTTTTAAAAGACTACCGACACGTGACTTTTAAAATATTCAATAAATAATTAATTTAATTATAAATTTTCTAAATAAATATTTAATAGTAATTAACAATAAACGTATTAACTAAATTAAATAATTAAACTCACGAAATAAGTCGTTTTCACCTTTATTTATACATTTAAAGGTGGTCACGTGTCGGCAGTCTTTTAAAAATTCAACTGTATGTTTTCATATCCTTTTTACAACTTGCGGTGTCCCTCGCGACTCTAGCTACTTAATTAGTGATCTGACGATAATTTGAATTCTAATAATAATTATAGAGCATAAAATTACCTATCAGAACCGATAAATGTATCTTTCCTAGGTCCTATAATTAATCTATCAAATAAATAAAAAAGAACAAAATATGTATTAATACCATTTTTACAACTTGCTGTGTCTCTCCCGACTCTAACTCCTGAAGGAGTAATCGGACAGTAATTTCACCTCTAATAAAAATTTAAATTATAGAGCTTAAAATTATCTATCACGACCAATAAAGGCACCTTTCTTAGATACTATAATTAATCTATCAAAACAAATAAAGAAGAAAAAAATATGTATTAAGCCAATTTTTGCAACCTGTGGTGTCTCTCCCGACTCTAGCTCCTCAAGGAGTGATATGACGGTAATTTTACTTCTAATAAAAATTATAGAGCATAAAATTATCTATCACGACCAATAAAAGCATCTTTCTTAGGTACCATAACAAATCTTTCAAAATAAATATAAAAGAAAAAAATATGTATTAATTCCATTTTTACCACTTGCGGTGTCTCTCCTGACTCTAGTTCCTCAAGGAGTAATCTGACGGTAATTTCGCCTCTATAAAAATTTTAGAGCATAAAATTATCTATCACGACCAATAAAAGTTACTTTCTTAGGTCCATAATTAATTTATCAAAAATAAATAAAAAGAAAAAATTCGTATTAAGCCAATTTTTACAACTTGCGGTGTCTCTCCCGATTCTAGCTCAATAAGGAGTCATATTACGGTAAATTTACCTCTAATAAAAATTGTAGAGCATAAAATTAGCTATTAGATCCAATAAAAATATCTATCTTAATTGTCATAATTATAAGCTATAAGAAAATCAAAAGAAAAAAATATGCATTAAGTCAGTTTTTAGAACACACAGTGTCTCTCCCGACTCTAGCTCAATAAGGAGTCATATTACGGTAAATTTACCTCTAATAAAAATTGTAGAGCATAAAATTATCTATTAGATCCAATAAAAATATCTATCTTAGTTGTTATTATAAGCTATAAGAAAATCAAAAGAAAAAAATATGCATTAAGTCAGTTTTTAGAACACGCAGTGTCTCTCCCGACTCTAGCTCAATAAGGAGTCATCTTACGGTAAATTTACTTTTAATCAAAATTGTAGAGCATAAAATTATCTATCAGAAACAATTAAAATATTTGCTTTTGTTCATTGCAGGTTCAGTTCAGGTTTCAGGTTCAACAGATCATTTTTATAACTTGCGATGCCTCTCTCGACTCTATCTTCTTAAAGGATGATCTGAGGATAGTTTTACCTCTAATAAAAATTGTAGAGCATAAAATTATCTATCCGTAGCAATAAAAATATTTTTCTGATTCTTCTTTCTAGTATGATAGTCATTAAGAAATTATTATTTTTATTAGAATAGTTTTCAAAACGAGCTTTGAATGTAAGCTGAACATGGCCAGTTTCCAAAGGGAATTAAATTTGCATTTTGCTGCTCACCAGCTTCATCTACAAAAACTGTAATGATATGTATTGAAAGAGAATTATTTTATAAATCTGTTGATACCAAATACTTCTTAATTAATTACTTTTTTTAACATTAAAGAAGTAATTTAAATATTTTCATAATTTGAAAAACTATGAACAGCCATGATATGTCAAATTCAAATATTTGTATTAATTTGACATTAATGGAGATGAAGCTGGCGAGCACAAACTGCAAATGTAATTCCCTGTGTAAACTGGCTATGTTCCGCTTTGATCGTGGACACTCGGTATACATAATAAGCAAAGAAAGTTGTATTAAACTTGAAATACAATTTGTGTCTTGTCATGATATCTTTAAATTAAAAAGCTTTTAAATCGTGTAATTTTTTATTATAATATTTCTCTATACATATTCTCAAAAAAAATATAAAATTACGAAATTCTTTTCTGAAAAAAATTCACCAATGTTGAAGTTTATAAGCAGTAATCAAATGTAATAAACAATTTGCCTGTTAAGTTCTATTACACGTATAATCAATTTCGAAAATAAAGCTACCACAATATGGAGATGACATGAAATCGTTTGATCGTTGTCGGGTTTTGTTAGGGGTGAGTGATTTTATAATAAGTAAGCGCAACGCAATAGCCTTACGTGTCGCTATAACACCTGTAATAATTCGATATTCTCTCACGGCTTATGACTTCATGTCTACTAAAATTGTAGGCCTAATATTATTAAAAATCATTTATATTTCTTTACTAGACAAGTAAAAGTATCTAATATTAAATTACTTTTTATTACATATCTCATTAGTCTAATGACAAATCCATATATTTTATTCTTCAAAAATAGAAAAATAAATAATCTAGTTACTAGGTACGCAATTCAAGTTTTATTATAATGTACAGGGTGATTACAAAAGTACAGTCATTTTAAAATAAAATAAGTTGACGAGTTTTGTCAAAATTTTGCATCACATATAATACTGTCTAAGCTGCTGGAAGATTTTCCTATTGGTTTGGTAAATCACATGACGAAGCACTCCCACATCCTCGTCTCGCGTTATTTAACCACCCTGTATTTAGTTTTATTAAAAAATTTGAAGATCAACTATTTTACTTTTCAAACTAGAATGATTTTAAAGCAACCCTTAAGTAGTCCATGGAAGAGTAATTATTTTATTTTTTAATAATGTAAAAAATGTAATTAAAAGAGACATATTTAATTATCAATTACATCAAAAACAAGTAAATACGCATGAAAACTATTTCAGATACGGTCAGATTAGTAATGACAATAATGACTGTTTTGGTGGTAATTCTGTTTCCATAACAAAGTTAGTGCTCACACACCTGAACTTTCTCATCATTCACTAAGTATTTCTTGAAAATTACCCCTAAAACGATAATAAACTTTTAAGCTTTGGCCATCTTTACACAACTTTCTAAATCAACCTTTATAATCGGCGGTGTAAAATTTCATTTTCTATTACTCACTATCACGAAACCCTCATTTTGCATTAATTTATGTCGTTTTTAGTTAAAACTTAAAAAGGGTAATTTGATATGAATATTAAGAAAACGTAAATTTATGCGTCAGTTAAATTATTAACTTTATACTAATTAAAGAAGCAAAAAGTTTGTAGATAGCAATTTTTCATCAAAAGGATGGAAACATTAACCCCCACGTTATCATTTAAAATTTAAACATATTTAGTAAACAAATTCGTTTACTACTACTACTACACGGATCTCGGAAACTGTAAGAGATGGAAATTTGGTTAAATGAGGCAAAGTTGTGTAATTATAGGTATTACGCCATAATATTCCAAAAAGAAAATTAAAAAATTTCCATTAGGTCCCGAGACTTCTAATAAAATTGAATTTTCAGAAAATTTTATGTATTTTTTTCTGAAGTTATTTTCAAAGAAAACTAAAATCACATTTTCATTGCACATTTTTGATCTCTACAAGATGGCAATTTTCGGTTTTCTAAACAATGGTTTTGCATTATCATAGACTCAAAAATTAAAAAAAAAAAAAAAAAAATTTTTTTTATCCCATTAGGTGCAATGAACATATGTTTTTAGTTTCCTGATATCTTTGATAATAACTTCAGAAAAAACTAAATAAGACTTTCAAAATTAACAGCATAAATATTAAAAAAACCATTTTTTTTAATAGTAAATAATAGTAAACTGTAAAGAGATACGAACTCGGTTAAACAAATGTAGCTTTGTTAATGGCCAACTCAATACTGCTTTTATTTTTTGAAAAAAGTTATTGGCACTATAGATATTTAGAAAAAACTAAATAACTTTTTTATTAATCAAGATAATTTCAATTTCAAAAAAGGGATAATAGGCACTACTAAAACCAATAAATTTATCAAACAAATCAGTTTTTTTATTGTGTCCTGTTGGAGATATGATGCAAAGTTACATTTTTTTAAATGCAAACCTAACCTCAATTCTATGTTGTTGCAAAGCTAATTTTTTTCTCTTTACAAAAATATACTTAAGTTTTTAAATTTTAAATTTTTAAAATTCTTTTAGTAGTTTTTTATAAGTTATTATATTACTAAAATGTTTAATTTTAATTGTTTATTTCATTCAATTTTCTATGAAGATAATTTGATTTAAATAAAAAATTTAAGATTAAATAACTTTATTTTCTAATTTTATATTACCTAGCAAACAAGAATTTGAAAAACTAACCCTAACAACCCTTATACAGGGTGTTATGATATTCCTTGGCCAATGACTTACACATGATTCTTCAGGTGTATACATATAGGAAATACATAATATACATTATACAGTGTGTCCAGTATAACATGCACAGCATGGGGATCTCGGACACCGTAAGAGATACGAAGTCGGTTAAATGGAGAAAATTGTGCACGATTTTATGGCCACTTCGATGCTGCTTTTGTTTTTTGAAAAAATTTATTAGCACTCTAGATATTGAGGAAAAACTGAAAATATGTATTTTCTTTAAATGCTTATAACTTTTTTATTAATAGAGATAATTTCTATTTAAAAAAAAAATAATAGGCACTGCTAAAATTCAAATAATTAATTTATAAGATAATTTTTTTAGTGCGTCGTTTTGGAGATATGATGCAAACTTATGTTTTTTGAATACAAACCTAACCTCAATTTTATGTTTTTAAATAGCTTGTTTTTTTCTCTTTTCAAAAATATAAGGGTGATAGGTTTATTTTTAAATTTTTTTAGAAGGTACTTTTTTTCGAATTATTTTGATCGTTTTTTGATATTTACTTATTTAATTCACTTGTTTCTTTTTTATGAAATTGTTTCATAGCAAACTTGATTTTTAAAATTTATTTGAACATAAATAATAACAAAATATTCTATTTTAGTATTCCGTAAAGGAATTAAAAAAATCAACCCTATCAACCCTTATATTTTTGAAAAGAAAAAAAAATTAGCTTTTTAAAAATATATAAATGAGGTTAGGTTTGTATTTAAAAAAGTTTGCATCAAATCTCCAAAACGACGCACTAAAAGAATTATTTTCTGAATTAATTATTTGCGTTTTAGTACTGCCTCTATCTTTTTTGAAAATTGAAATTATCTCCATTATAAAATAAAAATACAAAAGAAAATACAATTTTTCAGTTTTTCCTCAATATCTAGAGCGCTAAAAATTTTTTTCAAAAAACAAAAGCATCGAAGTGGCCATAAAATCGTGCACAATTTTCTCTATTTAACCGACTTCGTATCTCTTACGGTGTCCGAGATACCCATGCTGTGCACGTTATACTGGACACATTATGAAATATAGGAAAAACATGAAATATAGGAAATACTGGAAATACAGGAAATACAGGAAATACAGGGTATACAGGATATTCAGGAAATATAGGAAATACAGGAAAAACAGGAGATAAAGGAAATACAGGAAATATAGGAAATATAGGAAATATCGGAAATATAGGAAATACAGGAAATACAGGAAATACAGGAAATATAGGAAATATAGGAAATATAGAAATAGGGGAAATATAGGAAAAACAGGAAATACATGAAATACAGGAAATACAGGAAATAAAGGAAATATAGGAAATATAGGAAATAGGGGAAATATAGGAAAAACAGGAAATACAGGAAATACAGGAAATACAGGAAATACAGGAAATACAGGAAATACAGGAAATAAATGAAATATAGGAAATATAGGAAATACAGAAAATACAGGAAATACAGGAAATAAAGGAAATATAGGAAATATAGGAAATAGGGGAAATATAGGAAAAACAGGAAATACAGGAAATACAGGAAATACAGGAAATACAGGAAATAAAGGAAATATAGGAAATATAGGAAATAGGGGAAATATAGGAAAAACAGGAAATACAGGAAATACAGGAAATACAGGAAATAAAGGAAATATAGGAAAAACATGAAATATAGGAAATACAGGAAATACAGAAAATAACGGAAATATAGAAAATATAGGAAATATAGGAAATACAGGAAATAAGGGAAATACGGGAAATACAGGAAATTCAGGAAATATAGGAAATACAGGAAATACAGGAAAAACTGGAGATAAAGGAAATAAAAGAAATATAGGAAATATAGGAAATATAGGAAATACAGGAAATACAGGAAATACAGGAAATTCAGGAAATATAGGAAATACAGGAAATATAGGAAATATAGGTAATATAGGAAATATAGGAAATATAGGAAATATAGGAAATATAGGAAATACAGGAAATATAGGAAATATAGGAAATATAGGAAATATGGGAATTATGGGAAATATGGGAAATATGGGAAATAGAGGAAATACAGGAAATACAGGAAATACAGGAAATACAGGAAATACAGGAAATACAGGAGATACCGGAAATACAGGAAATTAAGGAAATACTGGAAATAAAGGAAATACAGGAAATACAGGAAAAGCAGGAGATAAGGTCTTCAAAATAAATAGAAAAATAAGAATAAGAATAAGAAAATTTATTAACCACTTTATATATGTAACGTAGTTTGTAGCAAGTCAAAAATTAAGCAACATCACAAAAGAGCAACAAAAGCACAAAATACGGTTCCAAAATACAAGCTAAAAACTACACCATTCCAAGCTCACAACAAATTCATATCTATGGACTCATTAACAGAGCAAAAAATCTTAAAAAGCTAGCAATCAAACAAACATAAATCAATAGTACAATATTCATTTTACACATTTCAGACAATTTTGCAAATTCAAGTAGAAAAGAGGTTCTCAACAATCTCATAAACAAAGTGGAAGACAAAACTGTGCAAATACACACAAGATAAAATACAAAATAAAAAAAAAGTATACAAAAAAAATACAAAAAAATCCAGGCAAAACACTAGTAAAAGTACCTACAATTTACAAATTAAAATAAAATTTCGTCTCTATATAAACTCACTAACAGTGTAGAAACAAAACCTGAGCCTGAGTGTAGCTTTGGAATTAAAAGTGATGGAAAATGAAATTTATGGAATATAGAAACCTGCTACAGAATTGAAGACGATCACATGTAAAACATTACAACATCAGGTAGTAAAAATAGTATTTTCTCGAAAACCAAAAGCCTAATGACAATTTTACAAGAGATTGAATTTTGTTTATTATTAATGTACTTTTCGTAAGGGCTAATTTCTTTTAGATCTGAGTGCCTCACAAAAAGTTAAGGGTGCGTCAATATCGAGGGAGGGACATCTAACCACCTCAGAGGAATCATATCGTTTTTTACTGATTACCAAGTTTTTCCTCTCATCAAGAAAAGCATATTCCATAAATTTCATTGTTCCATCACTTTTAATTCCAAAGTTACGCTTATTTATCGATTTATTTTGAAGAACTTCAAAGCGCTGTAACTTGGTAGGCAAGCAACTTTGGACTAAAGTAAATTCGGTTTTATCGCTCTATTTTGAGCTCAGAATCCACTTCAAGGAACGGAGGCTTATGCCGGACACCCTGTATAAGTACCGTCTCCCTGTCTTTGTTGACAAATAAATTTATATAGTATAAAAAACAACGGATGTGGCCATACGAAGAACTTTTTCCTGTCGGTCAAATATTATAATTTTATATTTTTTTTATTAAAATTTAATTTGATATCTTATAAATGAAATACATTAAAGAAAATTTTAAATTATAAACTTTTAAAGAAATGCACAAAAAAAAATACAACAGGAAAAAGTTCCTCGTATGGCCACATCCGTTGTTTTTGTATATTATTTGCTGTCTAATTACGCAACTTTGCCCTCATTTAACCAACTTTGTATCTCTTACAGTTTTCGAGATCCTTATAGTGATTTGTATTTGATAGTATTTGAAGCACTCTGTATAAGATAATAATTCTCAAGGGGGTTGCAAGATGTAAAAAATAAGTTATCAGGGATTCCTAGTACGCAAATCAAGAAGAAAATTTAAACTAATTTTTATACTTATAGCTGAAGAAGAGCCCTCAAATAGAGCAAATTATTAATGCCCTTATTGATAAAATCACAAACTCATAACTCAGAACTAATTTTTGTAAATATAAACAAAAGACTATTATATAGACATACAAAAAAATAATATTATATTGGTAAAAACAAATAGGTACAATATTATTATTCTATTATGTTTACCATCATTTTTCCAAAGTGTGCCTTCTTTTGTTTGCACATTAAGGTATAGCTACTATTTTGTAATAATATCTATGTAAATAGTAATTACATCGAAACTCTTTACATTTTATGTATAACATTACGTTTACCAGATTTTTATCACATTTTGATCATAAAACCTATAACACGAATGTAAATATAAATGACAAATTGATAATAATGAGTTCCTCAAGATCGTTTAAAAACTTTTACGAAAAAAATTATTATTAAATATTATAAAAATAATCTACTAATTTATAATGCGACGCATTATTTACTCGTGCATAACGTTATTATTTTATTAGATAAGTTGGAAATAATTAAAATTGGAGGTAATAAAGTATTGCATATGTGAGGTCACACGAATAATAAGGGAAAAATAAATGATGTAGCAAAATACTAAAGGACTACAACTGTTGTTACCACTCAAAAATTCTAATTTTAACTAGTATTGCCGACGATTATTATGTATTAAGTTTTCAGTTATTTGTGAATTTTAAATATTGCCACATGATATAATTATTGCAACTCGTTGTCACGAAAGGGTTAAGAACACCCCTTTGCTTTATAAAATATTCTTTTGAAAATGCATTTTTTTAGAATTTCCACAATATGTTGTAATCTTGTAATGAACACCGCTTTGTAAATTCGCTCCGCTTCGCTTGTGTGTTGTTTTTGTTTAGTTCCAGACCATTGGTATAACTGGGTATAACCCCCCCAAAAGGTTTCTAATTATACAGTGTGTTCCCGGATGGGATTGCCAATAGGGAAAATTTTGTAATTTTTCATTTTAGGTTAAAAAGTATTCTTTATAAAAAGTTTGGCAACTCCATCCGGCAACACACTGTACATACATTTATTATCCATATTATCTAAGTATGACTTATGATAAATAAATACATGTTCTCGCAAAAAAAAAGTAAATTCTGTAGAGTTTCAACTTAGCTCTTCCACTCAATCGACTCCGATACTAGAAACAAAATAAAATAATTTATTAATTACTTGGTGTCAAAAAAAACAGAATGATGACAGAAACGCAAATTGAAATTATGAATTGGATAGAGAAACCAAAGTGACGAGTGAATGCAGATACTTATTAGTTATTACCAATTACCTAAGAAGAAAACTCAGTAATGAAGCTTTCTTTTAAAACTTTCAAAATCGATGCCTGATGGCTGGTGGTGAAAAATTTATTGCAGAAAATTTAATTCATCATGGAATATTTATCGCTAGATAATTCATAGCAGAGAAAATTTATAGCATGAAGTTCATCGCAAGGAAAATTCATCGCAAAGGAAATTCATACGATTTAAGAACAGCAGCTCATATCCTAATATCGTACTATAGTGGCCTCGCACACTCTACCACGTTAGGTTAGAAAAAGATTTTGTTAAAATTAGTTTCACCATCGTTTGTTCCAATGTTTATAACAATGGGACTGAGGGGGGGGGCACCAAACGTCGTGCAAACATTTCTTTGCAGCTCAGCCGTTACCGTTCCCGTGAGGGAACGTCGAAGAAGGACATTATAATCAGAGAAAATTCATCGTAGGATGAAATTCATTACGATTTAAGAGAAGCAGCTAATATCGTACTATACAGGGTGATTTTTTTAAGTGGTACTAACATTGGGATCTCGGAAACTGTAATAGTTACGAGGCTGGTTAAATTAGCAAAAAGTTGCATATTTTGATGATCTTTAAGAATCCGTTTAGAAAATTTTAAAATTCAAAATGGTTTCCGAGATAATGCAGAAAAACAAAAAATTGGTAATTTCGTTTTTCGACTGTAGTTTCAAAATGGCGTACTTTAGAAACAAAATTCTCGGTAAAAATTTTTAGGAGATCAAAAAATCTATCAAACGATACCAAACTCGACTTTTTATCACATCGACGCTAGGCGTCTCGACGTTCAACTTTTCATTTTCTTATGGGGTACCTATGATTTTTTCTGCAAATATTACTCAGTAGGCTTATCTAAATTCGGATACCAAACGAAAACTTTCTATCTTGAACCTTTCTTAATTTTCACAACTTTTCAGGTTGTTATGTTACGTTATGTTAATATTTTACTTTATTATAATATTTACGTTATTTTTTACGATAAAAAATAACGAATAAAATTTAGTTTTTAAATTTTTAGAAAAGTAATTTGAGCTGGAAATAAAAATAAATCAAATTTATCTTGAATAAATTACTTTTCTAAAAATTTAAAAACTAAGTTTTAGTTATTTTTTATCGTAAAAAATAACCTAAAGTAAAATATTAACATAACATAACATAACCTGAAAAGTTGTGAAAATTAAGAAAAGTTCAAGATAGGAAGCTGTCGTTTGGTATCCGAATTTAGATAAGCCTACTGAGTAATATTTGCAAAAAAAATAATATGTCCCCCATAAGAAAATGAAAAGTTGAACGTCGCGACGCTTCGCGTCGATGTGATAAAAAGTCGAGTTTGGTATCGTTTGATAGCTTTTTTGATCTCCTAAATAGATTTCTTAAATTTTTTTTTCTAAAGTACGCCATTTTGAAACTACAGTCGAAAAACGAAATTGCCAATTTTTTGTTTTTCTGCATTATCTCGGAAACCATTTTGAATTTTGAAATTTTCTAAACGGATTCTTAAAGATCATAAAAATATGCAACTTTTTGCTAATTTAACCAGCCTCGTAACTATTACGGTTTCCGAGATCCCAATGTTAGTACCACTTAAAAAAATCACCCTGTATAGTGGTCTCGCACACTCTACCATGTTAAGATTTTGTTAAACATAGTTTTTCCATCGTTTGTTCCAATGTTTATGACGATTGCACTGGGAGGGGGAGAGACGACACCAAACGTGGTGCAAACATTACTTTGCAGAGGTTCGTCTTAGCCGTTACCGTTCTCGTGAGGGAATGTCAAAAAAGGACATTACAATTTTTCTAACCTAATTTAATCTCTTAACGGTTGGATAACATTTCCACCGGATGATTGTATGATTTCCGATCTTAACTCTCCTGTCGGCTAAGGACATCCTGACGGATATATTGTACTCCGAAACCTGATGTTGAAAATAAACGTTTCATCGATAAGTTGTTTAATTATAAAGAATAGCAAAAGGGTCATATCAGCCACGGCGGGGTGCAGTACGCTGTTTTTGCTGCGTGCAACCTTTTCAATACAGGGCGTCCCAACGGTGCGCGTGTTGGAAAAATTGTGGCTTTGCTATCATCCATTTATTATTTATTTGCGCTATGGTTGGCCATGAACTTTTATTTTTTGGTTTGCCAAAATAAAAAGTCCCTATTAAGTTGACTGACAGCTCTTGACAGTACCAAAAAAATTACAGACCAACTGTTAACACAATTGAATAAAAGCCGCAATACTCTACAATACTTAACCTAATTGATTTTATTGAAATTTATACCGGGTGGAATCTGTCACTCTAACATGGCCAACCATAGCGCAAATAAATAGTGAACGGATAGTATAGAATTTAACAAAAAAAACTTGACTGCGCAACTACCGTGTGTCCCTGACCAAAGATGTACATATGGATTTACCATTGTATTCGAGTTTATCTCAGATTCCTGCTAATCCAGCTCGCATTTTAACCTACAGGAATGTTAATGGTACCTATCTATTGATCGAAATTTTTTTTCTGCTTCTTATTTTTGACGTTTTAGATTTGTTTAGATTTTATATTGTTTTCCACGGCAAGAAAGATTATTATTCAAAAGGTGTAATTTTATTTTTTAATAAAGCCTATGCGTTTCAAAATTTTTTAAGTCATTATTATTCATCATTTATCATTAGCATTCCTGTAGGTTAAAATGGCGAGCTAAAAAACTCGAATCAGTGTTAAATCCCTGTGTACACTTTTGCTCAGGGACAATCATCGGTAGTTCTATGAGCTGCACCTCTTAAAAATATTTTTACGTATATCGAATTACCGGGTGATCCATTTAAATGATACATACCGCACTTATATTTTTTTTAAATGGAACGCCTTGTATATTTTTACTTATTTGTAATCCGCTTTTGAGGACGATTATAGTAATGTTGGGTTAATGGGTTTACCATGGGTTTGGATCAAGATCAACAATTCTAAGCTAAGAAAGAATTTCATCTTGCTCACGAGTCACGACTTCTGCACAAGTTGAATCTATCTCGTGCGCGTGGAGGAAGTCTTTCCTATAGCTTAGAATTGTTGACCTGTACTGTATAGCTATCTAGGTACATGATTACGTGTATATTAGGTTTAGATAAGCAAATTTGGACGTTTTTGTAGGAGAAACTAACTACAAGACGTTTATGGAAAATTGGATGCGCATCTTACATTTTTTCACGTCTTCTTGCTTATAGTTATACTTGGAACTTGGTTACACAAATCATACCTTGGTATAGTTCCAAGTTACCCTAAAAAACATCCAAATTTGGCCATCAAAAGTCTGCAGTTCTGTAGAGACTGTTAGGTATGCTTTTTGTACCTAGGTTAAAACATATAAAATATTCATGTAATTGAAAAGTGAAATGTTATTTCAATATGTACATACATTAGAGACACAAAGTAACAATAATTCTTGTTAACGAAACTTTAGGTGAGTAAAAGAATTTTTAATAAAATAATTATACGTATAGGTTAATGTGTTAGTAATTTAATGCTTAAAAATGTTAAATTACATTCAATAAACAAAAAAAAGTGTTTGTTTTCCCACACTTTAATGGATACAATAATATACAAGCAAATGAAATACAAAATACAAATAACCAGCTTTATAAAGAATCAGTTGAATAAATAATGATCGAAATGCATGTTTATCATTATCAGTAGTTACTGCTGAGCTGTAACGTGTTCGGTCATAGTATTACCATTGACCTAAGTTAATTATTAAAAAATTCACCTTCCACTTTTGTAACTTTTGTAATAGTCGCAACAGGGTGGAGTTTATAACAAAAATTACATTTTTATATCATTATAAGATGAATAGCCTATACAAGGTATTGTATATAATCACGGTTAACCAATAGATTTTATTGTTTAAAGCGCATGTCGATAAAAGGCGGAGTGTAATCACACCGGCGCTTTTGGCGCCTATAGCGTCGCGATGCTTATATTACGACTATTACATAGTGTTGTTTCAACAAATTTAAGTGTTTTCTTATTATTACATGCTTATCCCTAATATTTATTGACAGTATGAGCCAACTTTTCTTTTTGAAAAGTCGAAATAAAATTGCAAAATAAAATGTGTCTATAATAATTTTTAAATTAAGATGTAATCTGAAAGTATGTGAAGATATAATTTAATAAGAAAAAGAATGAATTCTATTTCGAGTGGAACGCATTTTCATTGTGGTACAGGAAGTGGTAGTTTTCAAGGATCTCCTTTTTCGGCTTTTCATTTTTTAAGAAATTATAATTATTTGTTACCGACAGATCCAACAGGTAAATTCTAAAAATTTAGATTAGGCAATTATTTTAAATTTTCTATTATGCTATTGATATATTCGTAAATTTTTGATATTAAATGCACTAGAAGGTTATTTAAATTTAACCCACTCCCACTCCCACTGCACCATAGAAATCTCCCTTATTTGAAAAGATAGGACAACCAACGGTTATAAGTTGTTTCAAAGCTGAATTTTATAATATATTTCTTTTATAATCTTAAAAACCCAAGTTTTTTCAATAAATATCCATTAAAAAAATATTGTTGATGATGGTTTCATATAACCGAAACATTGGCTTAAAAACGGATGTAAAATAAAAAGTTGCTGTAGAAATCTTCTGTCAGATTTTCATAATGTTTGATAATAAAGAAAATACAGCTAAAAAATGAAAAGTCGTTTTTTGTTGTTTTTTTGGAGATTCGAGTACTTTTATTTTTAGTTTTAATCAGCATAAAATTCCACAACTTTATTCTAATTTAAGCGTTTCTCTATCTCTTCAATTAAGCGAGATCCCCATATGGTGTCTGTAAAATTTGAATTACCTTGTGTATACGCTATTCTTGCACTTCTTAGGGTCAGTATTATAAACCTCAGGTTGAAACTCAACCCGTGGTTGAAAGTCAACCGTAGGTTGAAATTATAAATAAACGTCAATGTCACTATTTTGTCCAATCATGTCAAACTAAAATGACAGCCAACCTCGGGTTGACTTTAAACCTCAGGTTGAGTTTCAACCTTCGTTTATAATACTGGGCCTTGATGATTTATTAATTATCAAGTTAAATCATTTTCAAACCTAGGTTGTCAAATTGACAGTGATATGACAAGGGCAACCAACTTAGCGTTTTGAAACGTCAAAATGTACGCATTTTTACTTTAGTCTCTAGGGAGCAAATAAAATAACTCACTTTAGTCCCTACAAAATATTACTGTTAACGATAATTAGTAACAGTGATTTGCTCGAATTATTAATCTGCCACTTGGACAGGTTAGTTCTTTAGTTAGGATCTGAGCCCATATAGCCATTATCATTAAATATGCAGGCCAGAGTTGGGAAGTATTAGGTATACGTATCAATGCTGACATTTTGATACCTATACAGATTAAATAGTTCGAACTTGCGCACCTATAAATGTAATGAGTAGAAATGTGTAAGAAATACTTTTTAATAAGTACGAAAGAGATAGAGTTATTTTCAGATAGAAGATAGGCGTGAATTAATTTATAACCTAAATTTTTTCGTTTAAACTATTTTTAAAATCTTCGCTTTAAAATACCAATAATAAAATTAAAATAAATTATAAGTATAAGTATCTATCAGTTGTCAAAAATTGGGGCGTAATTCAAAATAGAAATTAATAATTCACGCCTACATTCTATCTGAAAATAAATCTTTCTCTCTCGTGATCATTTAAAAATATTTCTTATTTATTTCCACCCATTATTTTGTTATTTGCTAATTCAAAATATTCAATCTGTACATTTTATTTTCAAATGAATCGAAACTCAGATATTTCGGAAAAGAAAAGAAGAGAAAGTATCAAGTATCATGGCCTACAAACGAGAACTTTCCGTTCAAATGTGCACAATAGCACAACATTCGGAGTAACAGAGATGTGCATAGGTTCAAATCCAAAATTTATGTAGTAATGTAGTTTACGTATAGTGATAACTGATAACACACTTTTGATACTGCGCATCTTAAAAGCAACTGAAAGTTCTCGTTTGTTGTACCAGTATTTCGTAGCTTTGGAATCAAAATTAAAAGTATGTTATATTTTGTATCTATCGGTATCTATGATCTATGATGAATCGCCGAATGGTCCGATTTACCTGTATATTGCTCAACTCTAGATACAAACAGAGTTAGGCATGACACATATTATTTTTTATTGTTTTTGAGAATGTTGGAATTGAGATTCATACTTTCTTTGATACTTTCTGAAATACTAAGAAGATACCTCTAGTATCAGATACAAGATACAAAAGTATCAAAGACACTTATCATTGATACTACTCAAATCTGGATACAAGATACAAGATACTTTCATCCCGAGCACGAGTATCATATACGTAGATACAAGATACTTTTAATTTTGATTTCAAAGATACTAGATACTGATACATTCATAATACTTGATACTTTTTATTCCTCTTCGTGAATGTTGAAGTTAATCATTTGATTAAAATGAAATTTTTAAATCAAAATTTTTGGCGTAATAAACGCACTTATAAAGCATCTAAAATTAATTTTGATGGTTGATTTTTATGTCGAATTTTATAAATTCTATAACTCTAAAGAGCAGGGCCGTTTGTTAAACCATGTGAGGTGTGCTCTATTTTCAATAAATTGCTCCTATATTTTCGAACTAAAAGACGGAAGTGACCGAGCAGTGCAATTCCTGAAAAATGAAATATTTATGTGAATAATAATTATTATCAAATGTTTTGTGGTCGTTATTACTCAAAATATGAGGTTTAACGATGATTTAACGATTTAGTCAAGGAAGAGCGCAGCCGTCTCAGAGACTGTCTGAAGTTTAGATAGAAAAAAATTGTTTTTTAATTAGAAATTTGAAAAATTTCTTATAAATAATAAGAATATAAATATGTAAAACTGAAAATGTGATAACCAAAAACATAAAATAATGTTATATTAAAAATAAAAAAATATTCTAAAACAATTCGAGTTACTGTTGGTTTCAGTTGTGTCCTCTTATTTTAGAAGTCTGAATCAAAATAAAAAATTTTCTTAATGAAATCAACATTTTCAAGTCTTGGTCGGACCTTTTAGCATAGATTTGGAAAATATCACTACTCGAACACCTAAATGTCTCGCAAACTGAAAACGCTTATAAAACTGAAATGTGTCTTATGATAAGCTTACCGATCAAGGATATTATTAATAAATTATGCCCAAATAATCAGTTAGAGTGAAAATTAGCTCTCGAAATTCATTAACAACATAAATAATTAACATTAAAGGACGAGGCGGTCAGTGAGAGCTAATGCGCCCACTGGCGGGTTAAAATAAAGACATAGCTTCATAGCTACACCTACTGCATCGAACTTTGCTTCTTCTGTCTTTTCCAATTCCAATTCTCTTCACTTAAGCATACTTACTTGACAATAATTATTGACAACTTGACTATAATCCCTTATTTATACCTAGTTGTCTGTGCAGCTATAATCATTAATCTACATTGTGTAAAAATTCAAAAGGGCTTTCTGATAAGCAGTTTTTGGAAATGAAAAAGTTTGGAAACAGTGTGTTGATTGATTTGCTGAAAGGGGTTTCATGAAATTAAGTTTAATTATGTAACTATTTACTCTGCATTTTTTTTATTCCAAACTAAAGTTATTTTCAATTTTAGTTAAACTTACGAGGTAACAATTACTTCCTGCAGTATAAGTAATTACTCATAGCATATAACACGAATATTGCACCTACATAATATTTTATGAACATGCAAATTTGATAAAAATGAAAATCAAATATAATGTTTTTCTTTTATATTTATTCATTACACTCAATTACTTATCATGCAAACCATTTTTCATTAAACGATTTTTACGGTTTCGTGCAATTTAAATTCTTTATGGGTATAAAAAATCGGGTTTTTAAAAATTTCAATTATTTATAATATTTATTTTATTAAAAACGCGAAAGCTAAATAAATTTTTTTTCAAAAAAATTCATTAAATATTGTACTTCCAATAACAATCTTTTTTGATTTTTATTTTAGATATATCTGCTAAACATTTATTAACAGCATCTCGTTTATTTACCGACTGTTCAATACCATCTTCAAATCAAGAAAAGTTAGTTTCATTTTTAAATAGAACAGATTCTGAAAGAACACCCCCTACGATACACAATAAACCACTTACTTATTGGCAACAAACACCTTTACTTCAAACTGAACTTCCTAGTAAGTACTTACTTTTAATTCTTTTTAGCATCTTAACGATTCTAATAATTCTAACAGGTTCAAAACCTAGCGTAATTTCTCCTTGCACAAGCATATTTGGAAATAATTTGAAAAGGCAACGAGGTGAAAAGAAACCAATTCCTGAAGAACAAAAAGATGATAAATATTTTGAAAGAAGAAGAAGAAATAATCAAGCAGCAAAAAAATCCCGAGACGCTAGAAAAATTCGAGAAGATCAGGTAAATAAATCATTTTTTTAAATTTCAAAATTCCATTTTCACTCTTGTATAGGTTGCACTTAAAGCCACTTTATTAGAACACGAAAATGCTATATTAAGAGCTCAAGTTTTAACTTTACGAGAAGAAACTACAACACTTCGGCAACTGTTAATGGAAAAGAAAGTAACAGATTTTTGAATTTAAAATATGGCACAATACTCATTAAGACTTTTGCATTATTACAAATGTATATATGTGTTAATTATTTAAATGTTTTTGTAAATAAATAACTTTTAAATTTTCTTTTAAACTTTTTTGTATTTTAAATTTCGCTCATAATTTGTATCACGCGCTATGGTACTTTTTCTAGTTATATTTTAGTTACCCCAGTTTCGGTTGGTGTTATTTGACAAGCGCAAATAAATTTAAATTCTTACTACAATTGTCAAATTTTGGCGGTTAAAAACTAAGAAATACAAAAAATGAATGAAATAGAGAAGAAAATACGCAACTTAGGTCAAAAAAGATGCCAAGAAGAATTAACAGCTTATGTAGAAAGTTTAAGTGAAGAAGAGGTCGGTTTTCTTTAATTTACTACCACTTTTAAATACATAACCTCTAATTTTAGTTAATAGATCTTGTTCAAAATAAACTAAATACCCCAAATTTTGTTTATGTCTTTGATTATCTTATGCAGTCTTTTACTGATACACAATCATCACATATAAAACGATTTCGAGTAGTGTTAGCTTTACTTCGTAAGATAGAAAATGACAACTTATCAAGTACACATAGCAGCTCAATCATCACAAGACTTTGTATCGAATTACCAAAATTTAAGCCTGCATATTTAATCGAATTGTGTAGTTTTTGTGTGGAATGCATTCAACAAGGGAGGGTTAGCGGAATGTGGTAAGTTGGTTGCAACTTGCAATGATTAAACTTAAAAACTTATTTTGTAGTTGGAAAGAAATATTACCTGAAGTTTTAAATGTGATAGTCGTATTACCGCATGTTTCGCATAATGATAATGATATGACAGGTTTGGATTATAAAAACGAGCTTATAACTTCTTTATGTATGTTGGTATGGAGTCCAGAAATAATTACATCATTAACGTCGATGTTTATGTAATTTAATTATGAGATGTAAAATATTAAGATGGTAAAATTATTGTTATAGAGATATGCCTTTAACGAAAGAAGAGCATTTACAAGTGGTGAATCGTTTAGGACAGCAAATGGAAAAGCTTACTTGTCAGGAAGTTCCAGCTTTTGTATATCAGTTGTTAAAATTGTGTCGTTTTCAAAATAGCCAGTCTATTTTTTTGCGTTTACAACATTACTTCGGAATAAGAATTTATGCAAAACTTAACTTAATTCAAGAATCAGATTCTGAAAATACAGCTTTAGATGAAATTGGTAAAAACGTAATTGATTTTGTAATTTTAATTAAAATTTTCTTGTAGGTAGTGCTGGTGATCAAGAAGCAATTGAAGTTGAAAGTACAGTTTTGTATCACATTTACCAATCAGCTTCAGTTGGTCATGAAAGTATCAAAGATTATCTTAACTCTTTAAAGAATTTATTAAAGTCACCAGAATTTGTTTTGCATCCTTTTCAATTTACTGCATTATTAATGATTTCAAGCATTGAGGCGCTCGAAGAACGTGTTATTGAGATTTTAAAGTCTTGTATATCACGAGCTATTAATGAAGATCACAAGAAATTAGAATCGTATTGGTTTAGAGAAATGGTGCCAACTACTTGTAAAATTGAAGATACGTTGAATCAAATTATTGATTGTAGGCAAGTTCTATAATATCAATTTATGGCTTACACTAATAATTTATTTTAATTTACTGCAACCGGATTCAGGTGATTAAATAGTGTTTGTTTTTTACATTTCTTTTAGTTTGAGCGATCGCCACTTAGTTGTTCAAGGGTTAGTTCAGTTAGCATATACTTTACTTGGTGTGGGTTCTACTTTAGGTAGAGATGGTGATTTGATTGCTCAAAGACAGTGGGACTTAGGCAAAATGATTATATTTAAAGTAGTCAAAAAGAAACGACAAATTGCATCCTGTATTATCAGTTCATTAAGTAACCGTATTGTGATGGGTCAAAATGTTTTACAGTATGTTGGTGAGTTCATTTATTGAAAGTATTTTTGTTTTTTTATTTAATCGTAATTTCTAGAGTGTATTCATGTATTATGTCAGAAGATTTCTTTAACTATGTTGGAAAATCAAAGTTCGGTAATTGAATTAGTTGAATATTTAGTTCAAGTGCCTGGAACTATTGCAAATCGACTCTTTGATGCTATTTTACCACTAATTAGGTTATCGTGTACTATTCGAGATCATTTAATACTTTTACTTAGAAAAGCTTTGTACTCAAGGTAATTGCATTTTTGAATTAAATTATTAATTAATCCTTACACGCTTTTAGGGTAATAGAGACAAGAAAAATGGCTGTTGCGGGATTTTTAAAATTAATTCAAACTTTAAAGTTATCAAATTTAGCAGCACTAAGTCAAAGTAGTAGCAGCTCGTCATCAGGAAACTCCTTATTAACTCAAGCATCTCTTAATTGCACAGGAAAAAATACTACAAATGTTTTTAGCAACGAAGCGTTATGTTTAGAAGTTTTAAGCATTTTAAGACGTTGCTTTATGCAACAAGCTGAAGTTAGAATTCAACTCTATGAAGGTTTACTTATTGTTTCTTTCTTATAATTTTTTAATTATTTTATTTATAGGTTTATACGACGCCGTGTGTATGAATCCAGAATTGGGTATTCCTGTTTTAGACGTAATTTGGATACATTTTAATAGTTTGTATGTATCAGATGATAATATTTTACCTCCTTTACTTTTGTCGAAAATTACTTCAACAAAAGATCTCGATGTCACATTACAAGTAAGAAATTGAAAACGAAATTGTCAATGGTTTTTAAGTAAAATTATTTAAGGAACCTTTGGGAAAATTCATACATTGCATTGGCTTGATTTTAACAAAAATAAAGGAACAAGATGATAGCAATGCTACTGTTGTCAAATTTACCACAGCAATGGAATCTCTTTGTACACGAATGACTAATTGTGAACTTATTCATTTTGAATTGGTAAATTTATTTTCCATGCATGAAAGCTTATTGTGTTAATGTAATAATTGTAGGATGATGGTACCGATATTTTAGACGATTTACCAGAGTCTCAACAGAAACGTTTAGTTTTAAAAGAATCGATGTGTATTTATGAAGCTCTAATTACCTATAAGATTTGTTCGTGGAGTAAATCTTCTGATGCGAATGGTCAACAAATTAGCAGATTATTTCAAAATTATACTCGTTTAGTTGACTTCTCAAAGGTAAATTTTTGTACTTTACTAATCAAAACCTAAACTTAACCACTTTGTAATTTTAAGAATTTGTTAAAACCTAAAAAAGCTGAAAAAAAGAAAAAGGATGCGACACAGCAATCTCAAAATACAACAAGATCTGAAAAATCTCAAAAAAGTAAAACTTTTAAAATGCCAAATACTGTTATCGACTTTCAAACCGCTTGTAAGCTTTTAAACCTTTTGCACAAGTAAGTTATACTTAAAAAACAACGGATTTGTAATTGCTTTCGTCCGGGATCGAACCTAGGACTTTTTTAGACATAAACTGTCTTAAATACTAATTTCATTTTTTTTTAAATTTGGCATAAATTGAAGTTCAAAATATACATTCTTTTATATGTTCAGAAAGCTAATTTTACGAGCTTTCAAAGTATTGAAAAATATACAGGGTGTTCCATTTAAATTAAGAAATTTTATTCCATTTCCGGTTAAACCGGAAGTCATAATATAAAGTGTTTGGTATTGTGGAATAGCTAATTTTATGAGCTTTCAAAATATATAAAAATATACAGGGTGTTTTTAAAAATTTTGATATTTTTGTAATTTCCGGTTTAACCGGAAACGTTTTGTTAACCGAAAATAGTGTCAAATAATAGATATTCATGGGATTGATACATATTATCCATTTTCAAGTTTTCATTTTTATTACAAAAGAAATTAGAGATTTTTAAAATTTTGTCATTCAAAAAATGATTACTCCAAAACGGCTGGAGAGATTTTGATAAAAATTTATATTTCCATAGAGAATTAAGTTGTCTATAACATACTCAAATTTGTTGAAATCGGCCGGACCAGTTTTTGAGAAAATTCATTGAAAAATTTTGACCTACTTTGGCCCCTTAAAGGTAGGCAATTTTGAAAATCGACTTATTTGGGACGAAAGCCCTATATTTTGGCTGTACAATGCCGTTTTGAAATTTTTATAATAATAATTACCGGCCAAGTTATAAGGGAAAAACCAGAAAATGGGACAATCGTTCTATTGGCCGCCATTTTGAATAAAAAAATTTGAAATTTTTATTTTCTGTTGGGGCTCACATGTACTATCTTATAACCAAGTAGAAACGAATTTGGCCCAAATTTGCAAATATGCGCCCAAAATAACCACCTTATTTTTTAACACCCTGTATAGATTTCTTATAAAAGCTTTCGTCGATGAAATAATTATAAATAACATAATACATCCAGGCATTTTGGTTCAAAAAATCTAAAAAAAATTTTTTGCATTTTTGGAATCAGGGGGACTCAAAACGTCGAGAAATGCAAAAAAAAATTTTATTAATATTTTTTTTATCGATTATAACTTTTTCTTGAATTGGAAAAAGTTAAAAAAAATCCTTATGTTGAAAAATTTACTTTTAGAACTGCAGTACCATGGGCTACATCAACTCAAGCTAATGTAATTAAAACAAAACCGGAGTTTCATCGTCACGTTATGCACGCCACAATTTATTTAGTTACTAAATTAAAGAAATTACGCACAACCGAAATGAAACATACAAAAATCTATTTAAACCATTTAACTGAAATCGGTTCCATTTTATACGAACGTTGCATTGCTCGACTCAACGCCTTTATAGATTTTGATTCTGTAACTGCAGTTTTATCAATGGAATGTTTTCATCTTATTCTTGTTGTCATTGGTACACATTATCGTGACAAATTTCACACGTTTCTAAATGCTGTTGCCGGTAAAGATAAAGATGAGCAATTGGTATCTGTATTACAAACGCTTATAGATACGTACAAGGCTTTATTGGATGTGGAAGAAAGTGCTGCAAATTCAGACGCAGAAATGAAAAAATTGTCTTCGATAACAATCGATACGATAACATTACTTTCGTCTCACATACCTACTGAAACAAACGAGTTATCGGTTGAGGTAAATAAGTTAAGATTGCAGTCGAAAAGTATAAATTTTGCTTTAGTTTGTAGATTGGCTTAAAACAGTCGTAAATGACACCGATTGTAATAATAAACAAGTCTTATCGAGTGTTGTGCATTTGATGTTTATTATGCACATTAAATTTAAAAACACTGTAAGCGTGTTTGAAACTGTAGCAATACGTTTGAGTGTAATATTTGGAACTATAAACGAGGTAAGTTGTAACTACATAATCTAAATGTTCTAACAACTTGATTTTTTGAAACAGGAAAATCCTGATGCTTGTGAACCTCAAGGAATCGATGAGGCAACAGCTCCTAATATTTTTACTTTATTATGCAATAGTTTAAAAACTATGTTAGATGAGATAGATTGGATTATTAATAGATTACGCTCAGAATATATGATGATCAACTATCCAGGAGAAGACAATACTGAACGAAGTAATTTAAATATTTTATTAAAATTTATACTTAACGAATTGTGATTTTAGAAAGAGAATACTTAAAGAGCAAAGAAAGAGGCGTTTGTTGCCAGTTGTGTCCTTTAATAACAATTTTTGGCATATTAGCCAATACGAGTGTGCCTCCTGGTAATTTGTCTGAAGCTCTTTTAAAGATTACATCACATTTGTACACCACATTAAATTCTCTAACAAAATATTTTGTGTTGCGATCCACAAAACTAAATCCAATTTTTCAAGGAGCAAGGTATACTGCATTTGATTTCCTCTTTTAAATTTATCGATTCACAAATCTTTGTAGGTTTGAAAAAGTTGTACGATTAGCCGGTAAGCCGCTTTCAACTGTAGTATACGATTTCATAGTGTATATTGAAGAATCACAAAAGCAAGAAATTGAAAATACACAAAGAAAGAAAAAACCAGTCGACTCCAATGTTATGAAAACTCGAGTTTTACGTCAAACAAAATCAATTCCAAAACTTGTATTCGATTTGGAACAATTTGGCAAATCGGTTATCCAATTATCGAATAAGACTAAAATTGATTTAAATAAATTTATCGGCACAGGTACAGCTCGTGATTTTAGAATTAAAGGTTTGAAAGAGGTTTTAGAGAAAATGGACGTCGATCCAAACGCTTCTAATGATGCGGACACAACAATTGAAGATGTTTCAGTCGATAATTCTATAAATGAAAAAGAATCTGAAGATGAACAAGCACCACCTCAGAAGAAAGCTCGATTAAAAAAATAAAACGTGTTTTGTAAATGTATATTTAACTCGTAATATTTAACATACTTGGAAAAACATTTATTTACTTATTAATCGTTAATAAATATGTAATTAGTTAAAATACACAAAACTTAAGATTATGCAACAAAGTCTAATGGTCTATTAAAACCACCTTTTCTATTCATGTATTGCCTATACTTGCGCTTTAATATAACATGTACGGTACCGACATCATTTCCATCGACTTTCTTATTTTTAGTTGTATCAAAATTACAAAAACCCATTGTTCTAAACATTTCTTGTTCGTCCGGAGTTTTACCAATTAGATCCGCAGCTGTTACAATTGGTTTTTCACCAATCGACGATTTCTTTTTAGTTTCAGGTGTTCGACTTCTCGATCTAGAAAATCTTCTACGTATATCCCTATCTAGTGAATGTCTCCTCCTATCTCTCTCTTTAGATCTATCCCTTGATTTATCCCTGGATCTCTTTCTTCTGCGACGCTCTCTATCTCTGTTACGTTCCCTTTCACGTTCCCTATCTCTATCTCGTCTTTTAGAAGAGGGTGATTTAGATCTAGACCTACTGCGACCCATTTACGTCACTACTTCACTTTAAAAAGAATATAAAATGTTAATTAAAAAAAATGTTATTTAAAAAAATAAAAAAACTCTTACCTATTAAAAAATTATAAAAATTTCTATTTTAAAAACACAATTTTTAGAAGCTTTAATTTTGACAGCTACGTTATAAAAACGTCGATTTTATTGTTCTTTTACCTCACACTACAGCGCTAGTGTTGCGGGTTGCATTAAAATTTTATTTTCAACCTTAACGTTACGTATTTAAAGGCTATAATCGCTAAACATCAATTAATTGCGTAAATAGTCATTAGAGTGACCATCAAACATTTTTGTTTAGAAAATTATTAAAAAAAAGTTTTTTTACATTGATATTTTTTATTACAATGTAATGAAGTAACGAATTATAATATGTACCTAGAACTCATTTACACTAACGACTAGTATGGCAATGAAAAAGGTGTTTCAGTAGAAATTAATGATAGGTGAAACGAGCGTTTACTAATCTCTGATTACTGATTACGATTGCCGCCTTAAAAACGGGTTTAAACTAGCACTTTATGGTCTTTTGGGCTATTAAAATCTTATTGAACACTACAACTGTTCTATAATCACTCTAACTTGAATAGAATTTACGAATTACGAAGTTATTGTTGTTTGAAGTTGTTTGATGTTTATTTTGTATTTTCTAGATTAAACAACATAAATTAAATTTGAATAGCTAAAAGGTTCTTCATTAATTTTATTTAATAATTTATTTATAATTACACTTATATTGGAATATACAGTAAGTAATTTGTTGTTAATAATTTATGTAAATTAAATATTTTTAAGATGACGTAATTTAAAAAAAGTACTAAAACATTTTGAGGGACCCTGTATTATTCGTAGCGCGCGCATGTTTCTTTACGTCGAATTGGAAGTGCAGACGAACCGACCGCTGTAGGAACGCGAATCGAATTTGAATAACCGACAATTTTTGTGCTTTTTAGTTAAATTAACGAAATAGTGTATGTGTATGGTCTTGTTTTATTATTAAATTTACATAATTAATTTTATTAGCTTACTGCCAAATATTTTTTTTCAAAAATAATCGATGGGGCGTATGCTTCTCTTGTTTAATTGTCGTTAGTGCCAAGCATTTCGTCCGGTGCGGTGTAGTGTGCTATTTAGGCATAAGAAAGTGCTTTATTGAATAAAAAAAAGAGAAGAAGGGACACTTGATTGGATTAAAAAAAGTTTAAAAATTAAGGTGAGGTTTTTTGCTTTTTTAATTTTATTTTCAGGTTACAAAGTTTTTAAAAAATCCACTAACAAAGTGTGAAATATTCACTTTGAACTTATCTTAGGGGTGTGTCATTCACATTATTAGTTTATTAATTAAATCAATTTAATTGTAATTTTACCGGTTTTAATTAATTGATTGTAACCCCGTTTTTAATTTAAGAAAATTTTTTATCACCAACTTGACATTTGGTGGTTTTTTTATCACAGAATGTTCAAGGTTAACTCGATAAATTTAAGTTTTGGTAATTTCTTCAAATAATGGGAATCGAGGGAATTAAATTTAGGCTACAAAAATTGTCATGCGCCAACTGTTATGCAATGGAACCTTTATTGTTGCTAATTTTTGTGTAAAAATTTACAGATGGGTTTTGTTTTATTAACACTTCCACGGTCTCCTTTGTTTTTAATTAAAACTTACTCATTTGTTTTATAATGGAGACTTTTTGAGGTTAATCAAAGTTGATAAAAATTACCTACAAATTATTATTAATTATTACTAATATGTTGGGTTTGGTAGGCGTATAACGTGACACATTAGATTAGATAAATTGTGTTTATGTAATTGAAATAGTTGGATTAACTATTATCTAATTTAAATTTGATAAGGGTAAGTTTAAAATTTAATCTTTTGTTGAGATTGTAGGAGAATTTTATCGATCTCTGGTTGCACAGTTGCTCACCAAGCTCTGAGTAGAGCATGGAGCGAAAAACACAAAAACAGTATTGTTTAATTAATAAATCACTTTCATAGTCAAAATATGGAAAATAAAACATTTATGCGTTTTTATGTCTTGCATAATTTCCTGTTAATATGGAAACGAGTTTTTTATATGCAAATGATTTCTCTAAGTCGGTAACTTCCAAGATATTTATTTTTGAATTCACTGCAGGGTTTTATGAAACATTTCCAGTCGGTTACCCCTAGCGCCAATAAGTGGATTTTAATTGAAATGTCTGGAATTTGTTTAAAAAACAAAAGTTTCCAACTCAAAAATCCGCAAAAATCACAGCTCTGAATTTTGGGACACCCTCTGTAAAGATTTAATAAACAAGGTTATTAGCTTCGTCATTTAGATCTATTTTTGTTTTGCAGGGCCTATTTGTTACTTGAGCTTATAGCGGCTGTTCTGGATAAGGTTTCTCAATTTTTTTTATCCTACAAAATCATAATTAATGTAGACGATGTATGTTTTCCCGTGTTTTCCTGTCATGCAAGCATTTAGAGGTTTTGTACTTTCTGAATTCCTTCTACTATTCGTATGCTATCGTACAAAATGGTAATTAATTTCTATATTGATCTGTGGATACACTGGAAAGTGGATGGTTGGATCAGTTTTCGTTAAGAAAAACATTGAGATCTCAGATCTGTCAGGCATACATACTCCTGTTTTCTATCATCACTGTGCTCTTCAGTCTTTCTACAGCTGTATTTTTCTATATTCTGTCTTTCCATCTTCTTTATTTTCAGGGTTTCAGTGGGAGAGCAGCGGTGGTGCTGACAGCTTGCTGCATCTATGGAGCATCTTCTCTTTCCCGAGAATACTGTAACGATTTCTTGTGAAAGCCTCACAATGTAGCAGAAAATGAATTGGAGTTTCATCCGCTTTTGCACATCGTCAGCATAGTGGGTCTTCTTCTAGTCCCATTGTATACAGGTGCTTTTTAAGCTGGCAATGGCCTGTTATTATTAACATTGCCAGTTGTAGTTCATCTCTGCTCATTCTTAGTAGGGATCGAGTTCTTTTGTCAGAGAGTTTCTCCTCGGTTTCTCCAGTAGCGATTTAGAATGTCCCTGTTCAAAAGTTTCCCTCCAGTGTTTAATATGCCACTTCACTATTCAAGTGACTTTATTTCTCCCTTTGCCATTTCATAAGAAATGTCAAAGGCTGGTTCTGGTCCAATGGGTCGTATTTTGCTGCCATCTGGCCAGATCCTTCGCTTTCTCGTTCCCTTGTATGTTGGCATGAGCTGGCACCCATACCAGGTTGACGAAATTTTTTCTCGCTAACGCATTCAGTCTGCGGATGCAGCCCGTTACTAGTCCTGACCTCACCTCACAGGCATTCAGCGCTTTGAGAGCTGCTTGGCTGTCAGATCCTACTAAGATTTTTTGGTTGTGATATTCTCTAACAGCATTTGTGCACATGTTAAGATAACCTAAATTTCTGATTGGAAGACGGTTACGTGCTCCCCGAGGCGTTAAGTTGCCTTCCCCGATGATTCCGACTCCGGTGCCTGTTGGGTTTTTAGAGCCGTCTGTAGAACACAAATCCATTCATTTTGACTGCCTTGCATTCCCATTCTTCCCTTGTCCGAATGTTAGTTCCGTAGGTTTTTTTGATGGTGTATGCTTTGGTATTCTGTCAGACACTATACTAAATGTGGGGTGTTGTTTCATCTTAGAATTGAGGCGTGTCCTTGTCCATTTCTTCGTATGGAGGAGTGCGTTTTTAGTCTGTAAGCGTCACTTAATACGTTGTCTTTCACCACCAGATGTAAGGGTGGGAGGTTCAGCATTGTTTCCATTGTTGCTGTTATTACGCATTGCTCCAGTTATTCCTAGGCAGAGCAATCCTTGGATGTTGCAACTAGGCAAAATCCATATATCTTAGTGTCATTGTGATGAACTATAGCTCTATCTCTATGTCCAAATGTCCTGACCTGATTCCCCTATCACTTTCTACCTCCGTCTCTGTCCTCTTCAGTTTGCTCAATCCGGTCATAGTTCCATCATTTTTCAGTCACTTCAATTAACTGTTCTATGCTTTTGTTAGAAGTTTTGAATTTGGACATAACTGATCTTGATTCCAATTTCAAAATACTATTACCACTTAAATTCGTCTACCTTGTATTTTTGACCATTGTGTCTGTAGCTTTTTTAAACATCAATCAAATGAACGTGTGGGCAATTTCTTTGTTTCTTTTCTAATTTAGTCACGCCAAAAATATTTAAACTTGATGTATGTTTAATAAGGTTTTTTCATCGCTTTTATCCAAACTACTTAATCTTTTCATAACGTGATTAAAGTACGTTATTATACAATTTAAAGTTGTATGTAGCAGAAAATGCAGTCATAAAATTTACAAAATAATTATAAATAGCCCAAGATGTATTAACTATTCAAGGTTTTAATGGAAGGACGTAAAGTTTTTGTGTGTGCGGTAGGCGATGTTGATTCGCTTGTTGATGATGAGAATTCTTGCGTTTTCTGGTGCTCTCTGTACAGAAACAAAATAAACAGTTTTTTTAAAAGTTTATTTTATTGGTTAAACATACCCACATTTTTTGTATGTTTTTTATACAGTTTTTTCAACTAATAATTATTTACAAGATGGTTATAGCTACTAGTTTTGTATGGTGTGATGGTGTTTTGCATAACCAAACATTTAAATTTGGTGTATTAATTATGGGGTATGGTGATTTCAAACAACCGTCTTTTATGTTAACTTTAAATTGGTTCATGGTCAGTTTGGTCGGTCATTGTCAAGCAAAATAATTTGTCGAGTTCGAAATAAAAATGTGCCTAATAGCATATTGGGTGTGGTAAGTTTTTTTTTTACTGTAGATAGGAGTATTATATTTCATCAGTTGCTTTTTTTATCTTCCAGGAAGATTTTTAATTATCTTCTTCTTTTGGAATTTATAAATTATTTTAGGTGAATCTTTGTCTAAAAAATAAAAAGTGGTTAAGGTTCTTGTTATTATATCATATGAGTTTATTAGAACTGGTTTTTATAAGTCGCCCACTTGAAGTTGTCCGAAATGTTTAGAAAGGTTAGTTTTATAGTTTGGTAAAACATGTACATCTTGCCCATTATAATATTATGCTGACTTACAAATAATAAAAATACAGCTTGTGATACAATAGAAGAATAGGCGATAAAGCACACCTGAGACTCGAGACCTATAACAACTTCTCATACTTCACATTTCAGCCGTCTCTTTGACAAGTTCAATATACAGATAGTTTAAAAATGTTTGTCTTATAACTTCCCCAAATAATCTCTAGTACTGTTGAAAGTCTTAAGCATTTTCCAAAGTTATATAAAGATCTATACGCAATTCACGAACCTCTTCTTTTACGGAGACGAACGTTATGTCTCTAAGGGCCGTTTGCACCAGTTCCAAGAAATTTAAGTTCTGGTTAAACTAGTCGTTGCTTAGGATACGCCCGTTAACAAGTCTACTGGAGAATAAATTTATGTTGTAGTTAGTAGTTACGGGAAACCGGTGCAAACGGACCTTAAATGCCAGAATGAGCAGTTTTGAATAAATAATCAAACGAGTCAATGTCCAAAAATTGAGCTGTCAACGGTAGTCATCGGCAGTCATAGCATAGGCAGTCAACACACTTATCGACAGTCTGTGTAGTGGTTGACCTCTCGGTAATCACCTTCAGTTTTATTATTATCAGACGATCGTGGTATGTGGAAGAGCATGGAACGTCGGCTTCTTGTATAGAATCTCTCTGACCGATTCCTCAGAAGGCAATTGCAAACCACCTATAATAGAGTTGTCTAGAGAGCTTTCTAATGCCTCCTAAAGTATTGATCTATTGACAGTTAGAATAATTCTCGATAGTTTGCCGAGTTCAGTGCTGGTTTTGGTCACCACCTATAGTAAAATTGTCTAGAGAGCTTTATAGGCTATTATATTTTCGATGTCTAAATATTTTCTATACCTCGATACTTTGAATCTCTGCATCGTTACTCGATCGACACCGCCTCCTAAGGTATTGATCTATTGACAGTTAGAATAATTCTCGATGGTTTGCCGAGTTCAGTGCTGGTTTGGGTCACCACCTATAGTAAAATTGTCTAGTGAGCTTTATAGCACCGGCTATTATATTTTCGGTGTCTCAATATTTTCCATACCTCGATTCTTTGAATCTCTGCATCATTACTCGATCGAGACCGCCTCCTAAGGTATTGATCTATTGACTGTTATAATAATTCTCGATAGTTTGCCGAGTTCAATGCTGGTTTTGGTCACCACCTATAGTAAAATTGTCTAGTGAGCTTTATAGCACCGGCTTTTATATTTTCGGTGTCTCAATATTTTCCATACCTCGATACTTTGAATCTCTGCATCGTTACTCGATCGATACCGCCTCTTAAGGTATTGAACTATTGACAGTTACGGCTTGTCTACGACACAGACTTGCCTTCCGGTTTGCCTGTGCAGGTGACTTGCACAGGCCACGGTTTTGCCTGTGCAGACCGCCTGAACGATGTCCACACTCTTCGGTTTGGCCTGTGCAGGCGGTCTAGACAGCGTTCAGGTGACCTGTGCAGGCCACCTGCACAGGCACACCGGAAGACAAGCCTGTGTGTGTAGACGAGCCTTTAGAATAATTCCCAATAGTTTTCCCAGTTTAGTACTAGTTTTGGTCACCACCTATAAATAGTAGAATTGTCTAGAGAGCCTTATAGTACCGGCTATTATATTTTAGATGTCTCAATATTTTCGATACCTCGATACCCCGATACTTTGAATCTCTGCATTGTTACTCGATTGATACCGCCTCCTAAGGTATTATTATCAGATTAATTATCGATAGTTTGCCGAGTCCAGTCCTGGTTTTGGTCACTTTATAAATCCCTGACCTTACAGCATTTTTTACTAATTATACACGTCAAAGGAAATTTAATTATAATGAAACAGGCACTACTAAACTGGAACAAGTCTTTGTTATTTCGTTTGCGTGACAAAAACAAGCCGAAAGATTGCATAAAATAATAAATCTTTTCTTCGCTATCAAGCCCAAACTCCACGATGAGGTCAACAGTATTCTATCGATTTTCCCAATTAGGTTTGTGGAACATTCCCATTTAACCAAAATATAACTGAATTCGAACAAAGCTTCTGTCAATGTATGGATTTTAGTGAATGTAAAACGCCACAGATGCAACTACATGGTGTCTTGTACTTATTCGTTAGGTTAGGTACATTGCGTTCATTAACGTCTGGTCCGTGTAAGTTTGGTTGCATACCGGTAAGGACTTTTTACGTTGGCCAAAAACAAAAAATTTTTAACGACCACTTATTTTTAATTTTGATTATAAAAGATGATGAGCGACTAATAGAACCACAGTCCTGTCTATCTTCCAAAACACGCATTGTATTTCCAAAGAAAGTTTTTATCGTATGTTCTGCGTCCAGCACATGAGCTAGTCACTATAAATCACAAAACTACTGTATTTTACCTTTGTTGTTGACTTCAAGAAATTTTATTGAAATCCATTTCAACCAGTTGTTTGAAACATAGCATAGTTTCATCTACCGTTAGAAAACAAATTACTTTTTTCAAAGTGTATTATATTTAATATTATATGATACCACCAATCAGTTTTGCATGATTGATCATATTTATCCACTGCTTCAAACACTCGTTTAGATAACATATCAATTATTTACTAATTCATCATACCTTCAAATATGTGGAAACATTATCTATTGTTTATTTTATGGACTTTTATACGAGCTACCATTTCCATTTTATTACTTTTTTAATACATATAAATGAAAATTTGCGGCAAATTTCGATTCAGCTTCTGTTGGTGAATTATGGATAAGTCGAAGGTGTAAATAAAAATCAAGAATATTTTTAAGTTCACACTATAAAGTGTTACGGAGTAATGAACTAGCCTGAAGTATAATCAAATCATTTATTATAAAAGTCCGATCGATTGTGCAAATAAATGCGTTTTTTAGTGGGTGCAATCACTTTAAGTAATGATTATATTTTTATACCGGTGTAATCTTGACTTACGTTTAAACTATTTTAACAAGGCTCGAGGAGCTTACCAATATTGTTTAATAAATAACGGCATGTAAATTGTAGATTTGAAAAACGTTAAATCATAGCTAGCAGTCTTTGGAAGGCGTTATAAAACATTTGGTATTATTTATTATTACTCGCAGCTTTCTTTGTTAATAAGTAGGTGAATCATTAACAATGTATTGTGTAACCGGATTAAGAAATGCTCACTTCTCTTGTGCATAACAAAATATAAAAGTCAGTTTTTTGTTAGTAATGAAAGTGTTGATATTTAATTGTAGTTCGTGAGACTAGCGAATGAAACGAAACAACCTTTGGATCATTAGTAAACTTTGAAGACTCTGATGTGGCCAAAATAAGACTTTTTTGTACTTAAAAGTTCCAAAATATTAAAAAATGTACAAGATATCAATAATTGTGGTCGTCGAAAAAGTATAGTGTGTAACGCATGCAAAATTAAGTTTTCAGTTACTTTGTGTTTGTACGGTTAATAAACTTAAATTTTGAGTACATTTTGTTTTCAATAATTATTCAAATTATTTCCTGCAAGTAGTATCGCATCAGTGCGGATGTTAGGTGATGTAATTTACATTTTATGTAAATGTTGTTTTTTAAAACTCGTTTCTATTATTTATGCCCAATTTTAAAGCTGTGAAACTTTCATTTACATGGGCTGTATTTTTTAAAATATTATTCACTGCAAGAGGCGCTCTTTCGTCTCTTTGAAAGTTGGCCTTGTTTATGAAAATTCAAACGTTAACGGTGTCTCATCCCACGAATTCTACCTTTTTAAAAAGAAAAAGACCTATCACAATTTATATTAAATTTTATTTTGTGTAATAGCGTGATGCACAACAAAAGTATCGAGATATCTGTGGTTGGCGTTTAGTATAGTTTTATTTTACTACATTTAATTTTTTTTACTTCAATCAATTTTCTTTTTTTTTTTAATTAAAAAAGGAATTTTGTTTTAATTGTTATAAATATCAGTATTATAAAAAGTATTAAATAAAAGTACAGTCTCATCCTACAACTTGAAATTTGACTCATCAATATACAGTTAACTTTATCTATTTTTTATTATTTAATTAAAATTACGGCATTGATATTAATTGATCTGTTTCTTAACAAAAAAATTTAATCAAAAATAACTTTTTAAGGATTTCCTTTTAATGCAGTTTTAATGAGTCTTGCGACTTTAGCGCGGATGTGGCTATTTTAACAAAAAAATATGAAAATTAACGTTGCACACAGCGTAACCGCTGGCTAACTCTTGGTCAGTTGTGTTTAGCGATGATGATTATTATTATTATCAAACCAGTATTATATAGAATGATGATCTCATCTTTAAATGAAAGTTATTTATGTTGAACAGTTTATCTTTTTTTAAGGTGTAGTCTTTTTAATTTTTAAGCATTTGATTTTATGCTCAAGGTGTTATCTAACAGGAATTGAATACGGTTTTGGTTTTAGATATTTTGTCCGTTTTTAAGTATATATCAAAAGCTCTGAAAGTTATAATTAACGCTAGTGAATAATTGGCGCCCGAGGAGGGACTTAAGTGCTTATCAATGAATGAACATGTATTGACAACTGGATGTTTGTATACTATTTTTATTTTTCGATTTTATAGTAATTTGGTATATTTTGTCAACTACAATTTAACTGTAAATTCAAGGTAATTTATATTTAAAACTTTCAATTGTTGGTTGTAACCCAATTTTTTCGAAGGACATGTATGGTTTTTGCTATTTTTGATGATAAAAAGTTTAATAAACGATTTTTAATACATATTTCATGCAGTTTATAATTATTATTATTTTATGTGTGGTGTTCAAAATAGCGTGATGAAAGCAGTCGCCGGTGTTAATATTATCATAACCTCACTTTTACAGTAATCGCTCTAAAATAAACCCGTATGTTGTTTTATGTCTCACACTGGGATTTCATAACACCCATCCTTTTAAAAACCACTGTTAGTGCATCATAAAAATATTTCTCACGGAAAAACATTAACTAATACAATTTGTGAATTTTTTCCTTTTGCTTTTTCGATTTGAAAAATTCAACTTCCGTTTCGTCATTGCATGTTGTGCAACTTTTTGTCTAGACTCTTTTTTGAGCAAGTGAAAATGTCACTTAATCTATATTCAATAGGTAACAGTGTTGTATAACTTTGAGATTCTGAAGTAATAAAAATGAAATTGGAACCCAAAAATTCCACAATTCGCCCTTATCTTATCAATATTGATACTATGATATGACTAACTAAATAAAATGCATTTTCTTGATTGTAAAACCTTGATTTAATTTTGTATTCTTGTAGCCTTTTTTGTAATTGTTGTTTATTGATTGAAACGCATTTTGCAACATCGTTGGTAGTTTAATAATTGTAGCAATAAGAGAAGTCCGGTAAATATTATTTATTAGCGAGGGGAGCTGTTGAAAAGGGAAATTAAATCAAATATGTAGGTAATTTTGGCAGGTTGTTGAAAGAGAAGCTAATTATGAAGATATAATAATTTAAAGCACACATTGAAAGTTTTGGTGTGAAATCTGTGAAACCGTGTGAAACAGTTCTACGATTATTTTTGGTTGTAGTTTGTTCGAGAGTTTGTTACTATGTCGGCCTTTGGACATACATATTTGTGATAAGTGATAATGGAATGAGTGGCAAATTCTTGTATACAGATACACAACTATTTGAAAGATTTAAAACAATCCACGTGTTTGGGTTTGGTTTAATTTTAATCTCGATTTTAATACAGTCGTGCCAAGCAAACAAAAACCCCAGAAAGTATTGAATTAATCTTTAAAAATTTAAGAGGATAAAACATTCAACCAATCAGAGTAAACAGATTCTAGTTGATACTCAGTGGCAAAACATTATTTTGTATTTGGAAATCAATCGCTGACTGTACTTATAAGACGTTCACAACGGCAGCCACGCCCATTCTGAGACTTTGTTCGCTTTGCAAGACTGTACTTGTGTACATTCGCATATTGGTAGATTTTTTGATGCGAAGCTATCAAAGTTATACTCGCTTATACTATAATTGTGCGCTAAGCTCTAACATGCAATTATACTCTTATCTATTAGCCACATTAGACTATTCACTCTATGTAGTGTCTAAACTCGAAACATTCGACTGTACTGAAACTTCTAGACGTGAACGTGCTCTAACATGCCCTCTAATCTCTATAAGTATCGGTACATAGTCTTAACTGTAGGTTGCGACTGTACTTTGGCCTTTAAGATGTGACTGAACTCCAACCTCTAACATGCAGTTCTTCTCTTATCTATGAGCCACATTAGAACTCTACAGTCTATACATTCGACTGCACTGCAACTTCTAAGTCGTGATGAACCTCCTCTAACATGCGCTTTAACCTCTAAGTGGCGGCAGTATAGTCTTAACTGTAGGTCGCGACTGTACTCTGGCCTTTAAGCTGTGACTGAACTCCAATTATCGATTGTACTGTAACCGTGCTCTAACATCTAACATGCAGTTCTTCTCTTATCTATGGGCCACGTGCCAGCCTACTCTGGCCTTTAAGCTGAGACTGAACTCCAACCTTCGATTGTACTGGAACCGTACTCTAACCTCTAACATGCAGTTCTACTCTTATCTACGAGCCACATTAGTACTCTTCACTCTATGTAGCGTCTAAACTCTAAACATTCGACTGTACTGAAACTTCTAACGTACTTTAACATGCGCTCTAATCTCTATAAGTAGCGGTACATAGTCTTAACTGTAGGTTGCGACTGTACTCTGGCCTTTAAGATGTGACTGAACTCCAATTATCGATTGTACTGTAACCGTGCTCTAACATCTAACATGCAGTTCTTCTCTTATCTATGAGCCACGTGCCAGCCTACTCTGGCCTTTAAGCTGAGACTGAACTCCAACCTTCGATTGTACTGGAACCGTACTCTAACCTCTAACATGCAGTTCTACTCTTATCTACGAGCCACATTAGTACTCTTCACTCTATGTAGCGTCTAAACTCTAAACATTCGACTGTACTGAAACTTCTAACGTGCTCTAACATGCGCTCTAATCTCTATAAGTAGCGGTACATAGTCTTAACTGTAGGTTGCGACTGTACTCTGGCCTTTAAGATGTGACTGAACTCCAACCTTTGGTTGTACTGTAACGTACTCTAACCTCTAACATGTAGTTCTTCTCTTATCTATGAGCCACATTAGTCTTCTTAACTCTATGTGAACTAAACTCTAAAATTTCGACTGTAATGTAACTTCTAAGCCGTGAACGTTCTCTAACTTGCGCTCCAACCTCTAAGTCGCGGTACTGTAGTCTTAATGTCCATAAGTCTCGGTATTATGGTCTTTAGTGTAGGTCGCGACTGTACTCTGGCTATTAAGTTGTGACTGAACTCCAACCTTCGGCTGTAACCGTGCTCTAACCTCTAACATGCAGTTATCCTCTTATCTATGAGCCAGATTAGTCTTCTTCACTCTATGTAGTGACTAAACTCTAAACAATCGTCTGTACTGTAACTTCTAAGCCGTGAACGTTCTCTCACATGTACTTTTACCTCTAAATCGCGGTAGAATAGTCTTAATGTTGACCGCAACTATAGTCTGACCTTTAAGCTGGGACTGAACTCCAACCTTCGGCTGTACTGTACTTATCTATGAGCCACATTAGTACTCTTCACCCTATGTAGTGACTAAACTCTAAACATTCGGCTCTACTGTAACTTCTAAGTCGTGAACGTTCTGTAACAAGAGCTCTAACCTCTAAGCCGCGGTAGTATAGTATTAATTCTTGGCCGCGACTGTACTTTGGTCTTTAAGTTGTGACTGATCTCCAATCTTTGTTTCTACTGTAACCGCACTCACACCTCTAACATGGAGTACTACCCTGATCTGAGAGTCACGTTCATACTCTTCACTGTATGCAGCGACTGCACTCTAACTTTTAACCCTTGATTGAGCTCTAACGTCAAAGCAGTCATTGTACTCTACTTCTAAGCAGTGACTGTACCAACTCAAAGCTTTGGTCGTACTGTAACTTTTAAGCCGTGGTCGAACTCGGACTTTTTAAACCGTGGCTGTTTTTGATTTTTAAGCTGTAGACGTATGCCTAGGCCCTCGTCATAATCTACCTTTAAGCCATGACGGCACTTTATAACCTGGAAGCGACTGCCCACTCGTCTCGTTTTAATTATTTTCAATTAATGTGCAATTCGTTTGTTTATTTGCTCATAATTAGTTACACGTGGAAAGCTTTTACGGAAATACGCATAGGACATTTAATTAATTTCTTCTCGACAATTCGCCTGAATTACAACTTAATTTTAGCCGAGAGAGAAATTGTATTTCCCAACGGTGTCGCTTAAAAACACAAATTATCTTTCTTTTGGGAAAAACTAGCGAATATAATCCACTTGTATACACATACACATATTATGTAATTGTTTACTTTCAAGTCTAACAATCATATATCATGCATTTTTTTAAGGTTACTTAGTGACAATGACATCATGCAAGTTTCAAAAATAAATTGGTATATCTTCTAACGAAAAGGGGGAGTTGTAATGTTGGACGTGCTAAATGTAAAACTGAATTTAACCTTGCAATTTTGGTACAATGCCAATTTGTTTTTCTATATAAATGCATTTACACATGTTTTTGGTACATATTTCGTTTTATTTAAAAAAAGCTTTTCCAAAGTCATATTCAGTACATTACAAACAAACTTTTTCGATAGTGTTGTTTTTTTAGCTACTAATTGAAAGTGGAGGAACCACAAAATGGCGTGATGGGTTTGCATTTGAAATATTTGGGAAGTTTATTGACACGTAACGAAATAACGCCCTTCAAAAATAAAAAGCATTCGCTTTTATACTTTTTTTATGAGTCATTACAACTTGCAACCCTCGCAAGTATAATAAGGAAGTAACTTTTTACCGCAATACCATAGAGGAGAATTGTCACGGAATCACCTGATTAAGCTCGATTATCATAGCTTATTTGAATTTTGAAAAAGTAACCAACCTGTTTTGGAATAATGATGGTTCGAAAAAATTACTATTTGAAAGTGAGTACGTTAAAGAATTAAATATATTTAAATTCAAGGATTTTTGGAGCACTTTTGTTGCGAATTTTTTAAGACTTTCATAGTTACGACCTACCATTACCTACACGCACAAAACGTTCGTTGAACCCTTTGGTGTACATAAATTTTTTTTTGACTAGAAAATTATTAGCAAAAGTAATTTAAATTTACTATGCACGAAAACAAAACATCAATAATTGAATCGCGTTATAGGTATACTCATTTTGTCATATAAAAATAATCGACTTCTGTACGTCCGTCTAGACACGTGAATAACCTCAAGGGTAAAATAATGAATACCTTCAATACACCTGTATGGTGTTCAATTATTCATAAGTATAAACTTTAATTTATAATTTATGTAATTGATTTAACTCGAGAGAAAAAGATTTAATTGTGCGTCTGAAACGCTTTCAATTTTCTCCTCGATAACACCGTTGAACTATATGAGTTTCAAACGGTTTCAAAATAATAAAAATTGTTTACAGAGCAAAAGTGTGCTAGGGAAAATTTAAGTAAACAAACCTTCCGCCTTCCGTATTGGAAGTCTGTAGACTTTGCAAAATAAATTTTGAAATGTGAATTGAAATCCGGTCTTGAAATAAAATTTACTTATTACACGAAGCAATTTGTTTTAATTTCCACAATTAAATAAAAAGTTACCATAAAGTCGCATAAAGTCAACTCGATTGAAAATTATGGAAGATTATCGTCGTTAGTTCTAACTCTATTTATTGCAATTTTACACTAATGAGGAAGTAGGTATTTTTAATTGGATTTTTCTAACAACTATACAACAATCAGACATACGCAGACATATAATATAATTCAACTTTGAGGGGTGGTGTTAACTTGAATACAAGATATTTTTAGTACAAAATAGTTGTGGAATGTACATTTGTATCACTTTCTAGTTATAGTTTCCGGTTTTTTTCATAAATTTTCAAGGTTTGATATCATTTTTTCCACGCTGCTTTATTTTTATAATTTTGGACTTAATCCAAATTATTATTGATGGGATTTAAGTTCTTTGTAAGAATGTTTGATTTGATCGTCTAAAAATACATAAATATCTTAATAGGCTCAATTTTAGTTTGATTTAAAGGACGAATAAACAAACCATCTGGTGTGTAGCAGATCGGATATTCTCCAAATATCAACATTATTGAGATTTCAATTGGGAAAAAATTGTATAATGTGGGAGATTATAAGGATTTAGATTCACAATATCCGAGATCTTATTTGAAAATCTGAAACGCGGTTCCAAAGCCTATAGATACAGCGAGCGAGCGAGCAGACCAAAGCTCAGTTTTGACCCCTGATATCATCTCATACAGCACACTGGGAAAAAATGGTATCATGTAGGAGATTACGAGGATTTAGATTAACAATTAATACTCGAGACCTTATTGGAAAATCTGGAAAGCAGTAAGTTCCAAAAACCATAGCGAGCGAGCGAGCAGACCAAAGCTGAGTTTTGACCCCTGATATCATCTCATGGAGCACACTGGAAAGAAATGGTATAACGTGGGGGATTACGAAGATTTAGAGTTACAATACCCGAGACCTTATTTGAAAATCTGAAAAGCGGTGCCAAAAGCAATAGATACAGCAATCAAGCAGGCCAAACCTCAGTTTTGGGTCCTTGATACCATCTCATGCAGCACACTGTGTGTACTTAGCTTCATATATTTGTTACGTTTGTGACTTTCGAAAGTGAAAAGATCTATCGAAAAGCACCAGATTTTCCTATGAGTCAGAATCAAAAAGGAAAATGTCTGTCAGTATCGATAGTAATAAACTGTTCGGCAGTGGTCGCAAAACTTTGAACCCGAAAAAAACCAGGGCCGTAGCTAGATGTGTAATCAGGGAAGGCTCAAAAATTTTCAAGGGAGGCTCGATGGAGGATGAAAGCTAAAATCAAGGTTTTCTCTCTTCTGGGTTTGTGTAAATCTGTTGACTATTGTAATCTCTTCTGAGGATGGAAGTTTTTGCCTAAAGTTTGCAAAAATTTAAATCAAATGTTTTCTTCTTCGGCACCAACTAGGAACTTATCGTTTTATTGTTGTTGCGAAATCCTTAGCAAGCAATAGCAAGAACCCCTGGCGTATCTCTGGCTACGGGCCCTGCCCGAAACCCCTGATGATGAAATTATAAAAATTACACAGATTTTGGCGAGAAGCCAAGATTTTCTGCTTTGGGAAAGAAAGTTAATACAGTGGTGTAGCTAATATACGCCAGACTCCTGTATCTAGAATCCATAGGGCTAGCGCGCGACCAGAGAGTCAACGTGGCAACACTTTCGTGTATTACTATTAGCCGAGTTGGGATTATGATGATACTCGTGGTGAGAGCTTCCTGCAATCATTGCGGCTTCAGAAAGACTCATTTTTGAAAGAATCAGACGGGATCGTATATAAGGCAGTGGCGAGGGCAGTGGTGAATGGATTATTCTGTACCTACTCGACGATCCAGAACCAGAACTGTCAGTTCATAACGTTATTTATAGTTGGACAGGACAGCTTTTTTTGTACGAGTGGAAACTCAGATAGCATCGTCTCAGGTGTTTAGCGACAGGGATAGTGTGGGAGTTAGCTCCCTCCAGATCGTTAAACCCTCCAAAGTCACTCCTCTAGTATATTCCAAAACGTGTTTTACCCGTTTCTGGGCTGAGCAGCGGAATAGTCCTACGTCCTACCTAAAAGCCCGTCTATACACGCACAGACTTGCCTTCCGGTTTGGCTGTGCAGGCGGCCTGCACAGGCCACCTGAACGTTGTCCAGACGCTCCGGTTTGGTCTGTGCAGACCGACTAAACGGTGTCCATACGAAGACAAGCGTATGTGTGTGGAAGGGTCATTACATCACAAGTTTCCGTATAGTTTGATCGCTTACTGTTATCACAAGTCTACTCAATACTAAGGCCGAGTTCGGGATTCCAATAACAGCGACCGTCAGGTCCGTATTATAGTCCAGCGTTGAACGACTAGTACTAGACCATTACGACCACTAAATGATCTGATATCTGAATAACAAGTTCTATTCTATGCTCTTTGGAGCAATCCAAATTTTAGCTCTAACATGGGCTGAGATCCTGTAACTATTAGATTAGCGATACGCTAAACTACTTACCCTTTACCTACCAATTTCTAAAAGTTTGTAGGAGAGGGGTAGAGAGTAAGTGGCACAACGTATCGCTACGCTAATAGTTACAGCATCCCACTTCTGTTGTAGAGGTTCGCTATAAGCGGACGCAACTATTAGCGTAGCGATACGCTAAACTACTTACCCTTTACCTATCAATTTCTAAAGAAATTAAGCGAGGAGTAGAGAGTAAGTAGCGCAGCGTATTGCTACTCTAATAGTTATAGGATCCCACCTCTGTAGAGGTTCGCTATAAGCGAATTTTACTGCAAAAAAGTGTTTTGTTGTGTAATTATCACTTTGTTGTTTGTTTAGAGATCATACACGAAGAATAATTAGTTAATTGTAACGTCACAGCTAAATCAGCCCCTTGTTGATTGTCGTTTCCTGCTTGTTTTCCTCCACGTTCATGTTAATAATTACGACTGTAACCAAAATACAAACAGGTGGTATTTCCTGCAAAAAGGTCATTTTGTATATTTTAACGATTTATTTAATTTAATGCCAAGACAAAATAAACCAAGCTAAACGAATTTACATACTGAAGCATGAAAATGTTCGGTTAACTGACGTATAATGAGAGTAGACAGTATAAGCAGAGAGTATGACTGTACGACTATTACTTAATTTAATCAGTTTTTAAATTAGTAGGTGTTTTAAATAAATTGGTAAGGTTAAATTTTATTCTCTATTAGGTCATCGTGCAAGGACATTGGGACATTTTTAAAAAAATTAGTAAACTGCCATTTTGAAACTTTTGTATTTATGCTGAAAGTTTTTTCATTAAATATCACAGCTCGAGCATCCTGTGGGAGATCTTAACATATTTAGTATTGGAAAACCTACACAAGTAACAACATTAGACTTGAAATGTATTACTAAAGTTACACTTTTCTTTAGAATCATGTTCTATTACAAGCCTCGACCTTTAGGTGAACACATATACGGTACTTAAACTCGAACAAAAAGCAATTTGTAGTGAATTGTATTGCTAATAATTCTTCTCAAATGCATCATATCTTTATAATTGACGTCTATACCAACTTCTATTTATAAATTGTGCAATGAAAATATTTTACATAAAACAACTTGTTAATTTTTGAAAGAAAAAAGTGGTCCTTCGAGCCGGATGATTCGTTGTAAATTGTCGTGTACCTACGTAGTAAACATTCAACCCTCTGACGAAGTTTCTAATTCTAATTTGCACAACAAAGGAATATTTTGAGGTTATAACATTGGGGAATTGAACTTACACTAATTTCAAGATTAAACAATTGCCTTATATAATTGCAGCGTAATTTTGAAGTTCTCGGTAATAAATTTCACGGTTTTTGGCTAGACACGTTCATGCAATTGTTTTGGCATAATTCTAACGTGCGTCTTCAATTCTACAATTCTAATATTGCGTTCAAAATTCAATTTCGTCAAATTAACGTAGGCTTTGGTGGAAATTAAATTTTTGGAATGATAGTCCGGAACAAACATTGTATCCTCTGGGTTTGGCGCCGCGACGTAGTTCATTGACTCTTTCTTGATGCGCATTTGTTCGATTTCTTTTGTTATTCCACTTAACCGGCCTTGCTACCCCTATTTGGATGTAGTGATAGTATAATAAAATGATTAACATTTCGAGAAAACCATATTTGGTTAAATTGTTTCACATTCTTTTGTTTCTACAATTTCTTTGATTAAAATTTTCAAGCGTGTTCAAAACTTACATACTTCGAAGTTTGCAAATGAATTTATTTTTGATCGCACGATATTTTGTGGTTGAGAAGTATAAAAAACAAATTTTTTCTCCAACCGTCTTAAATGACGTTTGTTTTAATATTTTTGACATTAAAAGTTCCTGATATATGTTACTGATATAAAAAAGTCTGCGTTGCTAAGTAACACTTTTAATCCTAAGCTTAAAAGTTACTTTTAATACTTACAACTGTAAACGACCGGGACTTCTTAGTTTTAGTTTTCAAAATTTTAACCAAGAAAGCTGACTTAACATTTTCAAAATGAAGCTTCTTAATAGGTAATACGATTATTTCAACATTTAAAATTTTTAATATGTAGTACTTTTTTGAAAATGTGCCTTTTTGGTTGGAGAAAAAAAAGCATGTGTCATCCAGAAGAAAAGTGTCTTTGTTTAATGCACTAATTTTTGTATGCGCTCGGCTACGCCTCGCAAATGCAAAAATTGCTTGTCAAACAAAGTTGCACTTTTAATCCTAATAACAAAATATACTATTATTGGTTTGGAATTGAAATTGTAAGCATGTAACGACTAGATGGAATAGAATTGTAATGAGCGACAAATAAGCTTCCTCAAACGTACAACCCCCTATTTGACGAAGTTAGTTATGTCGAGGGTTATTTTTCCCTTTTTCGTTACACGTGGGAATAAAATTTCTTTTTTACATTTCAAGGGTTGGAGTTTTTGAACAACTTAAAAGTAGCTACTGATGGTAAAATAAAAATGACAAGTTTCGTTTCGAATTGAGGTGACCCTTTGTAATAATAAATGGCTTTTTAATAATGTATTTAGTATCAAAGAAATATAATATCTTGTAACCTGATGAACTTTCTTTTTCTAACGTTTAATTTTTCTTCAAGTTTTCACCTAATGTTTACTCGTGTTTAAAAACCATTCAACAGTTACTTCCTGAACTTATATTCATAAAAGGTGCATTTGAGGTTGAAAAATTTTCTTTTCAGTTCTAATGGGGGTAGTTTTAAATATTTACGAGTTTCTTAACTATTACTTGAAGACGACGAGAAAATTATTCCATTTACTCAACCTACTTTCAGTCTCGTTTCCCTTAGCAACCTATTGAATTAGTACGTGATTATTGATTTTACCAAAAAACACATGTTTGCGATAATTTGTAATTTTCATCCCTACTAATTGGAGAAATAACCAACCACTTGTGGTGGTGGTGGTAAATTTTATTTCTGATTCCCACACTGTATCGATTTAAATCGCAACGTTGTTGGGGAATTTTTATTGAGATGTTTTTTTTGTGTGGGTGATCGAGCCGAGCCGTTGGTTGCGACCTACGTCTTCTGCTTACAAAATAAAGAAACTGCAATTGATGGAACATCTTTAACTTTTTTGTTCAAAATCAAGTTTTGAAAGTACACAATTTTTCTAAAAAAGCAAAACCACGTATTGATTTTAACAGCAACCACAGTTTCATCCTTGAGACTTTTATTCTTTCAAATTGCACCCTTATAATACCTAATGTAACCTCATTTCAACCCTTCTGTTTAAGTATAACTTGAACGAGAGCTACTCCACTCGAGTGCTCTATAATATATCTTTAATTCTTTTATAGCGTGCTCGTTCTATATTGTTTTAAATTATAAGTAAAGATGGTCTTCTTCTCCTTGAAGTAGTCATACTTCAAGGGCAATAACCATGGCCGTCGCCTCCAAAAATTTTAGGAGGGGCTGGATTTTCCTCCCATGGTCCAAAATTTTTACCTTTTAAGAAATGTTCACAAATTTTTTTCTCATATAATTTTCATTTTATTCGCTTCTTTTCATCAAAGTACCATTTTTTGCTGTGTTGCTAGGTAACATTTTTCGTCCTAGGACGATATTATTAAATTAAAATAAATGTCCAGATTGACATAATTAAATAAAATTTTTTTTAGTATTTTTGAGAATTTCTTACAATCGAATAAAAAATGTATGACACACGGACGAAAATGTTTTTCAGACGTTTGCTGGACTCAGCCTCGCCTCTACCAGCAACTTCACGTATTCGTCCGAGAAATTCAACTTTTCGTCCTTGTATCATAAATAACTATTGGCTCATAACAAAATTAAATTTTTGAAAGTAAAAAAATCAACAGACAACCACAACATAAAGTTTGCTTTTCGAATGCCTTAATAATGGCCCCGGACCAATACCCATGGCAACAACTTTGTGATGGTGTGCCTGATTAAAAATTCCCCAACAGACTCTTCTGAATGGAATCGAGATGTGACTAATAACCCTTATCTTTTGAGCAATTAATATGTAATCAACACAAAAGGGTGGTCTAATTTCTAGAATTTGACTTGATAACGGTCCGTTGGGTCATAGGGTCGTGTCCAATCAAAAATTTACATAACACAACAACTGATTGAGTTATGAAACGTGACGTATTATTGTATTTGTCTTAGGGCTATTTTTGGATTAAATTAAAATAAAATCGAGGAGTAAGTTGAAAAAATCTTTCTTAAATAAAATTTATTGTTATTTGATTAATATATTCTCGTATACCTACTGTGATCGCCACAAGGGGTTAATTTGTCTGGCGATATTTTTTTCTTTATGGGAAAAAATTGTTTGGTTTAAAAATCAATATGAAATAACCAGCTTTTATTTGATATAGCTGTATAAATTGATATGTTGAGGTTTATTACCGGTATGAGAGATTAGGTTAAAACTAATGATGGTAATAAGATTAAGTTCATTGACTTTTGTCTATTAATTTAGGTTGATGACTAGTGACGTACAAGAATTATTCATTACATGTTGTTTCCTCTTTATCGTCGAATTTTTGTTTTAAAATAAAATTTGAGGGATTTATTTATTGTGTAATGAATGAAATCATTTACAAAATAATAGTAATTAGAATTGTGATTAAAATAAGTTTTACATCCTTACAAGTCTTGCTATAACTGTCAAGTCGATTTATGAAAATTAGTCATCTGACTAAGATAGGAAAAATTTAACAATAAAGTGCTACAACTGACATTTTGGTAAATGGCAGGCAAAATATCAATTTTTGAAATTTTGATTTTCAAAAAATTATAATTCCGGTCCTGAAAATTTTTAAGAAATGGAATAGGCGCGTTCGGTTAAGAGCCACGATTTTATAATATAACCAAAAATTAAAAAAATTGGTGCAGTGGATTTTGAGATATTTCATTTCAATATTATAATCAGTTTTGAGCCCTAAACTGTTGGTGATTTTGAAACTTTTTCAAAAATTGGTTAGATTTAAACTGAAGCTTTGTATTTTTTCTATACAATACCTTTTTGAGATTTTGATAATAATAATTATCGGCTAAGTTATAAGTGAGAAACTACGAAATGGAATAATCGTTGTTGGCCGCCATTTTTAAATATGAAAAAATATCTACCTTAGATGTACTAACTTATACTGCCGTGGTTAATGAAAACGCCGTAACCAACAATTTGTAATTTTTCTTTTACGGCAGTTTCCAGTTTGTAATAACTCTATTTATAAGATAAGATAAGGTTAATGGTTGTAGAATAAATAGAGTTATTACAAACTGCCCTAAATGAAAAATTCCAAATTATTGGTTACCTACAACGTTTTCATTAACCACGGCATAGTCGAGTTTAAAAAATGTAGGTGTAAATTTGCCGAAATTCAATTTCGCAATTTCGTTGCCTCAAATATCCCTATTATTTTGGGCTACCCTGTATATCTTTCTATGAAAAGCTTATTTTGTCGCTGAAATTTTGCTAAAGTTTGTCTTGCATCTTCGGCCCCAGGGGGCTCTAAATGTCGAGAAAATAAATTTAAAAAAAGTAAAATTATACTTTGGTCGCCATTTTTCAAGATGGCGGCATTAGCATAACTTTTCAAGAACTGTTACTATGTTAGTTGGTGTGCTGAATTTGAATTACCAAATCCTTAGCTTGTGAGAGCATTGAGAAATGGTGAGCAAAGATTACCACACCATCACTTTTCATCACCCTCTTAAGCTGTGTTTTCACTGCAATTTAAAATAATCCAAATGGGCTAAAATTAAACGTCTAAAAAAATGTGATCGCAAGATCTGTGGAGCAGATCATCTCCAACGCCTTTTATTAGGATTTTTTTTGTAAAAATGCATAGTTACAGTTGGTTACAGCACTAAATAGCTTAAGACCCTAAAATAATGCCTCACCGTGTATTTTAATCACTGTAGTTTGTATAATTTGTGTAACATTAGTTTTAAAGTTGAAAAAACTTTTCGTTTCCTACGGAAATGCCCCTTTTGTTTTTTTAACGGTTGATTTCATTCAACAAAAGAAATTCACAAGTTCGTGGTCTTAACCTAGAAAAATTTCAAAATGGTTCCATTTAAAGAAAAATTTTCCCAGTGTATCAATAAGAAATTTGTTCTTATTTTTAGTCAATTAATTATTATCTTTTAATGACCTTTATACCATTAGTGGATTTTAAAATAGATTCTTATGTCATTATTTGGTAGACAAACAATTATTTTTGCAAGAATTTGCTCACATTTTCTCGACGAGTTTTTAATTTTCTCACGTGCTAGTGTGAAATGAAAATTGTAACGATTGTTGTAAATGTTTTACTACAGTTAAATTAAAATTGAAAGTGGCATTAAAAGTTGAACTTATAAATAAATTTGTTTATAAATTGTCTTAATTAGTGCATTTTTGATTTCTAGTCTATTTTAAATTCGATAGTTTAAAATAAATTATAAAATAATGTAAAAAGGAGAACCGTATTTCTATTTTTAGTATTTTAAGGTTAATTATAAAACATAAAATAGAATGAAATTTGTGTTATCTTTAAACATTAATTTTTTTGTACGTTGTTTCTCTTAATTAAACTGTATAAATATTCATTATCTAATTTGTCATATTTATGCATTGAATTAACCAATTAAACTTCAGTCGCTAGTTACAGTTATCTTACTATTATTACTAGAGGCATTTTAATTAACGTAACTTTAAATTATCTGTCTGAACACACTTTTACATCTTAATACTCATTTTCGTGTTTGTGAAAATTTCCCATAAATTCGTAGTTAAAACAATCTCCATGCTCTCACGCCGGCAGCTGTTCTCAGAGGTGCCTCTACAATCCACATTCTCGATGTGTCGTAGCCTTTGATCGTTCTACTGACCTTTTAACCTCAGGGGTTATCTATTTCATTCAAATATTCTTTTAAATTGCCGTAACGTTTTACATGCACTATCCACCTCAGAAATCCCACTTCACCACATTCCCCAAATCTAAAACTGTACTATTTGGGCCACATAGTCTATATATTTTAGGAGATTTTCATTTGAAACATCTCAAAAGAATCTGGGGGGGGGTGTCATCACAGTCTAAATTTGAAAAATGTTTGTCTACAATTCAACATGCTCTGTTTTTCGCAGTCGTGTCTATGTTTCTAAGGTGTATGTATCCATAATTGATGGTGTTCATGGGTTCTAATCTCGTCATTAGTGGAATTAAATAAAATATTTATATGAAAAAAGTTTTATAATATACCTATGTAAAAGCAGTTAATAATAAATGAATTATTATGAAGGGTACGCCACAACGGAATTTGTTGAAGTTACAGTCACCGTGACTTACATCGGCGCAACGCCGTCTATTTTTATAAAAAAACTACGTGAATAATGAAATTGATTTATTCTTAGGTAAAGCGGCATGATATTAATCTCGTGTAATCATTTAATATTTGATTACTATAAAAAAACAACCTTGTGCCACAATTATTAGCCTTATAGTCTGTCAACACCAGGTTATGGGTAATTTAGCGAGTTTTGTAGGATATCAAAGACGTCGATTGACGACGCCACCGCCGTGTCTTAACCTAATCTGACTGTCGTAGATGGCTCGTCGCCAGCTGTCGTTAATTTTACTAATTTTTCTGTCGCTGCAAAAATTGCATTTTAAATAAGACGTTGGGGGTAACGGCAAAGGAAAATAGCAAATAGCTATGGTTTTTTCATAAAGATTTTATTTTAAGAATGGTCCAACCCTATTATTTTACATGGGGTTAACGCTCGATTGCATAAGCGAAAATTATATTTTAATCCGAGAATTAGATTAATAATCCTTAGATATAGCAACGTTACACAATAAAAGAATTAATAAATGTCAAAGTTTGACAATTCAGCACAAAAAGCACTTAACCTCAAATTTTAATATTTATTTACAAATTTTATTTTAGTATATTATTTTCAGGTACTAGGATCTTATTATGGATCTTATAAGATCCTAGTACGTACCTGAAAATTATATACTAAAATAAAATAAGATAAAGGATCAAAATAAGTACTATAAATTTATTTACAAACGTCAAACTTTGACATTGTAGTGTAAACACTATAAACACAACGTTGCCATATCAAAGGATTGTTAATTTAATTCTCGGATTAAAATATAATTTTCGTTTATGCAACCATACGTTAGATGCTTTTAAATTTAAGCCTGCCTTAATTTTTTTGTGAGAAAGGGCCTTTTATTACTATGCAACCTATGCTTTTTTCAGTATCGCATTTATAGAAAAACCCTTTCGGCACAATTTCACTCCTTAGCTTTTAGAAAGCTAAGAGCGAAAGGGTTGCATTAATTGATCATAAAACTCTCCAACATTATTTGCTGTATTGCACTTTTTCATTTACGGTGTTATACAAAACTACTCAAAATGTTACAACAATGGTGCTTAATCAATCTGACAGTTCAAAAAGCATTGTATGTTGTTTTCGACAATTCCAAAGCATTTCTGATTTTTGTTTTATTTCCTCGATTTTTCACCTTTGGAAAATGAAAAATTACAAACATTTTTCTCTACAAAAAAAAACCTCTTTTTCGGTTTACAGTTTATCTCTAAAATAATTAAGGGAGCAAATAATTTATTTATTTATTTTTTTTTTATTTTATTTATTTATTTTTTTTTAATTTACGGTTACAGACTACCAAACAGGCCTACGGCCTAATTACATGGAAGCCATTAAATATTAAAACTTGGCATTAAATTAATGGCATTAAACATTGCCATTAAAAAATCCCTATATTTTTATGTGTTAACGTTAGTCGGACGTTAGGCTTCGCTTCTCCCAAGTTTTTATTCTATTATGGACACATCTAAAGTTTTTGCTGAAAATAAATAAAATAGATTACATTTATGCGGAAACAGAAACTTATTTCTATTTTTGTAAATTGAAATATTACCACAAAACCTCAGATCAGTTCAATTACAATCCAAGACAAAAATCCAACTTTTTGACGTTTAGATTCTCTGTGATGATAAAAGAAAGAAATGAAATATTTTTCTGCTGCTATTTTCCACTTGCTTACTACGACAGACATGTACAAATGTACATTGTACAAGCGTACAGACCAAACCTGCGCAGGCCGGAACTATCACTTTGCCTCTCCATGTGTAGGCTTTTGCTTAGACTTAGGTTAGCCTGTGCAGACTGCTTCTGCATAAGTCTGCCGAAATAATTCGAAAATATCACTTTGTGTCCACACGTGCAAGCTTTAGCTAAGACTGCGCTGACCACCTGAACGATCTATAGACGCTCCTGCTTGCCTGTGCAGACTACGTCTGCACTGCGCTGGCCGACTGACGATCTACAGACGCCCCGTTTAGCTTGTGCAGCTACGTCTGCATTGGTATGTCCGCCTGAGCGTTTGTAGCGGGCTTTACTGCACAGACAAGCCGGAAATATCACTTTGCTTCCGTAAGTGCAAGCTTTTATGAAGACAAGCCGCAAATATCACTTCATAAGTGCACTTCAAAAGTGCAGGCTTTTACTAAGACTGCGCTGACCACCTGAACGATCTACATACGCTTACAAACGTTTGCCTGTGCAGACTATGCCTGCATAGGTCTGTACTCGTAAACGCTTGAGCGATTGTAGCGGGATTTACTGTCCAGGAAAGCTGCAAATATCACTTCGCTTCCATAAGTGCAGGCTTTTACTATAAAACTGCGCTGGCCGTCTGAACGATCTACAGACGCTCCGGTTTGCCTGTGCAGACTGTGTCTGTTTTCGTAAACGCGTGAGCGTTTGTAGCGCGATTAACTGCGCGGCAAGCCGCAAATATTACTTCGCTTTCATAATTGCAGGCTTTTACTAAAACTGCGCTGACACGATCTACACGACGAACGATCTACAGACGATCTGAACGATCTACAGACGCTACTGCTTGCCTGTGCAGACTACGTCTGCATAGGTCTATCTTCGTAAACGCGGAGCGTTTGTAGCGTGATTTACTGCACGGCAAGTCGCAAATATCACTTGGCTTCCATAAGTGCAGACTTTTACTCAGACTGCCCTGGCCGCCTGAACGGTCTACAGACGCTCCGGTTTGCCTGTGCAGACTACGTCTGCATAGGTCTGTCCTCGTAAGCGCCTGAGCGTTTGTAGCGCGATTTACTGCGCGGCAAGTCGCAAATATTACTTCGCTTCCATAAAGCTGCACTTCATGTTACATTAGTAACATAACATGTGATATCATATAACAGTGTTAAATATCATTTTTGAAATAATTTTGGTACCTTTGTAATGGTAATTTTTTGTAACAATGTTATATAACACTGCTATATAACATGTTATGTTACTAATGTAAACGCAGCTTAAGTGCAGGCTTTTACTAAAACTGCACTGGCCTCCTGAACGATCTCCAGACCTCCTGGTTTGCCTTACGTCTGCATAAATCTGTCGTCGTAAAGTCGTAAAGGCCTGAGCGTTTGAAGCGGTCTTTACTGAAGGCACATATTCTGGACTTATTGTTTTAATTTCTTCAGCCACCACAGTATTTAAAACCATGATTTGGGCATTTTATGTTTGCCATGGATTGAAGCGTAATTGATTATCATTAGAGATCCTTAAGTGGTTTCCAGGGCCCGCAGCTTGAATTAAAAAACATTATCGGGCGTAAATTAGATCCAAGAGTCAAAAAATTAAATTAATCATTTGACAAGACTTCAAAATTAAATTTTAAGTAACTTTACACAATAAACTAAACAAAAAATATGTAAACTTTAATGGGTATGGTCAAATGGTTTAAACTTTTTCTTTATTATTCGCTAACCACAATGTGCAATACCAACAATTGAGTTACTTACAAATAAGCAGTAGTGAATGTACGTTAATCGATAAATATTTAAATTGGTAGTAATTAGTATGTAAAAGCTTAACTTGTTTGTCTTTTAAATGGGTAAAAGCGAACGTCTTGTTTATTACCAATTTACTTCTTGTATAATAGCTTTTAGTTAATTATTATTGTGCGCTACCGTATTAGTTCCCTATTTTTATGTATTTGATACGGTTTCTTGCACAATATTGGGTGGGCTATCTAATTCGCTTAATTGATTAATGCATACATCCAACGTCACACTTAAATTATTTTAAACAGCACGAGTTCAACACCACCATGCCTGATTGAACATAAAATTTTAACTATGCGCTTCTGCTAGTCGAAAATTGAATTTTAAAAGCAACAGGTACCTTTTTTCAAAGCTCTATTCACATTTCTAACTGTTATTTAGTCAATAGTTAAAAATAATTACAATAAACGATGGTAATTTAATAAAATAAAAGTTGAAAATTGTGTAATGTTGTCTTTCTGATAAAAACTAATCTCGAAGATTAATATAATTTAGTAATAGCTATAATTAGTACACCACATAATTATTAATTTGTAATTTTTAATTGCAGAAACGGTAAACAATGGCAGATACTAGTCAGGCGGATTTGCCGCCACACTCTAACGGAATAGATGGATTCGATGAAGAAGAACGCATGAAAATGAGACCTGCAGATATCGACGCCGACGTGAGAGAAATGGAAAGAAGAAAACGCGTCGAATCGATCATGAACAGCAGATTATTTAGAGAAGAATTAGAACGGATAATTGAAACACAATTAAAAGAAGGTGTCGGTACTACAAATTTGATGCAACAAATATCCGATATGATGGGAGTTTCTAAAAATTCGGGAGGCACTTTTAAAAATTCCAATTGTGTTTTACCTATTAACGATATACGCGGTGTAGAAGCTATGGGTTATGCTAAAGGTGAAAAAATTTTGAGGTGTAAATTGGCAGCTGTATTTCGACTGATAGATTTGTACGGTTGGACGCAAGGAGTTAACACTCAAATTACCGCACGTTTAAATCAAGACGAAGAACATTTTGTTGTTAATCCATTTGGGGTGCTATTTCACGAAGTGACAGCTTCTTCGTTGGTTAAAGTTGACATGCAAGGATCGGTCGTCGAACAAGGAACTACTAATTTTGGTGTTAGTTTGTCTGGTTTTTCTTTACACGCTGCCATACACGCAGCTCGTCCCGATATCAGATGCATTATTCACATCCACACGCCATCCGTAATCGCCGTGTCTTCTCTTAAATGTGGTTTACTTCCAATTAGTCAAGAATCTGTAGTTATAGGAGAAGTGAGCACCCATCCTTACACAGGAGGCTTAAACGACCCCGAAGAAAAGGAAAAAATCGCTCGTAATTTGGGACCTATTAATAAGGTGCTATTATTGACCAATCAAGGTGCAGTATGTTGTGGCGAGACAATAGAAGAAGCGTTTTTCAATGTACGCAATACCGTCCTGGCTTGCGAAACACAGCTCAAACTAATTGGCGTCGGTGTAGAAAATCTTTGTTTATTACCCGACGAAGCGCGTAAAAAATTATACGATACCGCTCGTAAACCACCCATTAATACACCACGACCAGATCATCCATCGATATTAGAAGAGAAAGTTGAAAGAAAGTGGCGCGTAGGTGGCGTCGAATTCGAAGGTCTTATGCGAATGCTCGATAATGCAGGTTTTCGCACCGGTTACATTTATAGACATCCTTTGATTAAAGGTGAATTACCACGTCCTAAAAATGACGTCGAGTTACCTCCTGCTGTGTCTTCTTTGGGATACCTTTTAGAAGAGGAAGAACTTTACAAACAAGGGTAATTTAACTTTTTTTAAAATTAAATCGCAATTATATTTTTGTTTTCAAAAACTTACTAATTATCATTCTTGATAATACAAATCTGTTTATTTCAAATAGTTGAGATTATGCCAAAAATAGTTTTGGCGGTAATTAATAAAAATATTTGGAATTTTTCTTCTTTTCTAATAATAAAATTAATTTTGTTTTTTTGCAGTCTCTGGAGGAAATTAGACGGCCGTAAAGGATTTGATCGTTCGAGATGGTTAAATTCACCAAATGTTTACCAAAAAGTTGAAATACTTGAAACCGGCACTCCCGATCCGAAAAAGATTACAAAGGTAGAATTTATAAAATTTGAAAATAAAGAGTAAACTATTTGAAAAATATATCATTTAGCTTTTAGAGCATTTATCCTATAAGTATAATACTCTTCAATTTAGTCGGGAACAGATTTAGCTTTTATACGAAGCTTAAAACAATTTGACATCGAGTAAACCTATCTCGATTCATTGTAACAAACTTATTTAGATGTTTGTATTTTTTAGTGTCCTAATTAATGCTTCTTGTACTCGTTTATAAATCTGTTCCTAACATAATAGTGCAATGATTTTAATACAAAAGATATTTGTGTTCCGCATCTTAGAATGCTCTATTCTCAAATTATAAGATAATTTAAATAAGAATACTCCTTATAGCCTAGGTGTTTTAATCTATCTTAAACAAACTGTTGATCGGCTGGAAATTTGAAAAATGGCCCTACAGGACCTTTGGAACAAAGTATCAGAAGTTTTAATTTTTCAGTTACCTACTTGATAAAGCTTTGTATGACCTTCAAAAACATCCAATAGTAAATATAAGTGCCTCCAAGCTTAAAAAACCCTTGAGGGAGGTGTCTGAGGGAGCAAAAATCTCATTGCATATTGAATAATCAGATGAAGAAGTATTCGTAATGACAGGTCAAATGTCATGATATTTTTTATCAAAAAAAATTAAACACTTAAATTTTTGACAGTTTGAGGTTATGTATTTATGCCAAAAGCGGTATTTTACGTTCTAATTTTTTACTAGGGTCTGGGGTGACGTTAACTTACAAAGTAAAACCTAGGAATAAGGTTCGAAGCTTCTAGCCTTTCATTTGAGTCTCTAACCTAGGCATTCCAAAAATCGCGCAAAGTTTCGTTCATTGAACGTAGCCACACATGTGGACTTGAAACGAATTGATCGATTATGCTTAGGTTGCTCCTAAATATAACTGAAGAGCCTAGGAAATAGATTATAACGGGTTTTCTGGATTCCAATTATTCATTTAACTCTAACCAAAGTTCCACGTTCGTTCATTGAACGTAGCCACTTACATGGACTTGAAACGAATTGATCAATTTTGCTTAGGTTGCTCCTAAATACAACATGAGCCTAGGAAACAGATTCTAACGGATTTTTTGGATTCGTTAGGGTATTTATCCTTTGCTCTAACCAAAGTTCCACGTTCGTTCATTGGACGCAACCACTTACGCTCTCTTAAAACGAATTGATCGATTTTTGCTTAGGTTGCTCCTAAATACAACGTAAGAGCCTGAGAAACAGATTCTAACAGGTTTTCTGGATTCCAACCATTTATTTGACTCGAACCAAAGTTCCACGTTCGTTCATTGAACGTAGCCACTTACATGGTTTTGAAACGAATTGATCGATTTTGCTTAAGTTGCTCCTAAATACCACGTAAGAGACTGAGAAACAGATTCTAACGGGTTTTCTGGATTCGTTAGGGTATTTATCCTTTGTTCTAACCAAAGTTCCACGTTCGTTCATTGGACGCAACCACTTACGCTCTCTTAAAACGAATTGATCGATTTTTGCTTAGGTTGCTCCTAAATACAACGTAAGAGCCTGAGAAACAGATTCTAACAGGTTTTCTGGATTCCAACCATTTATTTGACTCGAAACAAAGTTCCACGTTCGTTCATTGAACGTAGCCACTTACATGGTTTTCAAACGAATTGATCGATTTTGCTTAAAGCTTAATTCTCAGCTATCCGAAACCGTCGTATAGGACGATACGAAAGTTTTCCTATTGGTGGAATTTCGAAAAATTTCAAAATTCCACCAATAGGAAAACTTTCGTATCGTCGTATACGACGGTTTCGGATAGCTGAGAATTAAGCTTAAGTTGCTCCTAAATACCACGTAAGAGACTGAGAAACAGATTCTAACGGGTTTCCTGGATTCTAACCATTCATTTGACTCGAACCAACGTTCCACGTTCGTTCATTGAACGCAACCACTTTACGTGAACGATTTGATAGATTTGCGTAGGTTGCTCCTAAATACCACGTAAACGCCTGGAAAACAGATCATAACGGGTTTTCTGGATTCCAACCATTCATTTGACTCTAGCCTCGGCAAAATTATTATTTTTCTTCGCGAGAAGAATCAAAAATCATGTACAGTCAAAACTGGTTATAGCGAAACCGGTTTGTACGACATATCGGATATAACGACCAAATGCAGAAGTCCCTTTTTTGCTTTTTGCATAGTTAAGCTTAAAAAAATAATTGCTTTGTACGACTATCGGTTATAACGACGGAATTTGGCGGTCCCTTTAAAGTCGTTATAACCGGTTTTGACTGTAATTTACCATGTTGTAATTAACCAGCGACTCAACAGATGCAGAAAACGTTGTACGACTATGGAAATGCCATTTTCAACCGCCCATTAGTTTTTATAAGCTTTTACCTCGCTTTTGCCAAATAATTGCTACGTGTGACGTCCCCAAGGAAGTTATTGGATCATCTTGAGCTAAATTGGTTAAACTATTTAACCACAGGCCAGTGAATTGTATAGACTTACAGTAACCCACAACAAACGAGCTTGCTGGAAGCTGGTGTAGGGGAGCTTTAAAATTAGTGTGCCAATTTTCAGCAGACCACCAATTTGTTTAAGCTTTTTTTGAATTACAAGGGCGATTATGCTTTTGGTAGCTTTAGTTTTTAATAAGGAACTATTGATGTAAACGTGCTTTGTTGGGTTTTAATGTTAATCGAAAAATTTCGATAGTTTTAAAAAAATATTTCCATTGCGAATAGCCCATTTGAAGGCTGTTGCTTTACAAACATAAAAAAATATTTGATTGTAGCTTGTGTCAATAGAAAACGCATAACAATGTTTAAATTGGGCACAATTTAATTTTACGGTTTAAACAGGTTTTTTAATTATTATTTTAGGAGCCTCTTAAATGTCTTAATTAATGCAATTCTCATAATTTGCATATTTTTAACTGTTAATTTTTTTAAACTATTATTAACAGAACCTAACAATAAATATTATTTGGATCGATAGGTCGATAGTATGAATTTGCTTTTATTTTACAAAAAAATTAGTGCCATGTATTTTAAAAAAATGTTTTTAAAAATCGTGCTTTGTACATTTTTAAAAGACATTTTAAATTCAATTGATTATAATTAATGTTTGTTTATTTCGCAATTAATATTAATTCTAATTACATCTAGTCTTACGTGTCATGTTTAATTTCGCTAATTGATTAAAAGTAATTTTTGAAGCATGTTTTGATGGTAGCTTGTGTATAAAAAAAATAATTCCTAGTAATATTAATTGTCTTGTCAATACACAAATTTTTGCTTAATAAACATTCCATTAAGTGAGACGTGTATTTTTCAAAGAAACCCTCATAGAAAGCCTTAACAAAAAAAATTTAAACTGGTGAAAAGCTCTTTACACTTCACATGATGCTAATGTGCCCGAAATTTAGTGTATTTGTCATTGTCCCTTAGTTGTGCGGCAAAACCAGTACATTAGAGATAATTGACAGTGCACAAAATTTAGGCGCACACAAATATTACAAACTTAGCTTAATTAGAAGACATAACTAATTTATTTTTAAATTAAAAATCACTAATGTGCTGGTTTTGTCTTACAGTGGGTAGCCGATAGTTCACCGACTCACTCTACAGCTGTTAGAATTGACGCCGCATTACAATTTGTGCCGAAAAATACAAATCCAAAAGAATTTAAACAGTTACAACAACAAGTAAGTTTACAAACTAAATAAATGTACAAAAAATTAACAATAAATATTTTTCGCAGATTAAAGACTATAGACGAGCAGATAAAATTTCAGCGGGTCCTCAATCTCACATCTTAGAAGGCGTGACATGGGAGGAAGCTAAAAAGATGCAAGACGCGGGTGTAACCCAAACAGGTGATCACGTCGTACTTATGGGTGCAGCTTCTAAAGGTATTATTCAACGCGGTTTTCAACACAACGCGACCGTTTACAAATCACCTTATGCTAAAAATCCATTCGATTCTGTGACGGACGAAGAAATCAACGAATACAAAAAGGTTGTCGAGAAAAAATCGAAGGGCGAATGTACGTTAAATTTTACTGCTTTGAATATGATTTCTTAATGTTATTTTTTAGACGATACGGATTATAGTGAGTCGGAAGGTTTGTCTTCGAGTCACATTAAACGTTTCGACGGTAATAATATCAGATCTCCAACTAGTGAGGAGGAAAGCCGAGATGGTATGTTAAAATAAAAATTTTCTTTAGTTATAACTAAAAATTAAATTTTAGAACCTCAAGTTTTGAGAATAGAAACTAAACAAGTACCGACTAGGATTCATCCTGAAGTTGTTTTAAGTGATGGTAAGTTTTCATTTTTGTCGAATAATTTATTTAGGCTTTAATATATGGGGGATAAAAAAATATAATACGTTATAATGACCTTTTTGCAAGAATATGAAAAACGAAAGTGATGGACAGGGGGTAAGTGTTCATCACTGGAAAGAAAAATCATTTTGCATTTATAGTTTATAGTCTCTTTTAATTACTGCATTAGAAAGTGCACAAAATAGTTCATTATTCTTCATAAACCTTTTTTATCATGAATGTGTGTTTTGAAATAGAAACGTTTTCCATATGATTGTGGGATTGTGGTCAATTTATTTAAAATACGATGAATTGTTTGTATAAGGGATGTGCATTCAAAAGGTGCAATTTTAATAGTTTTAAGCACTATTTTACGTTAGCATGAGCATGTAGCTAGAAATTAGATTTTAATGTAGTAGTACTAGCTTTATCTCTCAATACTTTTCACTTGAAATAATAATTAATGGGTACGTAGATAGTAATTTGAAATCTTCGAACTAATTCTCATCAAAATAAGTACATTTTTTATAATTAATTATAACAATTAAACTTATTGCTACCTATGGACACCAGACCATGATTCACTAACTTTTTCGATAGCTTATCGATATCGATAACTAGGGATTGAGGTTATGTTTCTATTTTGTGACTCAAACTTTTCAGTTTTTGTGGATAAATATGTCTATAGCTACTGAAAATTGTTAATTTATCGCAATTTTCTCGGTACTTACCGATATGTTTATCCACATAAATTTCTAACTTTGAATTACAAAATTCATATTTAACGAATTTTATGGTGACCAACGTCGCTCGTTATCGAATTTAGTTAGTGAATCGCGGTACAGTAACTGTATATTGTTTATAAGGATTAAAAGTAACACTTTTCTCTACATGAAACCTTTCATTTTTTCTTAAAACGTTAAAAATTTGAAAAAGCGTCCAAAGTAGAAGATATTTGAAAAGCGCCATCTCTTGTCAATTGCTTATAGTTCATTGAACTACAAGTAATTGACAAGAGATGGCGCTGTTTATTTATTTTCTGTTACTTTTTTTCCAGTTTTAATTAATTTTTAACGTTTTAAGAGAAAATAAAAGGTTTCATGCAGAGAAAAGTGACCTTTTTTTGGCACAAGATCACCGACTTTTCGAAAAAAAGTGTCACCTTTGTTCAGTATCAAACAATATACTATTTCTAATGAATGTAGATTAGCTATTCAATTTTAAACACTTATTTCTCATATTTCTCAGAAGAGGTGGAAAAATTATCATGCTGAGCAAGTGGTTCAAATTCAAATATTTCGGAATAGTACAGGAAATTTTGCAAGTTTTAAGTTATAGAAGTTCTTCTAGGGGACGTCAGCCCAAAAATAACCTTACAAGTGTCATAAATAGTAGTTTTTGTTAAAGAGCGAGCCTAAGAGCCACTCTGGAGGGTGATCAATAATTTGTACTCGACTCTCTGAATACGGTGTTTTAATTTGAATCAACCAATGAATTTGATATTGGCTGCTTTTTAACTTTTTTATACTTAATCGAGAAAAAAAATAATCATAAAGTTTTATTTTTGCATTTCTCAACGTTTTGAGTCTCCCTGATTCCAAAATAGCAAAACAAAATTTCGATTTTTTGAACCAAAATGTCAGGATGTATCCTGACCCCCCCCCCTAGAGCAAAAACTACTGAAGCGACTTTGATGAAATTTTATTTTAGCCACTTTAAAATTATTTCATCGGCAAAAACAGGTTTTATAAGAAATCTATACAGGGTGTCGAAAAATAAGGTGGTTATTTTTGGCGCATATTTGCAACTTTGGGTCAAATTTATTTTTACTTGGCTATAAGATAGTACATGTGAGCTTCAATTGAAAAAACATATTAAAACGCCATTTTATTCAAAATGGCGGCCAATAGAACAATTGTCCCATTTTGTGGTTTTTCCCTTATAACTTGGTCGGTAATTAATATTATAAAAATTTCAAAACGGTATTGTACTTTCAAAATATAGGGCTTTCGTCTTAAACAAGTCGATTTTCAAAATTGTTTCAAAATTGCCTACCTTTAAGGGGCCAAAGTAGGTCAAAATTTTGAAATGGATTTTCTCAAAATTCCCTCTGCCATATTTTTTCTTTTTTGGATATGTTATAGAAAACGTTATTCTCTATCGAAATATAAATTTTTATCAAAATTGCTCGAGCCGTTTTGGAGTAAAGATTTTTTGAATGTCAAAACTTCAAAAATCTCTAATTTCTTTTGTAATAGAAATTAAAACTTGAAAATGGATATACGTACCAATCTCATGAATATCTATTATTTGACACTATTTTCGGTTAACAAAACACTTTAGATTAAACCGGAAATTTCAAAAATACCAACTTTTTTAGCAACACCCTGTATATTTTTTAATATTTTGAAAGCTCGTAAAATTAGCTATTACACGATACCAAACACTTTATATTTTGACTTCCAGTTTAACCAGAAATGGGATCAAATTTCTTAATTTAAATGGAACACCCTGTATATTTTTTAATATTATAATAGCTCGAAAAATTAGCTTTCTGAACATATAAAATAATATATATTTTGGCCATACGAAGAACTTTTTCCTGTCTGTTAATTTTTATGATAATTTTTTCACACTTTTAAGCTTTCTTGCAACGTAGCACTTAATTAAGCATGTATTTATTGCACAATTTAGCCGATTCACCTGTACAACTTCGTAAGACAGTGATAACAGAAAGAATATCTGTGGATAGCAATAGAAGTAAGTTCAGAAATCACACAACTCTTGTGAAGTTACTAACAAAAAGCTTTCTAACAAACGTTTGCTTTGTGGTGTTAACAAAATTAATCCTAACTGTGCTTTATTTTTTTTAAACTTGCAGAATATCATTCATGTTTTATAATTTTAAACCATTTTAACAAAAATTCACTCCTTAATTTCAGATTGTAGTGTGATACAAGTTTATACAAGAGCACCTGTAAGAACTAACGATTATCGCACTTACAGTCATTTTGGCTTGCCCAAAGGCTCATACGCTTTACCCAATCCTACTCACTTTCACATTGCTCGCTATATCGAACCTGTCAAATGCATGAGACCCATCCTTATTAATTTGGGCCCTCATGGTCGCCCCATAACACATAGCATTATAAATAGAAAAGCACGAGCTAGTTGTAGCGATTCAACCGTGACTATTAATATAGGAGGCACACGTCCCATTACAGTCGATATTACCATACAGGCGTTAAGGGAATTTATTTATCCATTTGCGAACGCTTTAAATTTAGCGAATACAAACAACTGTTGTACGACATCGTCACAAACTACTTTTATAAACAACGAAAGTACCTCAAAGAGAGATCAATCTTCTTCGATTGTTAATATTTCTGAACTGTGTTGCATTAATAATTCTTTGATCGAAAGGTCAAAAATGCAAAAAGATAAAAGCGAAGACGAACTATCAATGTTTGAAGCTGAAATAATGAAAAATTTGCATCACGATTTGGTCGCAGACATCACTAAAGATAGCTTCGATCAGATGCAATTAACCGAAAGTGCCCTTTACGAAAGCAAACTACTTTTACAAGATCTTCAATCTACCGATTCGAATGTAGATAAATTGTCGTATGAGGTATCGAACGAATCTTTAGCATCTCCCGTTAGTAGTTTACATAATGATGAAGAATTATTTTTCGATGCTTTCGACGATGACTTATTTGAAGTTAATTCAAATAAAAGAATAGCTAATGTTAACAAATCTAAACATAAGTTAGATAAAGCGTGTTTAAAAATGGCAGACGTCCTTTTTGATTATTTAATAAAACAGTGTTACGAACTAAAGGAGTTGATTTTATTCCCGGAAGTACTTTACGACGCAAGTTTAGAAAAAGTTCTAGGTGACTTACAAAACATTTATTGCGAGTTTGGTGGAAATTCTTTAACTAACGAAGAAAAAAACGAATTTAGATTTGCAGTCAACGATTTAGTAATGAAACGTTTAGAAATAAAAGTAACAAACCTAAGCAATAGTTCATCGAGCTCCAATAATACGTCCGATAAGTTATTAAGCATTTCCGATTACTTATCCGATATTTTAGACAAATTTTTCATCGATTATGCGAGTCAAAACGTTCCTAACGGAGGCGATGCCGTAGATAATAATAGTTCGGAATTATTTTTCGAATTAAACGAACAAGAAGTATCGACTCCCGTTTTAAACCAAAGCGATGACGAAGATCAAATAATAACGTCTTTTAAAGCTAAAGAATCAAAGAGATCTGGAAACGTTAAATATTGGATCGCTATAACAAAGTCGCCCGAATTGAAAACTTCGTCGCCTAAAATTCCAACTAAAATTATAAACATCGACGATATTCCTTTGAGGCCACCTCCAGATTTTATTAGTTCAGTGAGTTCATTATCACCTATACCTGAAGAAGCTAGATGTAATCTTTTTTCTACAGATGTTGGATTAAAGTCTCGAAACAATTGTAATTTGGTCGATGATTTTTTAGCTGGAGGTGATGCGAGTCGTTACATAACATTGGAAAGTCCCGAAATTAATAAAGTTGTACGCAACGAAGGAAAATTCTTTCGTACTAATACTATAAATTGTGCTTCGTATTACGAAGCTGCTTCGGTTGAGTTTGTTCGTAAAGCGACAAGTCAAGATGGTGTCACTAAACGGCACGAGCTAAACACAAAAGCTGAAGATAGCGAAGAAGTTGTGGAAGACGATTGGATGGGCTATCAAAATGCTCGCTTTTGATGTTTAAATGAAATGGTTAATTTTGTTCTAAAAGAACTTGTTGTACACGAAGATTTTGAAGCTACTACCTTTTTTTAATGTTTTCATTTTGTTCAATTTAAATTTGCTTTTTTTGCTGTTACTTATTAACGTTTTTGGAATAATTAAAGTTTTTGCATATTGTTGTCTTTTTACTGCTGTTTTAAATCGCACTGCTGTGCTTGCTTGCACTAAATCATTGGCTTTGGACCGTGGTGAATGTAAATTTTATTGGTGAAGGTTACATTTTTTAAGGATTCGAGTAGAAAACGGAGAAATCTGAGAGGAGAACTGGAAATAAGGCTTACATAAAAATGTTTCGACTCTAACGCTGTTACATAAAGGCGAATTACATTTTAATTCGAGAATTAGATGTATAATCCTTACATTTGGCAACGTTACACAATAAATAAATAAATAAAAATATCAAAGCTTAACGAACTGTATTCACAATTCGACACAAAAATAACTTAAGAGGGCGCTTTCTAACGAATGGGCGGGAAAGTTGATATTTAGACATTCCGCTCGTAACCGTTAGCGACTTTAATATCCGGTTGATATCGCAAATAGTTATAGTTCCTGATAGGGCAAGGTTCAAAGAAGGCAATGACATATTTGTATATAGGAAATAAGAACTTAATTAGTGAGAAAAGTCCAATTGGATGTTGTGTAAAAAAAAATTGTTTTTTTTAATTACGTCAAGTTCAGTTGAACTTTTGTGACTAATTAGGTTCTTATTTCCTATGTACAAATATGTCATTGCCTTCTTTGAACCTTACCCTATTAGGAATTATAACTATTTGTGATATCAACCGGATATTAAAGTCGATAACGGTTACGAGCGGAATGTCTAAATATCAACTTTCCCGCCCATTCCTTAGAAACCTCAAATTTTAATTTAAAAACGTCAAACTTTGACATTACAGTGTGTTAACAGGGCTGGGCAAAATACATATATTTGTGTATTTCAAATACAAAATACTCGAAGCACAGTATTAGAAATACAAAATACTTTTTTCATTTTCAACCAAAATACAAAAACAAAATACAGTATTTCAAGTACAAAATACATTTTAATTGCGCGCATGCGTAAATGTGCGATTTTTGAATAAATTTGACAAGTTTTATTCCTCATAAAAATGTTGTAATAAGTAATAAGGAATCAAACTTTCGAACTGTAAATTGGCCTCTATTTAATTTTATTGTCATCTTTCTCTGTTTTTTTAATTTTATAAAATTTTTAACTTTTTCCAATCCAAGAAAAAGTTATAATCGAGAAAAAAAATTTCCCCTTATTCCAAAAATGCAAAAAAGAATTATTCGATTTTTTGAATCAAAATGTGTATGTATGCCCCCCCCCCCCTTGGAGCAAAAACTACTGAACCGATTTTGATGAAATTTAATTTTAGCCACTTTAAAATTATTTCTTCTACGTAATAAGTTTTTATAAGCAATCTATACACCAAATATATAGGGCCAAATTCAGTTTTACTTGACTTTAAAATTGTACATCTAAGCCCTAATTGAAAAAAAGAATTTCAAATTTTTTAATTCAAAATGACGGCGGCCAATAGAACGATTGTCCCATTTTGTGGTTTTTCTCTTATAACTTGGTCGGTAATTATTATTAAAAAAATTTAAAAACGGCCTTGTACAGTCAAAATATTGGGCTTTTGACCTAAACAGGTCGAGTTTCAAAATTGTTTCAAAATTGCCTACCTTTAAGGGGCCAAAATAGGTCAAAATTTTGAAATGGATTTTCTCAAAATTACCTCTGCCATATTTTTTCTTTTTTGGATATGTTACAGACAACGTAATTATCTATCGAAATATAAATTTTTATCAAAAACTCTCGAGCCGTTTTAAAGTTATGATTTTTGGAATGTCAAAACTTCAAAAATCTCTAATTTCTTTTGTAATAGAAATTAAAACTTAAAAACAGATATATGCACCAATCTCATGTATATCTATTATTTGACACTATTTTCTGTTAACAAAACGCTTTCGGTTAAACCGGAAATTACAAACATATTAAAAATTTTAGGAACACCGTGTATATTTTAAAATATTTTGAAAGCTCGTAAAATTAGCTATTACACGATACCAAACACTTTATATTTTGACTTCCGGTTTAACCGGAAATGGGATCAAATTTCTTAATTTAAATAGAACACCCTGTATATTTTTCAATATTTTGAAAGCTCGTAAAATTAGCTTTCTGAAGATATAAAATAGTGTATATTTTGAGCTTCAATTTAAGCATCGTTTTCAACCACTTAACTTAACTTAACTTAACTTAACTTAAAGCAAAACGTAACGTAAGAAATTTGTATCCGTTCAAAATAAAATTATTTGTGTTAATTGAACCGTTATAACGCAAGCGCAGACAAAGGCATTTAAACACACTCATCGTGATTTTAAATTTTTGTCTTTATTTTATTTTTCATAAATAACCTAACTATTCCAAATTTATCTTCTTCCAAGAAAAAGAAAACCCAATTATAAAAAGTTCTCGATACACCCAGTTTTATTCAAAATTTTATTTTGGGGTTAGGTTTGCCTTGTTTTTCTCAGCAGCTGATTTTGACGTTTCTCTACCTAAAACCAGCTTATGGGCGGAATTAACAGCCAAAACGAAGCGCACAGTATATAGCTATATCGTTTCTAAGGAGCACCGATTGGTAGAATTAACAAAACGTAAATTTAAGGATTCTTAAGTAGAAGTTGGTTCAACTTTGTATTACGTTTAATTCCTTACGCTACGTTAATTTGGTTCTGAACGGATACATATACTCAATGCATTTTAACTTTCCTTAATTACGTTCTTACGTTAAGTTAAGTTAAGTTAAGTGGTTGAAAACGATACTTTACAGGCACGTTAATTTCTCTTTATGAATTTGAAATACAGAATCATCAAAAATTTTGTATTTCAAAAGACAAATTACTTTGTGTATTTCAAACTCATGTATTTTGAGACTGCCCAGTCCTGTGTATAATGTTGCCATATCTAAAGATTATAAATCTAATTTTCGGATTAAAATATAATTCGGCTTTATGCAAAGCGTATGACATTAGTTTGCACCTTAATTCCAGATTCTGTACTTACGATGGGTTTAAAATTCAAAAACTTCACATCTTTGTGTATTTGTTGCATTTTTGTAAAACGGTGTAGGTAATTAGAAAAATAAATTGTGGTGTTTTTCTTCAGTTTGAAATGTGTAAGGTATTTATTAACTCCTTTTATTATAATTTTTTGTTTGTAAATGTGCTTTTTGTTTGTTTTACCGCATCTTGCCAAAAAACTACTTCAAAATAGTCACTTACAAGTTATTAATTCCATTTTTTTATAGGTGAAAATACGGTGAATGGTGACCAGTCGGATGCTCATTTAAGCACAATTTCGCAAAGTAGTAAAGATGTACGTATTTAAAAACAAATTGACTGAATACATTTGTAATTTTACGCTTCTTCTTCTAGGGATCATTTTCAAAAGATCAGTCGGTATCGGAAGGATCACCTAAAAAAGACAAGAAGAAAAAGAAAGGTTTAAGAACTCCTTCGTTCTTGAAGAAGAAAAAGGAAAAAAAGATTCGCGAGTCTTCATAAGTAAGTATTAAAAACTTTTGTTGCTTAAAAGTTAACAAAATTTTGTTTTAGACACTGCCTCTTTATAAACATTTTCTGTACGAGCGCCTCCATCGTGACTGCCACCAATTCACTATAAGTAGGCTATAGTTTAGTTTGTTTGAGCGCAGCGAATAAAAAAAAATTATGCACTAATAATTGTGACAATGGACTGCATTTCTTTAATTTTAAAAATTGAAATATTTTAGCTTTATTTGTACAGGAAACAATAAGATTTATTATATGTGCGATTGTAGAAGAGGTGACGATTATATTAAAGTTATATGAAAAAAATTACTAATTACAGTTTACTCTAATCAAATCATACATTTTATAATGTTAAGCTTTTAATACTACTTGCTAAATAGTTTGTTGGTTTGTTTAGTGTAAATACTGTAAATTATAATAATATATAAATTAGTAATTGAAAAAAATTCTTGTAAAGTTAGCTAAAAAAATGCTTTTATTGTTTGATAGTGCAAAGAACTTCCATATTTTATAATTTTTGATGTGCAAATTATAGTTATTTATATTTATAATTCTTACTATATAAAAATAGGGTATAAAATACAATATTATTACTCTTTTTATTTCTTGCTGGACACTGGAGGAGGAAGCACATTTCTTTTTTCTGCATACTGAAAAGTTTTACATTTCAGCACAATCAAATTTTTTCTATGTATGTTTTCATAAACTTTAAATCTAAAAAATAAAAATGCTTTTTTCTTTGTTTATTGTTTTTGTATTATTAATTTTTTTCTTTTTATATTTTACTTAAAATAACAAAGACCAAATTACCCTTATTCCATAATTTTGTACTTCCGTTAACAATTTAAATGTTTATTTTGTGTAAGAACTTTTTAAAATTGAAATCTTGGTGACACTACAGCTTGGTGCTATTTCTGCTTATAATGTACCCAATGAAATTAAAAATGTAATAAATCTTCAATTAAATAAATATAAAAATATCGGTTATAATTTTTCTAAAATTGGTGCTTTGCTGAAAGAGACATTTTAAAAAATCTTAGTGTGCAGATAAGCCTCACACTAAAATTGCATGCCATATGAGACCTTTGACTGCACCAAGCTCTGAAAATCCTTTAGTGCCGTTTTAAAGTGCAAATACACTTCTGCATAGCGAAGATATCAAATTACCACAGCTTCAACGTGACCTTCCAACGTCAACTTACGATCAATTACTACTTACTACACCCAGAAACCTCCATGAGTCGTTACTCTTAACTAAATTAAATAGAAGTGACTTCAACACACTGTGCAGTACAGTTGTGTCATTACTTGTTGGTATTGTAGTACCATCTCCATACTGTACTAGTTTTGCTTCCATACCCCATGATGTTTTGTGGAAGACTTCACATTGGGCACATCCAGACAATAGAACAGTTCCCAACAGCTGACTACGTTCATATTCTGTTTATTTTATGGCTAGATTAGAAGGAGCAATCTGAAAAGGGATGTTATTCAGTCTGTGATCACTTCATGATTACTTAGTTTATCTTCAGTTTCGTTTGCTAATCTAATGTATCTGCAAATGATTTTATTATGTAGTAATAATTATTTGCGTTAGAAAATCAATCGAAAATAGATTGAAGCTGATATTTAAACCTCATTTGAAGACCATGCCAGAAGCTCTTTTTACTATTTACAAATTTCACCATTAGATGTCATGACTCTCGAGTTTGCACAATTCGTTTAGTCATCTCTTGGTATAAAAAACTGAATAACCTTATGAAACTTTTTATCTGAACTTATGTTTGTTTGTTCATTGCTGCGCTCACTACTTATTTCTGCTACAGCTCGTTACATTGTTTTGTTTTCCTCACAATTTTCTTCGTGCCTAGCGCACTGCTAACTGATGTATTTTAGAGCTTGATGTTCAACTGAAATTATACATAGGAACCAACTCTAGAGATCCTTAGGAACAACTTATCAAAAGTCCAGTGTGTCCATGTCCAGTTCAATTCAGTCTCAAGGTAAGAGTTGATATACACGCTGACGTCTCCGATCAAAGGCGGGTACCTTTAGCAATAACTACCAGCAATAACTAAATGAAAATTAAAAAATTTCTATCTCCCTTAATTATAATACTATCCTTTTGATATTTGGAATATACACTAAACATATATCAATCTATTAAACCAAACCCTAAAATTTCCAACTTCTCACCCTAAGCACCCCCAGGGTGGAAAAAATCAATTACAATTATTTAAACATTTATAGCTTTCTTTAAAAATAATTTTTCTTTAAATTAAACCAAATATGGGCATTTCACATGACCTTGACAATTAAGAAGAACGCAAAAAATTGTTTAATTACATCTTGGGGGTTGCTGAATAATTATTATATCCATATTCAATAAAAATAAAAAAAATTCGTAGCTTTTTTAAAACAAAAGATAATTTAAAAAAATTTGGTAGGTACGCCACTTAGTCACTCATCTATGGAATACCACCCTAACATTCGCTCAAACTCGATGCAGGGGTAGTAAAAAAAATTTGTGCAATCTTAAAAAAATCCTATCTTTTTAACAAAACAAACCATGTCGCTGATTTTTGGTATGTGGGTGTCTAAAATAGTCCTCTATCGAATGGCACCCTCAAATTCGTTTAATCCCGTTAAGGGGGTTGTAGCAATATTATGGGAAATCTTAAAAAAATCCTATCTTTTTAACAAAAAAAACCATGTCGCTGATTTTTGGTATGTGGGTGTCTAAAATACCCATCTATCGAATGGCATCCTCAAATTCGTTTAATCCCGTTAAGGGGGTTGTAGCAATATTATGGGAAATCTTAAAAAAATCCTATCTTTTTAACAAAAAAAACCATGTCGCTGATTTTTGGTATGTGGGTGTCTAAAATAGTCCTCTATCGAATGGCACCCTCAAATTCGTTTAATCCCGTTAAGGGGGTTGTAGCAATATTATGGGAAGTCTTAGAAAAATCCTATCTTTTTAACAAAAAAAAACATGTCGCTGATTTTTGGTATGTGGGTGTCTAAAATAGTCCTCTATCGAATGGCACCCTCAAATTCGTTTAATCCCGTTAAGGGGGTTGTAGCAATATTATGGGAAATCTTAAAAAAATCCTATCTTTTTAACAAAAAAAACCATGTCGCTGATTTTTGGTATGTGGTTGTCTAAAATAGTCCTCTATCGAATTCCACCCCTGAAATTCGTTTAATCCCATTAAGGGGGTTGGAGCAATTTTATTGGAAATCTTAAAAAAATCCTATCTTTTTAACAAAAAAAACCATGTCGCTGATTTTTGGTATGTGGGTGTCTAAAATAGTCCTCTATCGAATGGCACCCTCAAATTCGTTTAATCCCGTTAAGGGGGTTGTAGCAATATTATGGGAAGTCTTAGAAAAATCCTATCTTTTTAACAAAAAAAAACATGTCGCTGATTTTTGGTATGTGGGTGTCTAAAATAGTCCTCTATCGAATGGCACCCTCAAATTCGTTTAATCCCGTTAAGGGGGTTGTAGCAATATTATGGGAAATCTTAAAAAAATCCTATCTTTTTAACAAAAAAAACCATGTCGCTGATTTTTGGTATGTGGGTGTCTAAAATAGTCCTCTATCGAATGGCACCCTCAAATTCGTTTAATCCCGTTAAGGGGGTTGTAGCAATATTATGGGAAGTCTTAGAAAAATCCTATCTTTTTAACAAAAAAAAACATGTCGCTGATTTTTGGTATGTGGGTGTCTAAAATAGTCCTCTATCGAATGGCACCCTCAAATTCGTTTAATCCCGTTAAGGGGGTTGTAGCAATATTATGGGAAATCTTAAAAAAATCCTATCTTTTTAACAAAAAAAACCATGTCGCTGATTTTTGGTATGTGGTTGTCTAAAATAGTCCTCTATCGAATTCCACCCTCAAATTCGTTTAATCCCATTAAGGGGGTTGGAGCAATTTTATTGGAAATCTTAAAAAAATCCTATCTTTTTAACAAAAAAAACCATGTCGCTGATTTTTGGTATGTGGGTGTCTAAAATAGTCCTCTATCGAATGGCACCATCAAATTCGTTTAATCCCGTTAAGGGGGTTGTAGCAATATTATGGGAAATCTTAAAAAAATCCTATCTTTTTAACAAAAAAAACCATGTCGCTGATTTTTGGTATGTGGGTGTCTAAAATAGTCCTCTATCGAATGGCACCCTCAAATTCGTTTAATCCCGTTAAGGGGGTTGTAGCAATATTATGTTAAAATTTGCAAAATTCCTACCATTTTAAAACAATAGACACTTTAATTAAATTTGTTATGTAGGTTACTTAGGCACTCATCTATCGCCTCTAGGGGGGTAACCACCCTATAATTCGTTAAATCTCAATTCGGGGGTGGCAGAAAAAAGTTTATTAATTTGAAAAATCCTAACTTTTTTAAAACAATGGACAAATTAATAGTCCTGGAGCCTGTGATAAAACGAGGTGATCGTATTGAGGTCCATCTTTTGGGAATAAGCTATTTGAGTGCCAGCGAACACGAAAATCTGGTTGGCTTCCACAGGCAGTGGCTTAAGGCCTCAGGGCTGTCAATAATAAAATTATTGACATTATTAAAATTATTAAAATTATTCCTCGCCAATTAGAATAATTGGCGAGGAAAGCGTGAAACCCACCTGAGAGGGATAGCAAAGTAAAATCTTACTTTTTATGTAAAAAGTAGTAATTTTGCCAGTTGACACCCCAAATATCGTTTATGAGTCACGAGTTAATGTTTGCGGGTGTGTAGCATAAAGACGTTAATTTCAGTCCAACTGCCACGCTCTCAGAGACATTGTAGAGAGCAGCCAATTTTTTTGGTCGATTTTATTTTATAAGAACGATAAAATGTCAAAGTTGCATCCCGAATGCTGTCATATTTTTTACTTTTTTCCGTCTTTAAGAATTTCATTGAAGGATTCTGAGGGCTTAAGCCACTGCCTGTGGAAGCCAACCAAAATAAATAAAATAAATAAATAGCTTATTTCCAAAAGATGAACCTCAATACGATCACCTCGTTTTTTCTGTTACAGCCCCTAGGACTATAATCACATTTTTCAAGTTTTATCAAAATATTTCCACCACCCTCGACCGACATCACCACAAAAACTTCGTAAAATATACCATTTTAAATTTAGGACTTACGAGATTTTCTTATTTATCCGATGTTAGCTGATCTAAGATGTTAAGTGGCCTACATAACAAATTTATTTAAATAGCTTATTCTTTTGGTTGGGAAGTTTTAACAAAATATTGTAACCACCCCCGGAATGACGTTAAAGGAATTTGAGAGTGGCAGCAAGACGTTGAATAATTTTGAAAAATTTCTAGCTCTCTTAAAACAATAGACAATTTACTAAACTTTATTAAGTATTTCATTTAGGCCCCCTTCTATAGAATAGTACCCTTAAATTGGTTTAATCTCTATCCGGCGTATGGCTGGAAAAATTATTTTAAAATTTTAAAAGTTACTAATTTCTTAAAACAGTTTTAAGACATTTTGATAAAATTTTTATGAAGGTCATTTTTCAAATCTTTATTAAGTATACTATTGCTGCAACCCCCTTAACGGGATTAAACGAATTTGAGGATGCCATTCGATAGATGGGTATTTTAGACACCCACATACCAAAAATCAGCGACATGTTTTTTTTTGTTAAAAAGTTAGGATTTTTATAAGATTTCCAATAAAATTGCTACAACCCCCTTAACGGGATTAAACGAATTTGAGGGTGCGATTCGATAGAGGAATATTTTAGACACCCACATACCAAAAATCAGCGACATGGTTTTTTTTGTTAAAAAGATAGGATTTTTTTAAGATTTCCCATAATATTGCTACAACCCCCTTAATGGGATTAAACGAATTTGAGGGTGCCATTCGATAGAGGACTATTTTAGACACCCACATACCAAAAATCAGCGACATGGTTTTTTTTGTTAAAAAGATAGGATTTTTTTAAGATTTCCCATAATATTGCTACAACCCCCTTAACGGGATTAAACGAATTTGAGGATGCCATTCGATAGATGGGTATTTTAGACACCCACATACCAAAAATCAGCGACATGGTTTTTTTTGTTAAAAAGATAGGATTTTTTTAAGATTTCCCATAATATTGCTACAACCCCCTTAACGGGATTAAACGAATTTGAGGGTGCCATTCGATAGAGGACTATTTTAGACACCCACATACCGAAAATCAGCGACATGTTTTTTTTTGTTAAAAAGATAGGATTTTTTTAAGATTTCCCATAATATTGCTACAACCCCCTTAGCGGGATTAAACGAATTTGAGGATGCCATTCGATAGATGGGTATTTTAGACACCCACATACCAAAAATCAGCGACATGGTTTTTTTTGTTAAAAAGATAGGATTTTTTTAAGATTTCCAATAAAATTGCTCCAACCCCCTTAATGGGATTAAACGAATTTGAGGGTGGAATTCGATAGAGGACTATTTTAGACAACCACATACCAAAAATCAGCGACATGGTTTTTTTTGTTAAAAAGATAGGATTTTTTTAAGATTTCCCATAATATTGCTACAACCCCCTTAATGGGATTAAACGAATTTGAGGGTGCCATTCGATAGATGGGTATTTTAGACACCCACATACCAAAAATCAGCGACATGGTTTTTTTTGTTAAAAAGATAGGATTTTTTTAAGATTTCCCATAATATTGCTACAACCCCCTTAATGGGATTAAACGAATTTGAGGGTGGAATTCGATAGAGGACTATTTTAGACAACCACATACCAAAAATCAGCGACATGGTTTTTTTTGTTAAAAAGATAGGATTTTTTTAAGATTTCCCATAATATTGCTACAACCCCCTTAATGGGATTAAACGAATTTGAGGGTGCCATTCGATAGATGGGTATTTTAGACACCCACATACCAAAAATCAGCGACATGGTTTTTTTTGTTAAAAAGATAGGATTTTTTTAAGATTTCCCATAATATTGCTACAACCCCCTTAATGGGATTAAACGAATTTGAGGGTGCCATTCGATAGAGGACTATTTTAGACACCCACATACCAAAAATCAGCGACATGGTTTTTTTTGTTAAAAAGATAGGATTTTTTTAAGATTTCCCATAATATTGCTACAACCCCCTTAACGGGATTAAACGAATTTGAGGATGCCATTCGATAGATGGGTATTTTAGACACCCACATACCAAAAATCAGCGACATGGTTTTTTTTGTTAAAAAGATAGGATTTTTTTAAGATTTCCCATAATATTGCTACAACCCCCTTAACGGGATTAAACGAATTTGAGGGTGCCATTCGATAGAGGACTATTTTAGACACCCACATACCAAAAATCAGCGACATGGTTTGTTTTGTTAAAAAGATAGGATTTTTTTAAGATTGCACAAATTTTTTTTACTACCCCTGCATCGAGTTTGAGCGAATGTTAGGGTGGTATTCCATAGATGAGTGACTAAGTGGCGTACCTACCAAATTTTTTTAAATTATCTTTTGTTTTAAAAAAGCTACGAATTTTTTTTATTTTTATTGAATATGGATATAATAATTATTCAGCAACCCCCAAGATGTAATTAAACAATTTTTTGCGTTCTTCTTAATTGTCAAGGTCATGTGAAATGCCCATATTTGGTTTAATTTAAAGAAATATTATTTTTAAAGAAAGCTATAAATGTTTAAATAATTGTAATTGATTTTTTCCACCCTGGGGGTGCTTAGGGTGAGAAGTTGTAAATTTTAGGGTTTGGTTTAATAGATTGATATATGTTGAGTGTATATTCCAAATATCAAAAGGATAGTATTATAATTAAGGGAGATAGAAATTTTTTAATTTTCATTTAGTTATTGCTGGTAGTTATTGCTAAAGGTACGCGCCTTCCGATCAACAATATTATCTACACTCACAGTAATCTAGGTAGGTTGTATGGATTTAACACGGTGTTAGATAAAAGAAGATGAATGAAGCTCGCAATGTGGTGCTCAAATTGGCGAGAGAGAAGTGCCATTCACGATGTTAAGCTTGTACGTGCTTGTACAGGAAACCCAGCGAGAGGAAAGAAATAGTTGAATCTTTGCGCAGATATTTGGTCACAGTCTGTCACTGTCACCCACTGTGGGCATATACGATATGAAACGAAGAGAATTGCGCAGAACTTCTGCGCGAGGTTCAACTATTTCTTTTCTCTCGCTGGGTTTCCTATACTTTATATTATAGTGCAACGACTTACACGCCTATATCGTGCATTTTACTATTCTCTAAACCCAAAGTTGTAGATAGTGACTCATTCCTTATATGGGTTCACAAGCTTTAGCTAACTATATTGAGACAGATGCAGAAAACACGTGCCGCGTGCCGTGTAGAAGTTAATCCGACTACAAACGAGTGTTCATAATGCTATACCGAGGGGTCAACCACTGTTCTGAATTTGTACACTGACTGCAGTTGACTGCCTATGACTGCATATGCTATGGCTGCCATTGACTGCAGATGACTACCAGTGACAGCTCAATTTTTGTACATTGACTGCAGAGAGTGGATAACCCCTCGTGCTATACCGAAAAATCTCAATGTAATCTACTCTTCATTTGATCACTGACACGACCAGTAGCGTAACTAAGAGTTTGGGGGCCCTCCCGCAAAATCCAGGTTGGGGCCCCTACCCATCTTCTTTAATAAAGAACCCACGTGACTATACTATTTTTTCACAAATGTAGACAGTTGTGTCATTTATAGAATGAAGACTAGATTACATCGAGAGTTTTCGGTACAGCATTATGAACAATCGCTCGTACTCGGGTCCACTTCTACTACCTGGATTCGTTCAAATTCTGTCAAATTATAGTAAAGTACGTTATTCTATTAAAGTGGCACGTGTTTTCTGCATCTTTCTCAATAGAAGCCGCGCTGTAGTTGGACTTTAGTTGGTTGTTGTTATTAGATGTATTGGCTTATCAAATGTTGGTTGCCTAGGCAAATTGGTCACGTGGGTTGAGGGTATTTCTAAAGGCAGTGCATTTGCGGCAGTACAGACTTAAATACGGGATTTTCTGAGATTGAAAGTTCTGGTACGGTCCTATGGTAGCGGTATTTACCCACGCTATAACGTGGTAGGATTGCAGAAAGAAAGAGATCAAGCCTTCTAGTGTTATAATTAAACTGCAATTAAATTGGCTTAATACTTTCAAGTATCATGTAAACCCATTGAATAAAGAAGTACCTCCTACTCTACCATGAAAGAGCCATTTAGCTAATAATATGGATCGCAATTAGGGCCTCATGCGAGTCTCGCAAAAAATTGCGAGATGCGAGATGAGAAACCCTCATTTCTCGCGAGAAATCTCACAAGTGGAGCTATAGGGGCTTCACGTGAGTCTCGCAAAAACTTGCAAGATGCGAGGTGAGAAACCCTCTTTTCGCAAGTGACTCTCTAATCGCCATGGACGAGTAGATATAGCGATTTCTGGTCAGTTTCTTCAATAGAAATGATTGCCCATACTCCCACGTAAAAAGATCATGACAGCCAATGATAATGTAAACTCAACGGATTGAATGAGTTATCCATGGACTTCTAAAATGTCATTTCCGTCGCATTTTGTCTTATAGGCAACGGTTGCTAACCTTCCTTCCGGATTTTTTATTTTCTAAGGGTAAACCGCTCTAGCTTGTGCCAGAATAGGACGTCAGTAATCAATCAAAAGTTACTCCACTTTATAAGCAAGATAAAAAGTTAAATTCTCTGAATGTGTTTTTTCTAAATGTTAGTTGGTGATTTTTTGTGAAACTATCGAGCAATGGCAACCTACAATTAATTTTAAATTTTAGCAAAAAAATTTTCTAATTTTCTAAACTTAATGAATTGGTTAAAATACACCTAATTAAAGTAAAAATTGTTTAATTGAACTTAGAACTAACTATTTAAGAATTTGTAATTACTTTTATTTGTCCTATATTTAATTGGTTCATCGATTTTTGTATTTAAAGGAAGGCGAGTGGCTTGACAATTTAATTTGTGCAAGTTCTCTTGGTAAATTGCTGTGGATAATTCTGGGGTGCGTTGAATGGACCGGCGTTCAGTTGGAATGAAGAGAGCACTTCACTGTCAGGTGGTTATGTCTGCTATCTTGATGTTCGAAATTGCTCCAATTTGAACTAACAATTGATGCACATTTATATTGAAAAATAAGTCAACAATTCTTATTTTCTTTTTCCTTTTACGTTCCTTTAAAATCGTTTATAGATTTTTTAACAAAAATTTTATATTAGAATTTTAAGAAAAATTATTTTTTTTTACATATTTCTTCTTACGTAATAGTCAATTTTATATTTCTTTAATGTAAATACCAGTAGGTATATGAAATTCTATCGCATGTATACAGTGTGTCCCACCTAAAACTTTCCACTTTTAATATCCTTTCGAAATCAGTCTTTTTTTAACGTGGTCTGTCAGAAGATGGAGAGTAAATACAGACAGGTAAGTAGAGCACGACGCGACGGTCGATTAGTAAAAAACACATCTTCGTGCACAGTACACAGGACACATGGGAAAATGTCTCAAGCTGCAAATAACATAAATCAGCGATGTCTGATTCTGATGGGATGCCTATAGAAATACATGTTGAGATACAGAGAGTTCCGACTTGACAACTTGGAAAACAGTTAAATAATGTACTCAGATAGACCTCTTCCAAAATAGAAAAAGAACTCTCAGTCTCTCAGGATGTCAATGAATGTAGTTTGCAGCATTATTGAAGTTCATCCCATGCTTTTAATAGAATGATTAACCTTTTCTACAAAAGGTTCTATGACGAGACACATCATAAGGCTTACAGTTGGAACGGTGGAGAGACGACACAATGACACACATAATATTAGATGGGACTGAGGGCAAATAGAAGGGGTAGGGGCAGCAAGAGTGAGATAAATAAAACAAGAGAGAGTGACTTTAGACTGGGTCTCTTCAGGCGAGAGAACGGTTGAGTGATCAGTCCCAACATCTGACTACTTGCTCATCCTCCCTATTTGCTTGTTTTATGGCGAGGATAGAGAGGAGCAATCCGAGAAGTATGCTATACAGGCTATGATCACCTACTGCGTGTGTCGACTAAAGAGGGATATGTTGAGATTAGAGGGAGAAGGCTTGCTAAAAGAATTGGGTTTATCTTGCCACTGAAGCGGATCGAGAACTAATGGTAATGATTTGTAAAGTTTATATTTTCTGACGAAGTCTGGCTGAAGTAGCTGTTTAAGTGGCTTCTAAATTCCCGTCGGTGGCTTGATCAATTTCTCTGCTAAAATAGTATATATTTTGTGGCTCAACGTGAACTTGCTGACCGTATCGATGTTATGCATAATTTTTTTTTAAATCAGTGTCTCAATATAATCGTAAATTTAACTTTTGCAACATAGTGTATTATTTTTGTTGACAGTTTGTTAATAATTATAACGTACTATTTGAAATTGATGAAGATGATAATGGATTTTTATGGTAAGGATAATTAAGTAGACATGCCATGCATAACGAAATTCGTGAATTATTATTTTACATCATCTATCAAAGTAATTTCACTTTGAAATTAACTTTCAGGAACAATTAATTTCATACGCTTAGTAGAAAAGTAAGAAATATATTTACACAATGTATCTACCTAATAATCATTTTCAGTTTACACTTTACACAAATAAACAGAAATAATCAATAATCAATAAACAATTAGTCGAGTCGAGTTATCGAAAAAACAGCGGTTTTGGGAAAAGATTGGGGATAGCAATTTTTTTTCACGAATCGCTTTATTTTGGGTATCTAATTATGGGAGAGATTTTCTCAAATCAGGGGCGTGTCGGAACAGGGTCAAAATGCTTTTGTTTTAAGCAAAACTGCTAATTTTAACAATTTCTTAAAGAACAAAATTATGAAGATCGTGGGACCGGTCCGAGCCCAAACGGATAGTTCGTTTATGCAGAAAAAAATAAAAACCACAACAAAGTCCTAATTTATCTTTCTCTCTCTCTCGCTCTCTCTACATAATTGATGACAGATGGGAAGATGAAATGACAGATGACCCCTCGCACTAACTCCCTACCCACTCTCTCCTTTCTGTCTCTCCTCTTCCCCTCTCTATACCTCTTTATTCAATTCCCCCACTCTCTATCTCTTTTTGCCTCTATCTCTGTATCTTTCGTACCTTACTGCGCATTCCCTATGACATACATTTTTTATTATTATTATTATTTAGAATATTTTGTCTACTCAAAATTATATAAAAATAAAGACTTGACCCAAAAATGTTTCAATTAAGAAACCAAAACACAGATGTTTGACCAAGGGCGGTTCTAAAAGAAAGGCCGGGGAGGGGGGTTATAATCAACAGTGAAAAGTGTGACTATTTGTAACAATTGGGGGGGGGCAAATTTGTATTGTACCTACTTTTCCTACTCACTAAACCAGAGCTTTTTTTGTGGATTTTTAAAATCTTATTGATTTTAACGCTTATTCTTTTAAAAATGTTATATTCTTTTAAGATAATTCAGAAAATTTAGACTTGAGACTAGACCTCCCCTAGATACAATCTCCTAGATACAGTATATGTACCTACAGGGTGACTGAAATTGCTTGTCCGTATGGGGTATCTGTATAAGAGTTAGGAGAAAACTAATAACATGATCTCGAGCTACTTTCTTGAAATAAACAAAATGGTGAAATCAAAGATCTGATACCTTCTTTTGTTTTTCTGTTATAGCCCAAACAGTGGGGTAACTAAGAATTTGGCGGCTTCCCTGCAAGATTTATAGTGCTATAAAACTAATTAGTGGAAAAAACGGTCAAAAGTACACATTAGCAAAAATAAAATTTTTCTGTTCTTAAGCAAATACTATGTTCCAAGAAGAATGTTTAGAAAAAACATTTTTTGATTTTCATCACGATCGCATTAAATGACATCTCTGACAAGTTTTGATCTATGCACCTTTTGGCCGTTAGGCTGCATCTGAGAATATCAACTTTGGCAAGTCGATTCTACATTAGGTATTAATTTTCTTTTAAAAATACATATAATTTAGGGTTTATTTGTGACTATTTCTAAAACTTTTACAACCGACCGACTTTTTATTGCTTATTGTCGAAACATCTATGTAACTTTACAAGGGAAGAACAATATTTACCTGTTTCTTTTTTAAATTCTCAAATATATAATTACAAAAACATACATTTTTAATGTGTCTTTTTAAGCTAGCCTTGCACCACAGCTTCTAAAAGCTAGCTTCTTTTTCTAAGCCAATAGAAACCTTGCATTTCTAGCATCAGATGCTAAAACATGGGCCAAGTATAATCTTCTATTGGTTTGAAAAAGAGAAGCTGGCTTCTAGAAGTTGTGATGAAAGGTTAACTTTATGGTACAAACTACGGATTTTTTCGGGGACCCCGTTCATTCGGAAGCCCTCCTGCAACGCGGGCCCGTTACTTACGCCACTGAGCCCAAAATTCATATTTTCGTCATTTTTATTTTGATCAATATCTCCCTTATTTCTCAGGATATTTTAAAACTGTAAAGACATTTTTTTGCCACTTTTTAACGTAGATTCCAGTGGCGTAGTCAAAAATTTTTTTTGATGGAATATTTTCGATTTATTGCACAAACTCCACTTTTTTTAAATACGAATCATATGCGATTATGACTCTCTTAAATAAAGTATTTTTTGCTCTTTTCAAAAATATGACATTTATTGAAGTTTAAAAATTTGCAAAAAATTTTCAGTCTGGTATAGTTTTCTCCAAAAGTATTTATCTACTTTTGCGTTAACAATAACGTCTACTTTAAATTTTAACTACAGACAATTTAATTAACTAATTTACTTTCCATAATCCCTTCCAAATAGTACATTATTAAATTACACAATGAAGGGTAGGTAGACACGTCGTTCATTAATGAACGGCTTTATAACAACACTGCACCGAACTACTGAAAACTAAATAGTGCCGTATAGTAAAACTTTTTTTAACCAATTGTTTTCAGATCGAACCCCTATACAAAAATTTAGAACATCCTCTACAACCCGAAGATTCCCTTGTTTCCCCATTCCTTCCTTTATTAAATATTTAAAATTTATTATATAAAATTTTAATCTCCTTATCGACTTGGTCCATTAGGAAGAAGAATAGGAAAAAGATAAAAAACAATATATTAAATTTTAATTGAATCTTGATTATTATGCCATTTTACCTGTCAATATAGAAAGTCATTTATCCTTCATTTGTGCTATCGGAACCAAAGCTATGTAGAGAATTTCAAGATGGGACTCGTGAATTCAATAAGCGTCGTCATCTTGGTGAAAATGAGAACATCTATGACGCCAGTACTATAAGATCGTCGCAATGACTACGTGAAAATATGCAATAATAAAGATCTATGAGGGTTTTAGTTTTATAATGAAAAAAAATGTATTTTTCAAAAATAAATTAAAACAGATATAAATAATACATGAAAACTAAAATTAAAATACGTAATAATTTTTAAACACAACTATGTTTATGACTGATATTTTAATAAGTTTTGTAAACTCGATTGATTAAAACTGCCTTAAGCTCTTCAAAATTAATTAAAAATTCCAATTTGTTATCAAAATACAATTTAAATTATAGTTTTTTAAAACAATTAATTAAAATGATTACAAAACTGGGACACTTAATTATCAAAATCTTTCAAGAAATTTACTTTTTCGTATTTTGCATCTAGTATTTTGGGTATTTTGAATAAATATTACTAAATCGAAATTAGTTAATTTTATACTATGCGAAGTAAGTGTTTTTAGTGCGTGAGAACGTCACTTTTTTTATGAGGCGCAGCCGAACGCATTAAGAACACAACTGAAAGAAATATACATATTAGAATTAAAAGAATTTAAATTTGGCATAATAGTAGGAAAACCTACTCAAGGACGGATCTAGGATTTTCGGTGCCTAGGGCTATTGAAGTCTAGTGGCGCCCCATTTTTTGTTAGATTAAGAATCTTTATATGTACATTTAAAATTCATTTTTGCTTATAATAATTTAATTTTTGTGGGTCCTTTGACACTTGGGAGCCCATGGGCTTAAGCCATGTTAGTCCATAATATGTAGATCCGCCTCTGTACCTACTTATTTAGAATAAGAACTTCACATAAATATCAATAGATGGCGCATCCGTCTAAGCTAATTATTAGGGACCGCAAAGTAGCACTTTACGGTCTCAAGACCGTAAAGCAGTTGCCATAGTACCGAAACCAAAATAATGATATGTTGATCAAACGGCCGATTTTACGTTCAATATTCTAAACGTAAAGTGGCGCTTTTTGTTACAGTCGAATTAAAAAAATAATTCTTCAATTTGCACTCCGTGTTTTGCCCCCATCCTCCCGGCTTCAAATCAAACTAAATGTCAATAGATGGCGCATCCGTTTAAACTAATTATTAGGGACAGCAAAGTAGCACTTTACGGTCTTTAGACCGTAAAGCGGTTGCCATAGTAACGAAATCAAAATAATGATTTTGATCCACAGACCGATTTTACGTTCAATATTCTAAACGTAAAGTGGCGCTTTTTTATACACTTGAATTAAAAAAATAATTCTTCAATTTGCACTCCATGTTTAGCCCCCCCCCCTCCAGGCTCCAAATCAAACCAATGAACCGTTTTTGATAGAATTTGGTTTGAGCCACTTTTAAAAAAAAATTAATCAACAAAAAAAGCTTTTAAAAGAAATCTATACAGGGTAGTCCAAAATAAGAGTGTTATTTGTAAATTTAGACCTAAATTAAATTTGGCTACAAGATCTCTATCTAGCTACAGCTCCACTAACCAATTTTGCATTATCGAAAATATGTCGACTAAAACAATTCTATTTAAAATATTTTTTGCGCGAAAAGATTCGTCCAATCATAATCAAGAATTTGGGTTAGGTACAGGCGTTGTTAAAAGTCGAACAAAAGCGAGGCAGTTGCCATGACAGTCACCATGCTGGCGGTTGATCGCGTGACGTCACATCTGGGACCTTTTTTTCGAATTTAATTCAATTACTGCCCACTATTTAACTTCATGAACTCCAACTTATTATAACCTGGATTACACATTAACTGACATTTAACACATTTAACTAAGCAACAAACGTGATTTATACGAGGCGTGACGTCACTTCCGTTTTAATTTTCACTTTGAACCTGTAGCATTTAATGCTTTCACTAAAGCACTTTTTAATAAAACTTTTTTGATTAACATATTTTTAGTGTGCCCAAGTCATTGATAATCGACTTCACTATGCAAAAACACAGTAATAATCGATATTTAAAAAATTGGAAAATACCCTATTAAATTCTCGGTTTGAACGTTATTTGTACATAAAAAAATTATGTAAAATATACATACACGCTCATTTTTGTACGCTACTTCCATATAAAATACTTAAAAAAATCTTATCTTATAAATAAGTAAAAAAAACTTTGTACATGTTAAAGCATGCAAGTATTGCAACTACCGATCTTTGAGCCCTCTGCTTGTAAATGCTCTATTGAATGAAAAATTTTCAAATTTTTAAATTTAAAATGGCGGACAATAATATGACCGTCCCACTTCGTGATTTCTTTCTTATAACATAGCCGGTATTATTGTTAAAATTTCAGAATGGCCTTGTATAGCCAAAATATAAGCTTTTCGTCCTAACCTAACCGATTTCTAAAATTATTTCTGAGTCACAAAGTTGGTTAAAATTTTAAAATTGGTTCTAGCGAACGTCGCGCTTCGCGTTTTGAGGTTAGAAATTTCCAGGATTGGGTTGGGTCATTTGTCTTGTAATAAAAATGAAAATTTGAAATTTGTTACATATACAGGGTGTTTACGGTCTTCTTTTGTTTCCTTTAAGGGTTGATAATAAATGTCAAAAGAAGTCAAAAAATGTCAAAACACCTTAGTAAAAGTTGTATGATAAGAGAAATAATGAATGTTTTAGTTTTAATGAAAATTATTAATTTATTAAATAAAATCTAGATATTGTAGGTAATATAACAAATGCATGGTGTTTGTCGTGGTCATTACCAGCAGAGATTTTCTTTAAACATATGGGCCAGATTAGTAAACTCACAACTTGTTGGTCCATTTGTGCTGCCACATCGATTAACTGCAAATGATTATCTACTTTCTTTGAAAAACAATTTGCTTGCACTTTCAGAAGATGTTACTTTAAAAGTGCGTCGACAAGTGTGGTTTTTGCATTTTGGTCATTTATTTCGTCCACATCTAAACACTATTTAAAAATTAACGGATCGGTCGAAGTGGTTCTATCCCTCCTATGACCTCCTTGGTCACCGGAGACCGGACCTCACACCCATGAACTTTGATTTCTGCAGCCTTATGAAGGCCATGGTGTATACCACCAAAATTATCGACCTCGAGGTTCTCCGAAACCGGGTAGAAGCAGCAGCGGCTGTAATTCGTCAATAATGTCCGAGCCTTGCAGAATATGTAACCATAGACCAGAATGGTCATGTTACATGTCGAGTGAGACTTTGCATACAACAGCATGATAATAATTTTGAGCAATTGTTATAAAATGTTTATAATTTAGTAATTAAAGTGCACTTGATTTCACAAAAGTTAATAATTTTCATTAAAACTAAATCATTTATTATTTCTCTTATCATACAACTTTTACTAAGGTGTTTTGATATTTTTCGACTTCTTTTGACATGTATTACCATCCCTTAAAGGAAACAAAAGAAGACCGTAAACACCCTGTATTAATCCCATTAATATCTATTATTTGACACTATTTTCGGTTAACAAAAACAATACGCTTCCGGTTAAACTGGAAAATATTATATTCACGATCTTTCAAATATTTTGAAAGATCGTAATATTAGCTGTTAGGTAAAATCAAACACTTTATATTTTGACTTTCGGTTTAACCGGAAATGGGAACAACTTTTTTAATTTAAACGGAACACCCTGTATATTTTAAAATATTCTGAAAGTTCGTAAAATTAGTTTTAATAGGTACATATGAAAGAGGTCATATCAGAGTATTTTTATTCTTTAATTAAAGATGTTAATGAAAAATGTAGAGGAAATTAAAGAAGATTAAAATAAAAAATTTCATTACTTAAATAAGTAATTAAAAGTTTAAAAAAATGCATATAAAAGAAACTAATTTTTGAATAATTGAAAACTATTTCAATTAGATCTAAAGTAATTCTAACATTTACCTGCTGTGTCAGCCGAATAAATTTTTATACTTTTTAAGTAAGGAAACTCATCTGGAACAGAAGAAATCTCAGGAGGATTAGCCAGATAAGCTCCAGAGCACGGTATCGTTATCCGAATATAAGTAGAAATTTCTCGAATATTGGACTTAGTACTCACAAGGCACGTTTAAAGTAAAAATACTCGATATAAAAAAAAGAAAAGTTCGACACAAAAATACTTAAAATCATTTAAAACGAAGAGACATTTCGATTTGACGGAGCTAAATACTACGTCAACTTAATTTTGGAAATCCCAAATCAAACTCTCGTCCGAGTTAATTCTAATTGACCAAACTATAATCGAGAAAGGTCTACATTATAATTAATTACTAAGACAATTGTGTTTTCATGTACTGTACTCATTCTAAAAGTTTTTAGTGGTTTTTCATGTAAGCTCACTCTCCTCGACATTCAATATCATCTGCTCGGACGGTACTCAGTCATCCTGTCTATTTCATTTGAATTCTAATTGGTTAAATGCGTCTATTAATTTAATTAAAATGTTAATAAAGTTTAATTTAAATTTTATGTTATGCAAATATGTTGTTAAATAAATAATTTGCTCAATAATCAATTCGTTTTGGGTAAATATACCGTACTGTGTACACCAATCAATAAAGTATAGCTTTTAATTCGCTGATGAATTTAAGACAAAATTTTGGAATTTACTATTTGGTTAATTTGAATGCCAAATGGCAGTAACTATTATACAGGGTGTATCGACTCCATTTAGATAAAGCCATAGGACTTGTAGCTCTCTTAAAAACAATTTTTTTGTTTATTATAAATTTTTCGATTTGGAGCCTCGTATCCGAAATATGGCCGATTTCCGGTTTTTCGATTTATCGCAATTGCTCTTATATTTTTGATCTTCCGGGAACGTGGAAAACAGTTCTGTGAAGTTCGTATCTTTTTCTACAACTTTTGTATTGAGTATAATTTTCTTTCTGCATTGGATTCAAAATGGCAGCAAATTGAAAAGTTTCAGCGTGATGATTTTCGAAACCACACCATGAATTTTCGAAAAAAGAATGTCAGTTTATTCTACAAGTCAATATTATCTACTATTGGGGTCGGAAAAGTTAGTTATAAATTCTTATTGTTTAAACACCAGAAGAAGTTTTATTTAACTAGTATTGTGATCGTATTTTAATATTCCTTGTTTTCCGTATAATCAGGTATACGTGGATGTCCAAGGCGACTTGCTAGGAAAAATAACAATCGCTTTGCATATCCACGTATTTGATTTTAACCTTCCAGTACTAACGTGCCAGCACATAACATCCATACTAATGTCGGTTTCACAGACCGCGCTTAGTTTTAATTTTTTTAACGTATTTTTTACAACTTTTTTATTGCAAATAGAAATTATTTCAAATATTTAGTTATTTTTCTGGATACTAATTATAATTTTAGCAAAAAAAATTCATTTTAATAACCAAAATCACCAAAATTCACTTTTATAAAAATAAAAAGATGCATAAATTAAATAAGCGATTTCAAACGAATTAAACAAAATTTTTTAATAACTAGTAATATTATAAACAAACTTAGGAACAACACTTCTAAAAAGGTAAAAATATTTTTTTCATCTTCAACAATAGCTGAAATATTTTGGATAGAACATTTGTCGCATTTTACATGTTAGAACATGTAGAGCATGTTACCGCATGCACCAAAAAGAGCTACTTATTAATTGAAGTAAATGCAAAAATCTCTTCTGTTCTTTTTGTTATCCTATTTCTATTCAAGACAATTGGAAAAAAATAATTTTTAACTAAAATTTTTTAAAAAGTTTTAAAAAATATTGTTGTTAAAAAATAATAAAAAAAGTTGTACGAATTCAATTATTATAATTGAACCATTACAAACTTATGCTTGCAAACTTCAAAAAAATGTGTGAGAGCATTTAGTTTAAAGGTAGGTACTGATAACCTCCCAACTGTAGCAGTTCGTATTTCAAAGATATTAATAAAAATAAAACTAGTCGGTCTGTGAGACCGACTGTTAGTACTGAAAGGTTAAGCAAAACAAGGGTAATTAAAATGCGATTACAACGTTTGTTAATTTCAACTTCTTCTAGCGTTTAAACTAGAAGAATTTATAACTAACTGTTTCAACCTCAATGGTAGATATTGACTTGTGGAATAAAGTGATATTCTTTTTTGGAAAATTCATGGTGCGGTTTCAAAAATCTTCACGGTCAAACTTTTTAATTAGCCGCCATTTTGAATCCAATGCAGAAAGAAAATTATACTTAATACAAAAATATTAAATTAATAACACAAAATTATTTGTAGAAAAAGATACGAACTTCACAGAACTGTTTTCCGCTTTCCCGGATGTTCAAAAATAAAAGAGCAATTGCGACAAATCGAAAAACCGGAAATCGGCCGTAGTTCAGATACGAGGCTCCAAATCGAAAAATTTATAATAAAAAAAAACTTGTTTTTAAGAGAGCTACAAGCTTTATGGCTTTGTCTAAATGGAGTCGATACACCCTGTATTAAGATATTTGAATTAAATAATTATTTTCTAGTACTACTTTGTTCGCAAAATCGATATTAAAAATTTAACTAGATTAAAAAATAGGTAGGTGCTATTAAAAAAAAGTTGGGGATAACTAACACCCCAAGAACTTTCAGGACGTATAGAAAAAACTAAATTGAATTTACAGGAAGATAGCTAATAATTTACCAAAAAAATTGTATTTGAGGTATTTTTTGTTAAAACCAACAATTACGCCATTAGAACCATTATTCCATACTTCTAAATGATCCTCTATACAGTGTGTTCTCAGATTGACCTAACTATACTTGTAAACTTCTTTACTTTTCATTTTTAGAGAAAAAGTCATTCTTTATAATAAGTTTTGCTTTGTCTGAAAAATCCTTTGCTATAAGGATCTCAGATTAAGATCGCAGCGCCTTCAAAATAAAACCGTGAACTAATTCTCTCACATCACATAACGTGAAGACATAACGTGATGACATAACCGGACATAATGTGATGTGAGAAAAGTTAGTTTGTACTGTACACACTTTTTTTTCATTATAAAATCATTTTAATAAATTTAATAAATTTATTATCAATTTATTATTAATTATTTAAAATATTTTTTGCGGGAAAAGATTCGTCCAATCATAATCAAAAATTCAGGTTAGGTACCTGACCTACAGGCATAGTTAAAAGTCATGCGTATCTACAACTTTTTTAGGTTATGATAAAACTTTCAAAATAACAGTAAGTTGTCCCCTTACTACACATAGTTATTAGTCAATAAATAATTAAACCTATATTCAATTTAAAAACCTATGAGAGTTACTTGTCAAATTTAACCACTGAAATACTTTTAAATCGTAGTGTAGAGTTCATACAAGTTCGAAAGATGCCAGCTGTCAAAATTGGCAGATACGAATTTTAACAATTCCGGCGCATACAGCTCATTTTACAATCAAATTAAGCAATGTCAGCTTTCGTGTTTTGTAGTCGAATAAGTTCTTTAATTTTAAAAGTCGTTCATACGCCACTGACAGATATTATAGAGACAAAACTGCGGAGATGACGTCACGAGGTGTACTCTTTCGTACCTGTATGAACTCTACTTCAAAATCTATGACAGCCCTGGCCACAACCCCTCATCTCGCTCATAAATCTAGTGGGACTGTAGGTACGTATTTAAATCTTAAAGCGAGTTTTTATGGCAATTGCTATTGCCTTCCAAGTATGGATAGCCGAAACGTTAGTTTAGGTATAAGTTGAATATAGAATCCCACACTTATTTGTATAAGTACCAGTTATTTGAAAATAAATCTTTTTAAAAGAAAATTCTTCTGTTGGAAGTTTATTGATAATCTTAAAAAGTTGTAAATTTTGTATGCACATATTGAAGTTTATGGAGCATATCGCTATAATTTAGTTTTCAAACTTCTAAATCGATGTACAAATTTTGAGCAACAAGTTAAAACAATCTGTACTTTCATGAAGCGTCGCGACGGTTTAACAATCGACGCCCTTTTACAAGATTCCATTCTTTGACCCTCTCCTCTCTATTACAGAAGAAATTCATAATAATTATTTATCCTTAAAAATATTTCCTACATTTTATAAAAATAGTTAATAATTTTCCACTTATTTTCTTTTTCGAATTATTGCATTTTTGAAAATGTTTTCTTATGTTTATCAGAAATTTCAAGAAAATGAATTTTCTCCATTTGCGAAAAATAATTTTGGAGCCTTTAGGTATGTATCTTAGGCCAGTCCAACTTATCACTATATTTTGTATTGTTGTAACTGTATACAGTGCGTCCAAGGATTGATTTTTTTAAATGGTACTGGGATCTTTTAAACCAAGATTTGTACGAGATTGGTTAAATTAGTAAAAAGTTACATATTTTGATAACCTTTAAGAATCCGTTTAGAAAATTTCAAGGGTTTTTGAGATAATGCAGAAAACCTGAAAATTGGCAATTTCGTTTTTCGACTGTAGTTTCAAAATGGCTTACTTTGGAAAATAAAATTCTATGGAAAATTTCTATAGGAAGATCAAAAAAGCTATCAAACGATATCAAACTCCGACTTTTTATCACACCAACGCTAGGCGTCGCGACGTTCAACTTTTCATTTTCTAATGGCGCACTTACCAATTCTCTAGTAAATATTACTTAGTGGGCTTGTATATATTCGGATACGAAACAAAAACTTTCTATATTGTACTTTTCTTATTGTACACAACTTTTCAGGTTATGTTATGTTACGTTATGTTAATATGTTACTTTTTGCGATGAAAAATAGCGACTAAAACTTATTTTTTAACGTTTAAGAAACGTAAGTTGATCAAGAAATAAAACTAAATGAAATCATAATATACATATATCCCAATGAATGAAATTCCAAAAATTTTGAAATTTTATTTTAATTTTTTGGGATTTCGCCCTGCGTAGTCTGAAAAGAATTTTAAACAGATTTTTAGTTTTTAAAAATTAAGTCGCTCATGATAATTGATAATAAACTAAATCAATTACTTGTCTAACAGTATGCGGAGATGCAGGATTTTTTTTCAAAAAACCCAAATACACTTAGGGCCGATTTTATAATTGATGCTCAACAGCGATTTAAATTAAACTCCAGTTGAACCTGAGTTCAAGTTTCAAGGCAAATTCGTATTGTAAAATCAGGTAGTTTACCGTAATAAAACTCAAGTTTCGTTGAAGTCTAACGGTCGATTTTACAAACACAGCTTAAGTTAGGGCCGATTTTACAATTGAGGCTCAACAGCGATTTAAATTAAACTCCGGTTGAACCTGAGTTTAAAGCAAATTCGTATTGTAAAATCAGTTTTGTTAAACTCCAACTTAAGTTTTGTTTGTAAAATCGGCCCTTAGAGTTTAACAAAATTTTAATTTTACTACGGTAAACTACGATTGAACCTGATTTTACAATACGAATTTGCTTTAAACTCAGGTTCAACCGGAGTTTAATTAAAACCGCTGTTGAGCCTCAATTGTAAAATCGGCCCTAACTAGAGTTGTGTTTGTAAAATCGGCCCTAACTAGAGTTGTGTTTGTAAAATCGACATTTATGCTCTAAATTAATTAGAGGAGCAAATTATTGAACATTAAGAATTTACCATTTAAATCTCCATTCTGTATGGCGCAAGTCATACCTCCGAATTAGAGTTTTGACATAACTTCCTGTTCCTAAACGCAATCCGAAAACTTAAGGACTGCAGACGTGTCCTGAAAGGGTCTGTACTCATTGTAGACTTTTGATGTGGAATTATCAGTCCTGGGTCTAAAATCAGCTAATCACGGGCATCACGGCCTCATGGCTGTATTCTTAACAAGGGTAGGGGAAAGTGGGGGAATACCGGCCCGTGGGGTAATTCCAGACGTCAAGTTTCTCCGGCCCTAATTAAAATTTTGAAACGTTTTAAGTCCCCGGTCAACCCTAACAGCAAATTTTAAGGATTAGTACAAGTTCGTGTCATTTAGGCAGTGCAATAGCAAGTTATGTAATTTTTTAGAAAATAGGACGCACTACTACAAGAAAAGTGTGTGGTTAAGGCTGCATATTTCAATGGTGTAAGTTGTAAAAATTTTTGTATGTATAAAAGTGAACTAAATTCTTATTTCTTTCACTCAGTTTACTCAAAACCCACGTAAATTTAGCTATTTTTAAATAATTTGTTATGTATTAAATTATTGTTTTATGGGGTAATTCCGGCCATCTTTGTGTAGAGGTTTTAGATGGTTTTGGAGAAAAAAAAACACCAACACCATACAACAGAAACCAAACCCCAGAAGACGCTAAGGTAACCTATGATAACACTGTGATGAGGAAGAAGAAATGTCAGACGCCGAAGTTAACGAGGACATTTGCATTATTTGCGGAGAATTTGGGAAAGACCAAGAACTCTGGCTAAGATGTGTAATCTTTTTTGGATGAGCTCACATTAAATGTACCAATGGAGAAAAAAGGAAAACATTTGTGTGCGATTTCTACCATTGACAAAATTCTGGGCAATTGCCACCCCTGGCCGATATTACCCCAAGCTGCGGGGTAATACCGGCAAATGGTATATATTTTTAAATTGTTCATATATTTTTTTAAATTGTTTTGTTAATTTCTAATAACCATGTATTTTGTTCCCTAACGTTTTATCTTTCATTTAAACCTCCCAGTTCCTTTTTAAATCATAAAATTTCGGAGATATTCAAGACTTTCCTTAGGGGGTCGCCATTCCCCCACTCTCCCCTAAGAACAAAATTTCGTGCTTTGGAAGGTATAAAAAGCCATCAGCATTTGTTGTTACCTAAAATGGCCATTATTGATTGGAGAAAGTGTGGTTGCTAAAAAAATTAGTAAAATTGCGTTGTTTCATAAAACATAATAATACCTACATAATATAGCATAATATGCATTATAGTATATTATCCAATAAGCGGTTATTGAGGCTCATTACTCACCAGAATGAATTTGCGACACGAGCCGTATACGAGTGAGTAATGAGCATTAATTGCGAGTAGAATACTATACTTTATCCACAACTGTAAATATTATAAACTACATTTACATTTACTCAGTTCACAGTACTCTGACCATTAATGTGACCATCAATAGAGAAAATTTTAATATTCTTCAGAATATTAAAGTAATATCAGATCGGAAGAAAGTTTTTACCATTATTTTTTAGATAATGGAAATTAATTGGACAAGTTGGTCTATTTATTTGCTCAATTGGAGTTGGGTTTTCCGAATTAATTGAATACTGAAGAACTACTTGTTCAGTTCACAATTCCAATATATCTTGTGTTCAACAGGTTGAACCGAAGGCTCAAGTTTTTGATTTACAATTTTAATATTTTGCAAATTTTCAGAAAATGGTGCGATGTGGTAATTCGTTACTGGTTTTGCTGCTCACGAAGAAGTTTACTTGTTGCACAGTTCGGGGAAAAATTTATTAAAGTTACGGCCGAAAGTATAAAATATGAATAAGAAAAGTTTTGAAAAGATGCAATTTTTTAAAACTTTTTTTGTGCTTTTCCTTATTTTGAAAAAAACAACCTCAATAAATCTCAGTTACCGACTTTTCCTTTTATCTTTAATTTAGTGTAAAAAGCTTTTCTAAATTAAAAAGCCGCAAAATAAATATGTAATATGTGAATTTTGCAACAAGTGGCATGCGTGAACCAGCCAATGAAGACGACTTGTGTGGGCCGGTGGGGATGATATCAGCGACGGTGACCTGGTGAAGCCAGTCCGCCGCGCGTGGTAAGCGTATCCTTGCGCAATCGCGTGTTGTAAGAATCGAGAGTTCCGTCGAGGCGTGAGTCAGAGGCGACGGGCACGGCGAGGCGGCAGGCGCCTGGGCGACTTGCCCGCCATGGACTAGCGCCAGTCCAGCATCGCGGTACCAGTCTGTCCATCCGTATGTAAGTACTCAGCATGGCATGTTTTCAAATATCAACTTTTAACTTTATTTAAATACAAATACATTTATAAAATGATTCTTTGTTGCTGTTTATTAAAGTTATTCGCGTCTGTCGCGTCGGTTGAGAAACTTTATTTTTCGTTTATGTATACTTACCCTTAGATTTTATTTAAAGTTTTTCAATTTGTTGTAAGACTTTTTGAAAATAATATTTGTAGTAAAGCGCCTAGATATGATATTACTATGCGCAACAGTTGGTGCTCTAGTTTTAAAGCAACAAGTACAAGTTTAATAGGTCTTGTTTGTAATCTTCAAACGTTTAAACATCAATTTGTTTTTCAAGAGGGTGTAATTAAAATTTTCTCGTCTGAAATTTTCTTTCATCTTGCATTATACAACTAATTTACAATTTTTTTACAACTTTTATTACATCACACCCTCTTAAGAGGACAATATAATGTGGGGCGGCAAATCGAATTTTTGTTGGAAATTTTGACAATTTTTTGATTTTGATTAAAATTTAAATCTTGCAAAATGTCTCTGAATAAAAAATCGACTTTATATTAAAATCACACACACATATAAATTCTAAAAAAATTGTAAGTTATAAGGGTTGTTATAATATAAAAGAAGGTGGAATAAAATTTTTAGCTTTTACGATTTATCAGGTGTTTGACACACAAAACTACTAAACGACTTTACAAAACAGAAGAGCGAATGTGTTACTGGGTAACAGATGAAAAATTTTCGTATTGATGTAGGGAGGATTTCGTAAATCTGCTTGGGGGCTTTAAGTTTGAAATGTAAATTTCACGTCGAAAATTTTGTTTGACTTGATAAAAAAATTCCATTTTATAGCTCGAGCTTAAATTAAAATCAACGTCGTTAAATTTGTATCTACATATACTTATTTAGTTAAATTTATCTTGTGTAGAAATAATAAAAAAAATAAGTTTAATTAAAGATGTGATTATCTCAAGAAAAGATGTTAAGATAAACCTACGTTTCAAATGGTTTTCTAACGTCTTCACTTCTTTCAGACGGAGTAGGTTTGACGAGTGCTTGCCTCTAAGCTAAAAGGTTTCCTAGGACTCGGATATTCGCGACCGACGCGACGTTAGCTCCAATCAACCTGAATAAATGAATTAAGCGGCATTAAGCGGGTTTCACTGACTCTGCTGTAATCCGTCGCGAAAATTTCGGCAGTTTTTGAGATCGGTTCCGTTCGGACGAAAGTAAATTCCAGCGGAACGTTCAGTTAACGTCGGACCTTAGCTAGTTGTATAATAGTACAGGTAGTCTTCTGCTATCAACATAAGATAGCTACACACACAGTTTCATTTTTGGTTTTTCGTATCATTAATTTCTAGAAAGTCATTCCCTGGACCGAAGAAATCGCTAGGAAATCAGAAATCGGGATTTGCTTTCGGTTACGTTTGGTTTATTTTATTTAGTTTTATAAACGAAGGTTGAAACTAAACCTACGATTGAAACTCAACCTAAGGTTAGCTGCCATTTTAGTTTGACATAATTAGACAAAATAGTGAAATTGACGTTTATTTATAATTTCAACCTACGGTTGAGTTAACCTTCGGTTAACTAGGCTTTGTAATACTGGTCCTTAGACGTTTATCAATTGTTTTAGCATAGGTGATGCGATTAAATTTAATTATCGATAGACAATCACTAAATTTTGAAATTTTTATTAAAGGACAATATGTACAAATAAATATGACAAACCTTAATATCGAAAAAAATAAGAAATTTAATAGTGTAGTCAACGAACCAAAATTTATCCTGATTTTCGGACTTTTTTTGTAACAGCTATTTTTTTTTCTTAATCGGTCGAAACCATTCCTGTGAGTTTGTGTATAAAATGTCTCAACCAAATTTTTTAGTCCCGATCTGAACAATACAAGCGAAGTTATTCAAAAAATAGTGAAACGGAAACTTGAAATAGTCAAAATTTTACATTAAAGCCGAAGAATAAGTGCCTTCCGGTCAAAATTGAGTTGAGACATTTTATACATAAACTCACAGGAATGGTTTCGACCGGTTAAGAAAAAAAACTTTATGTTACAAAGAAAGTCCGAAAATCAGGATAAATTTTGGTTCGTTGACTACAATAATGAGTTTATAGGGTTTTGCTTTTTAAGTTTGGGTTATAACTTGAATGTATTAATTAAATTTTTTTTTGTAATCCTATATTATTTATTTCAAAATTATCTATAAAAAAACTCTCTTTCACTTTTGTGTATTTTCAACAAGTACCTACCTAACGAGAGGTCGAGAGAAACCCAATTGAAAATTTGAACAATTTCTAGTTTTTTTCAAATAACTTGGAAAATTGGCAACAATGTTAATTTTTCTTAACGGAATTTGAATCCTCGTGTAATTCTGCCTAACTTTGCTAATTTAACCAACTCTGTATCTCTTCTAAGAACAAAGTTACCTCTGTATAAGCTAAAGTATAGTACGTCCAGGACTGGAAGACGAAATTGACTTCTTGATCCTTATTATCTTATTAGCACTCTACTTTGTTGGGTAGCAATAGAAAATGAGTTAAAAGCTTCCAGAAAGAGTTAGAAATAATCTTTGTATGACAATTGTAGGTATAAACTCTTTTAAAGTTAAAAAAGTTTGATTAGATTATTTTAAGATATTTTGCACATTAAAAGAGTTTATACCTGCTGCAACTGCAATACAAAGTTCATTTTTACCTTTCTCTGGAAGCTTTTACTCACCTTTTATTGCTACCCAACAGAGTAGGGTGCTAATAAGATGATAAGGATCAAGGAGTCGACTTCAGCTTCCAGAAATGGATGTACTTTACTAGAGCGTTTATTTCCACGTTTTTCACGGATGGACTCGGGCCTGACCCGAATTCAGAAAAACCTCAGCTCTGTCCGAAATCAAGAAAGACTGTGGGTCGGGTCGGGCCAAAGCCCGAGGTCACCCGTAGTTTTCGTTAATAGTTTTCATCACTTCTTGAAGGCTTTTTCAAATATTTTAAAAAATTAACTTGAACTTTTAAAAAAAAGCTAATTATTAAGCGCAAAAAACAAATTATAAAATAAAATTTAAAAAACATTAACTTTTTTAGATTAAAAATGCTTAGAAATATCATTTTATGTTGCATTTTGTAGTAGGTAAATAAGTAAGGTTAGAATTTACTTATGCATCTTAAGAAGTAAAAAGTTAACTTCTACCTCTTAGGATGTAAAAGTATAACTTTAACCTTACTTATTCAGTAACAAAATGTCAACTTTTTTTGACATTTGCAGTTACACATGTTTATTAAACACACTTGACAAATTAATAAACAATTTTAACGTCTAGTTTTCAATTGTTATATTTTTTGTTATTTTATAAGGTGTCTTGACTTGTGATATGTATGTGGTGTGAAATGACTATTCATAAATTAATATTATTAATTTTAAGGGTTTAAAGCTTAAATGGAGATTACAAATCCAAACTGGGTTGCTCCATTTACGGCTATGATTATAAACGACAAATAAAGTGAATCTCGGGAATAAAATTGATATTTTTTCAAACAACAAACCTCAAAAAAGATTTGTATCTATTCTTTACTCCACTATTTAAATTATTTTTTGATAAATTGCAATAGCTTGATGGTTAATTTATATTTTTTAATGAAAAAAATTTTTAATATTTGGCCTCTTAAGGCTTTTTAAAAACTGTAAAATCACAATAGATTTCCAAAATCCAAAAAAACAACTAGTTATTAGCTAAAGCAATAGGCAATTATCAACATTTCCCGGTAAATAACGTTAGTCACCAAATTTACAGCATTTACCGTAACACATATAAACAACACAGAAAGAACTTAACCTCGAATTTTAATATTTATATTCAAGCGTCAACCTTTGACATTGTAACATTGTTATATTGCCACATCTAAAAAAGATAAATTTTATTCTGGAGATTAACTTTATTTGTCGTTTATATTCATGGCCGTAAATCGGCTTTCTAAACTCTCATAATGAGCGTGATCTCCATAGAGAAAATAAAACATAATTCACTCTGTATACTTGTATGGTCCAATTTACGGTTGCTTGTCGGTTGTTCGCATTGGTTTTTTGCAGAGTACGGTCGCTTACTCTTAAGAGACTGAAGGGGTGACAGTTTAAACTAATGACTGATAACTTAAATTTAATTTGATTAATAGCCGTTAATTTAAAACATTCTTCACGTAAGCGTGAACGTCGGTCTTACGCGATTTGTTTGAGCGATGCCTAAAAGACCCACCTATACTTTTATCTAAAGAGTGATGGAAAATTTTTACCAATATTTGTAGTAATTTCCATCAATTACCTGTGGTTACGAATTGTTGATTTCCTTTGGTACCTGTCGTTTTAGGTTAGGAAATTCATCTTCAGAAGGGTGAGTAGTGAGTACTGAGTTGTAATAATCCTATATCGTAGAAGAATGTATTAGACATGCTTATGATCCTCAACCACATCAACCTTGATCACCAGACATTAACTTTCGGTAGCGCAACCTCGTAACAAAGGTCGTAACTGCGACCGTGCGTCGTAAAACGTTATTTGAAATACCGTTTATTATTAGAGATTCCGCAAAACCTCATATTAGCACTTTCCCAAGTTTTAAAGCGCGATAAAAAAACCTTTTTAATTGGTTTTTTAATTTTTTTATTTGAATTTCAACACTTTAAGTTTAAACAGAAGTGTTTTCTAAAAGTATAATGTATAATATTTATTAATAAGAAAATTGAACTAATAAGTGTTTTTGCGCGTATAATTGTGATCTCTTTCCAATACGTGATTTTGATTACAGATATAATAACGACTTTAATCGTCATATAATCTAATAGATTTTTTTTGCACATAATTCTTCGGCATTGAATTATTACAGCTTAATACATAAAAATCTAAAAATGTCAAAAATTGTCTAATACGAGGTTTTGCGGAATCGCCAGCGTTATGATGTTATTCCAGCGGTATTTTAAATGCTGCATAATTGTCGTCAAATACTGCACGAAGTGGTAGCGGTATCTGAAATTTATGCGCATGTCTGTCTGTCTGCCCGTTTATCTGTTCATTTATCTCCCTTATGTTAATCTGTGCACACGTCTGTTCATCTGCCCACCGTTCTGTTAATCTGTGCCTTCACCCGCTCGTCTGTCTGTAGGTAATATGTCTGTATTTAATTTATAACGACTGTTGAAGCAAATTGCAAAAACTCGCGTTATGATGCTATTCGAGCGGTATTTTAAATGCTGCATAATTGTCGTCAAATACTGCACGAAGTACTGTTAGCGGTATCTGAAATACCATAATTTATGCCCTTATACCTCTTCATTTATGCGCCTGTCTGTCTGTCTGTCTGCCCGTTTATCTGTTCATTTATCTCCCTTATGTTAATCTGTGCACACGTCTGTTCATCTGCCCGCCGTTCTGTTAATCTGTGCCTTCACCCGCTCGTCTGTCTGTAGGTAATATGTCTGTATTTAATTTATAACGACTGTTGAAGCAAATTGCAAAAACTCGCGTTATGATGCTATTCGAGCGGTATTTTAAATGCTGCATAATTGTCGTCAAATACTTCACGAAGTACTGTTAGCGGTATCTGAAATACCATAATTTATGCCCTTATACCTCTTCATTTATGCGCCTGTCTGTCTGTCTGTCTGTCTGCCCGTTTATCTGTTCATTTATCTCCCTTATGTTAATCTGTGCACACGTCTGTTCATCTGCCCGCCGTTCTGTTAATCTGTGCCTTCACCCGCTCGTCTGTCTGTAGGTAATATGTCTGTATTTAATTTATAACGACTGTTGAAGCAAATTACAAAAATTCGAGTAGGTACTTGAAAATTTGTGGGCGACTGGGGAATCATAGCTCTAACTAGATTTCAGAAATAGTTTTCTTGGTTGTCGAACCAATATTTGCAACTAATTAATTTTGTACTAGTTTTAAACGTCTCGAATTTCAATTTCAAAAATGGACGTAATTTTATATATTTTTTTAAATTGTAAATTAAACTCCAACTAATGAGTTTTGAGTATAGCTGCTACAGCTACAGAATCAATTTAGCGTGGGTTTTTATTTTTTATTACAATCTTCACAATTTCTAGTACCTCTCGTGTAGTGGTTAAAAAGTGTTTTATCATCGAGTTTGTATTTGTAAGTAGATCAAGTGTATGTTTAACGTTTTTTATGTTATGAATTTTTTATATAAATTTTCTTGTGTTAGAAATTTAGTTAAGGGTTAGTTTTCAAGTATAAGTTTTGTTAATAATGCGATGCCTCAACTTCGAAACTTGCTCTAACTTATTAAATCTAACGAATTTACTTGTATAACATTAGAACTTTCTGTAACCTGTAAGATTTGGAGTTATTATTAATGTATATCTTTGTTTATAATGGTTTTAGGTGCTTGGAACACGCTTCTATAGCTTTCTTTTTTAATTTATTTTTTCAGACCTAATTTTAATGGTATTCTGGCCATTTTACAGTTAGTTATTAGAGGGCGAGCGCTTTATAGAAATGTGGACCTATTCGAGATGTCACCTAAAAATAGGATAAATCCGCATTTTTTTGCAAACTTTAGCTGAAAGATCCATTTTAAAATAAATTTTCAATGATTTTCTTTTTTAATTTCAATAGTTCCCATTATAAGAGGTAAATAGGTGTTGAAAATCTCTTGTTGCGTTCTTTGGGCCTTTGGAATGTTTTCCAAGAGAATAAAAATTAAAATACCTTTCAAATGAGATGCAACACGACCCCCTTATTTCCAATTAAATTTTTTTTCAGTTCGTACTGCCTCAAGTGCCACCTTTGAATTTATAAAAACCAATTAACTTTCAACTATGGTGTATTTAATAAAATTTTACTTCCACTGTAAAAGGGTTCTGTAAAGCAATTTTTCCAAAAGTTACAAGGGTGGAAGGCATTACTTTAGACGCATACTGTATAATGACGATGACTATCAAATTGAGAACTCTCTTAATATCCCTACATAGAATGTTCATAACTTTATACTGTCATTAAAACAGATAAGATAAAGCTGGTAAACAAGTTTAATTGACGACGATAAAATTTTCGACCAAGTAACACACAAAGCAATTTTAATTTTCAAATTCAAACATTTTATTCTCTGAACTTGAAGAGTATGTTGTACAAGTTCATACAAACCTTGGCTGTATATTTTAAACATTTTATTATGTAGTTTCGTTACATATAAACCTGCCAGTTTAGAAATCTTCTGGATCACAATTTATTTACTTTTGTGTTCTTTCTACGACAGTTTTAGAGCTACTCTTTCGTTTTTCCCACAAGAAATTTACACAAGGTACAAGGTACACAAGAAATTTAAATTATTTAAAAATCAATTTTTGATTTACAACAAATTAATTTTTTTTAAAAAGGTTAATTCTCAATTGTAGTGATTTTAAAAGAAATTTCCAGAACCAGAGTTACGATTTTCTTAAAGTCAAAATTTCAAAAATTTGTAATTTCTCTTGTAATAAAAATGAAAATTTGAAAATTGCCACATGCATTAATCCCATCAATATCTATTATTTGACACTATTTTTGTTTAAAAAAATGCTTCCGGTTAAATCGGAAATTAGAAAAATATCAAAGGTATTTCACCTATATATTTACAGCCGTAGTTATAGACTTTTACACGCGCATAGTACAACGTGTAAATTATTTTAACATTGAAAACTAGGGGCTTGCACGCGTGTAGCTTACACTTCAAATACACGTCTGACTATAACTATGGCTATTAGTTGTTAGACTAACCACTTCATACTTTGATGTCTTGTTTAACCGGAAATGCGAATAACTTTCTTAATTTAAATAGAACACCCTGTATATTTTTCAATATTTTGAAAGCTCGTAAAATTAGCTATCCGATGATGCTAAATACCCTATACTTTGGCATCCGATTTAACCGGAAATTATTCTTAAAATTTTGAAAAATTTTCTAATGACCGGTGAAGTTTTTTTTGCAAATTTCATAAATCTTTTAAGTTTTCAACGAAATTTATAACTTGCTCAATTCTTGTTACTTATTCGGTTTCTATTTATGCTGGTTGCTGGTTCTCTATAAGTTGTATAAAGTTAACAAACCTCAAACTTTAGTAAAACTACTTCTTGAGACGCCTAATTATCAATAACTTCCTTAAACAAATTTCTCAATTAAAATGCACAATTTAAGCTTATTTTCCAATAACAAGTACATTTAAAAAAAATCAATATACGATTCAATCAATAAGCTTTATAATAATCCTATTTTTAGTAAAAAAAAATTATTTTATCACTTTAAAATCAAAACCATGTGAAGTATGGCATACAATCAACGACTACGTCAGTCATAACAGGCCAATGCACAGGAGCAGTTTATCATTCGTGGCTTGCTATTGATATCGTGTGTCGATCATAACCAAAAAGGCTCCCTTTTTCTTTTTTTTATCGTTGGTCATCTTTTCTCTACGTTAGTTTTTGGGCTTGATCGTATATAAAATATATAATAAAGTCAATTTATAGCGCGGATTGAGTTGTCGTAAAGCTCACTGATTTGTCGTTAAATCAGTTGTATTATGTCTTCATGTGTTAAATTTGACACGATTTCATTTATTTCGAGATGTTTTTAACTAAAAGAAGAGACGAAGAACACGAAGGTGTTTATTATCGAATTTTATTTTTTTTTGTAAAAATTAAACTTTTTATTCTTAACCTATGCAAATAAATTGATAGATGGAAAATCTTTTTCTTAAATAATAATGATTTTGAACAGCTTTTAAATATATAGGCGTTTGAACTTTTAATTTCCTGCTTTCAGAGACACTCGATTTTCAGTCGACCTTCGTTTGATAATGATTTTCACAAAGACAAAGTATTTGATATCTTTGTCAAATGAAAGATCCTTTTAGTAGTAAGGAAAATTATGTTCTCATTTTACGGTTTTATAGAAAAGTAAAAATTAGTCTGATTTTTCAAAGCGAATATTACTGTAATTATTTTAAAGAAATGAAATTAGGCTATTAGGTTCTTTTATAATTCGTCTCAAAAAAATTGAATTTTTTCTTTAAAATTATTTAAAATAGACTTTTAAAAATTGATCACAATTTTATTCCGACGGCATACTCAAAAAAGGATTTTTTTTTATATTTTAATAACTCGGATTTTTTCGTTAATCCGGAGTGCACGACTCATTAGTTAAACTTAACGCCAGCTATGATATGGGCATATGGCGCATGGGACGCCTTTCGGTATCTTACATAAAGATAACTAATAATCTTTATCTAAGCGTATTCGACCCTGATGCAAACTTATTTTTATATCGCAACCCTTGCAGAGCTTTAACTATATTTTTTTCTGCGTTTGACTGCCTAGATGAAATATCTTTTTTTCTACTCCTATTATTAAAGTTTTCGTGTATTGTCGTAGTTATTTCTCCGTTTCGTTCGTCTTTGTTTAGCGACCGTTTTGTTAAAAAAATACTATCGTTGCCTCTGAAGTCGAGTTCAGATTTGTTTTGCAGTTTGGACGGCATCTCGTTACATCGTCACAGAATTCATCACTTACATGTCAGTCTTTTGTTGTCACTACATAAAGATAGTACCCGCAACTATAGAGTGGTCTGGACGTATACTCGTACCCAGGCCAGTGCCAAGTTAGGCGAGCCGAGCCTAAAAGCTCGCAGCAAAATGTCAACAGGTTACTAGATAGAACCGGCCACTGTTGATGAATATTATACTACTGCTATGCATCTCCAAATTGCCGATTTGATATATTTATGGTCTTCTGGACATCGTCTAAAGAAGACAGCATTCGTGGACAATAACTTTGAGTGCCATTTTATATTTTTAAATTGGTACTTCTACTTCACACTTCTTTTTTAAATTCGTACGCTTATACTTTACACCTATTTTTACACTAAATCTTGCATTTCTAAATTTACACGCTCACTTGCCTCCAAATTTGAATTTCCCTCCATTTTTATGCTAATGTGACCTCACTTCCGGTGGAGAAGCGCTTAGCTATACTACTTAGTGTTTTCTTTGATATATAGTTTAACAAAAGCTTCCTGTAGTGGAAAGCGTCCAGAATTTGAACTGACTGAAAAGGAGAGAACGTAAGTAGCAGATGTAGAGTTCGCTAAGCTATAGTTTGAGGTTAGAATAAACTTATATTTTTTATATATGCAGAGATCGCTACTCAAATTATCTGCCCGAACATAAAATTAGCTAGGCTCTGGTTGTATCAGCCCGTTTTAGTTCCCGAATATTGTTAGTTATTTTGTTCCATGATTTGATACGAATAGGGAAGAACAATATACGAGCCTATCGTATCATTGCTTTGATACGCAACAGTGTTGCCATACGCAGATACGCAAAGAGTCTGGACCGAGCTTTATGTCACGAAAATTTTTTTTTACATGAAAGCTGTAGAAAATGTGTAAATCGTTTATATATTTTTTTAAATTACACTAAAATACTGTGTTATTTTCGAGTGGGAATTGTCGAAAACCATTCCTGTAAATTGAAATCAATTGAATTGTATAGTTACATCGAACTCACGATGTTAACCTAATACCACTTCTTCCCTAATGAATGTATAAATGTATTTGTAAATTGTGGATTATCAATATAATATTAATTGGCTAAATATAGGTAAATAATTACCAAAAGAAAAATTAGTTCAATTGTTTAGGTAAATGATGTAAAATTAATTAATTCGTTCATTTGTTGACAAATCGATTGTTTATATGCTATCTGTGAACCTATTCCAAAATTTTCTATTAACTGAGCAAATACTAACCGCTTGAAATTGAAACATTTGAATATTGTTTCGAATGGCATGTAAAGCCATTGGTGCTGGTTGCTGACGATCAACTTAAAAAATATCTAAAGTTGGATTAGACTAGTCTCAGCATATATCTAGACCCACCTGTATCTACACTGTCAACTCACAGTACTATACTACGTTCAACGACCAGAAATAGCTAAGTCACTCCCACAAGAAGCGCGCTATATTCAAATAAACCATTCAAATGGTCTAGATAATAGACCAATAGTTTTCTATTGGTCGAATTTTGTAAATACGGTTTATAACAGTCACACAAGAATTGACTTGAATGTCTCACACTCAAGACAGCCAACCTGACTTTTTATTCTCGGGGGTGGGGGCTGAAACTTAAACAGCTCCAATTAGGTCAAGAAATTTTTTAGAGAGGCGAAAAATATGTTTCTTGTAAATAACTCACAATTTATATAGTTTGACGAAAATAAAATTTCTTTTAATTTGATTATATTTCAGCCCCTCTACTACAAATATTTTAACGGAGTTAAAGCGTTTTTAAAATTGAAATTTTACCATACATTGTTTACCAATAAGATGCAGCTAAGCCACTCCCTACAAATTTCTGTCAAATAAGGTTGACGCATGTCAATTCTTGTGTTAGTGTTGTAAACCGGATTTTCAAAATTCGACCAATACAAAACCTCTATTCGAATATCACGCGCTTCTTTGGAAGTGGCTTAGCTGCATCTTGTTGGTGAATAGTGTATAGTAGCAGCATTGATAGAATACGGACAATTTGAGTAAAGGTGCTTTATACGTATATTTTATGAAACTGAAACTTTTACATCCTTATCTATCTAAGTCATGAAGTATTTTAATGGGGTTGAAAGGGGCGATAAACATGATTTATTGGTAAATTTTTGATAATAACTAAAGAAATATTAATTTTAACTGAAAATGTGTAATTACTTTTCTTGAAGCTTATAAAATTGCCTTTAATTTAGTTTTCGTTCTGTCTCTCTATGACAACTATTGACAGCGTTAGCGCTTTTTGAAAATTGAAGCTCTTCTCGAACTCGTAGCAGCAGTGGTTGTAGCGGGACAGGAAAAAATAAAATTACAGGAAATAGAACCTACAAAAAATATCTGATTTAATTTATCATTAAAATAAATAGTTTTTGAGTTATTTGCAAAACAATAGGCGACCCATGTCGTTATGACGTCATAGCCACCTATATCTTTACTTGAAAACGTTTATATCTTTTGAAATGTGCCCGCCCGCGCCCGTCCGTTACAGTATGTGCGAATACAAAATTTTATGTACTATAACTTTCATTTTTGAGTCGCAAAAAGTCATTAATGACCTAATTAATTCAAAATTTCAAAATAAACCTGTAGGATTTGAACATAATCTCTCTTGCTTTGGAAAACAACAAAAACTCGAATTCTGACGTTTAAAATTTTGTTTTTCATGGCAAGAGAGATTATATCAAAAACATAATTTTATTTTAAAAATTTAAAGAAAGCAATAATTAAATTATAAAGTTTTTGATACTATCCATAAGCGTTAAAATATCTGTTCAATTTGAACAATTATCCAGCCTCATGCCTCATGTGTTGAAACGGGTTGCAGCAATCTTAAAATAATGTGATTTCTCTTCTGTTCTTTGGATTTAATTGGCACCCGGTATAAATATAATATAAAGCGTCGAATTTGTAAGACTAATTTTCCATGTAGTCCCTTTGACTTTTGAGGTTGAAACGTTTATCATAAGATGAAATCAAAGCTGGTGGTTCTGGTATAGAAATAAGGGTTTTGTGCAACCAACTATAAACAAACTTTAATCAAAATGCGAGTTAATTTTACACGAACTAAGATTATATAAATATAAGTCCATATAGAATATAAAATAGTCACTGTATCAAACACAGAGTTGTAGCTACTAAGAAGAAGTTTAGAAGAAAATAAATTTGTTTTATTTTGTGCCGTAGTTCAATTTTAACTACTTAAAAAGGGTAAATTATATCGACTTTTTTAAAAATTTTTCCCTACTTATTAAATACTAAATACTCTTCTAAAGCTTGGTTGGTTACGTGGAAAATTTTCGACAGCTTAAATATTATCCGCTTTAAAAGCTGCATCTTATCATGTTCGATCATCGTAAAATTAGATTTGGCTTATTTCGATGATATTATTGAATTTAAATCAGTGAATACGAACAGATGGTTTTGCCTTAACTTAAGATTCACTTCAACCCTCTATGCTATAATTATTAATGTTGATCGGGTTTATTCACAATATTAATTCAAATTATTACGCGAATTCAAACACTCCATCCATTTATATCTTTTGAAATTAAATGATAAAATTAGTCTTGTATTCATAAATATTACACATTTTTATTAAATTACTCAAATTTGACAAATTTTATTTCAGTTAGAATATTTGCATGGTTTAACAGAAAATTTGTTTCTAATCTAGAGTGTTTGAGATTCTATACACGGTGCGTCTCATTAGACGCTCTATTAGGTGCTAATTGAGTTGTGTGGAAATTACAAGGAAACTGTTTAGACAAAAATTGTTATTTATGGTATCGTCTGTTAGACAAAAATACACAAAATGTTTTTTGCAATATACAGGAGGAATTTTTTAAATTACAACCTGTTAATAGTTTGAAAATACCGCATTATTGAAAAAAATCGTTTTAGTCATAAAGCATGAGATATCTCACGAATGGTTCGTCGTGTGCATCTACATTTATTGAGGAATTCAAATGTGAAAAAGTATTAAGGGTGTTATATTTGAAAAAAATCGGAGGTGGCCATAAAGCATTTAAAATAATAAAATTACTTCCATTTTCGGTTAAACTGGAAGTCACTATACAGGATGTGTCCGAAATAGGATGACAAACGTCCAAGGTACGTTCCTTACCTAAAATTAAGGTACTCGTATTTTTTTGTTTTGGTCAATTTCAATTTTTGAGCTCTGTCGGCCCTAACAACGGGCACCCTAAAACACTATTTTGTTAACATTTTAGAAATTTTTTAGATAACGAAATTGTGCAATAAAAAAAATGAAAAATGTTTTGGCTAAAAAAGTTATTGCAGAAAAACCAAGAACAAAGTTGCCTAGTAACTAGCACCCTCTAGCGAGTTTTACAAAACTAGGGTATGTTACTTATTTTAAATTACTTTGTTAGTTCCCATACCAAATTTCATTAAAATCGCTTAAGGGGTTTCTGAAATGTTAAAAAAAATAGTATTTTAAGGGGCCCCCTGTTAGGGACTCTCACACCGCTCAAAAATTTAAATTGATCACAACAAAAAAATACGGCTACCTTAATTTAAGGCAAGGAACGTACCCTCGAAGTTTGTCACTTTATTACGGACATACCCTGTATCAAGTGTTTTCAATATCGTCAGATAGATAATTTTACGGGTTTTCAAAATATTGAAAAACATACAGGGTGTTTCGTTTAAATTAAGCAAGTTGATCACGTTTTTGAGTAAACCGGAAGTTAAAGTATTAAGTATTTGGTATCATCTAACAACATATATTACGAGGTTTCAAGTATTTGAAAATATACAGGGTATTTCTCAAAACTTTTGATACATTTGTATTTTCCGGTTTAACTGGAAATGTTGGTTAACCGAAAATAATGTCAAATAATATATATTCAAGAGTTTAATACATGTCCCTACCAGTTTTTAAATTTTCAATTTTAATGTTTGACTTTTGAAATTTTGATTTTCAAAAAATCTTAACTCCGGTCCTGGAAATTTCTAACAAATGAAACGTATGAGATTCGATAGAGAACTATAATGTGTATAAAATATCCAAAGATGAAAATAGTGACAGGTACCAGTTTTGAGAAAATCCATTTTTAAATTACAACCAATTAGGGCCTCTTAAAGGTAGTCAATTTTGAAACAATTTAAAAAATCGATTAGATTGGAACGAACGGCTTATATTTTGGCTATAAAATGCCATTTTGAAAATTTCATAATAGAAATTATCGGCTAAGTTATAAGGAAGAAACCACAAAGTTGGACAATCGCTGTATTGATCGCCATATTGAAATTTTAAAGTTGAAAAAAGTAGAGCTAAGATGTAGCATTTCTTTACATAACTGAATGCAAAAATATTTATACCCCGGCTATACAGCTAGCACGAATTGTGGGTTCAACCATCAATAACATCCCCTCTACTTAAACTGAGGGGTAACTTCATTTTGCTAACAAGTAGTAAATGAACGAACTGTGTTGGTGTTATGATGGTTGCACCCACAATTCGTGCTAACGTATTGCTGGGGTGGCCAAAAGATAAGCACGTGACTGTACCTACCAGTTTTTAAATTTTCATTTTTGTTACAAGAGAAATGACCGATTTTTTAAATTTTGATTTTCATAAAATCATAACTCCGGTCCTGGAAATTTCTAACGAATGAAACGCATGAGATTCGATAGAGAACTACAATGTCTATAAAATATCCAAAAATGAAAATAGTAGTAAACACCAATTTTGAGAAATTCCATTTTTAAATTATGACCAATTAAGGTCTCTTAAAGGTAGTCAATTTTGAAACAATTTTAAAAATCGGTTAGATTGGGACGAACAGCTTATATTTCGGCTATACAATGCCATTTTGAAACTTTTATAATAGTAATAATCGGCTAAGTTATAAGGGAGAAAATGGGCCACCATATTGAAATTAAAAATTTGTAAAAAAAGTGGGGTTAAGATGTAGCATTTCTTTGCATAACTGAATGTAAAAATATTTATTTTAATTCGTTTGGATTGCAAGTGATTTCTTAACGTGACAAACGTTTTTTTTTCAGCTGTAAAATAGAACGATTTTACTTGTAAGAATTTTCGTCACGCATAAAAGTTTCCACTGTTGAAAATCTAACGTTACTAAAACACTCCAAGTTAAGATGCTTTTATTCTGCTTTAAATCCGAAAATGTATTATTATTACTAGAACTTCCTTATTTAATCTTTGCTATTCGTCATCTTTAAATACAATATATGCTTTTAAGGCAATTTATTTCATCCCCTCGTAATTTATACACGGACAACACCAATATTAAGAAAAGAATATTTTTTTACGAATTATCGATATTTTAAAAATTTCTAGTATTAGTAAATTCGTGTTTTGGTTTCAAATTTTCTCTAGAGAATAATAAGCAATACATAAATGTAAAACGTTATGAAAGCTTTTCAATTATCATTGCAGTCATTAGTATACAAGGGCGTTTTTAGGAAAGCTTCTCGTTAATACAAAACAGCTTTGAGAATTCAAACAATTGTCTTATTGTTTATAATCCTTTTAATTTTCAATGTAAATGTGTATTTTTATACAAAACAATGAAATCAAGAAGTTATTTCAAAATTAAATTATTCTTGGTTAAGATGAACTTTCAATTTGGATTTTACATACGAGGAACGTACACAATTTAATGTCACTATATTAATTTTTCAAATTTTTGAGTCCCCCTGAATTTAATAATGTTTATTAAAGAAACTTTAGAAACAGTTGGTCTGTTCTGTATAAGTGTATATTCATATTTAAATGGATATTTTTGAAATTTTTAAATTACAAATGGCGGCCCACATATGTATCGTTTCATATGTCATGGTTTTCCTCTTATAACTCTTTCGGTAATTAATATTATGAAAATCTAAAAACGGAATTATGCAGACAAGGCTTTCGTCCTAAAACGCTTAATTTTTAAAATTGTTTCAAAAATAACTTCATCTCTAAGAGGTCAAAGTTTGTTAAAATACTGTCCTGATAATAAAACTGATATTTTTCACTTTTACTTTTAAAAAGGTATTGACCTGTCACACACTCACGGCTCACTGTTTATAAATATTATAAATATAGGACATAGGAATCTAACTTTGTAAAATATTTATTGATTTAAATAACACTTTTGAACTTTTTCCGCTCTAACAGCTTTTCAAAAAGAGTTTAAAGTTTAAATAATAGGTAGAAGGGTTTTATAAATACGAAACACGTAAAATGCTCTTTAATGGATTAGAAACTTTAATTTTACTTCATTTTCCTATATGCAACAACTTTTAATTAAGATTAAAATAAAAATGCATAGGTTTAAAGCACTTCTTTTTATTTTTTTTTTGCATTTTCACAATTTAAAATTTAACTTTTTAAACCGCTTGATACTCTGTGTGGTAGTTTTTTCAACATTTTAGCCATTTTTACCATTTAACATTTTTCACAAAGAACCCCAGGGGATAGATGACAAGGACTGCACAGACAGACAGATAGATGAACCAACACATAGACAGACTTAAAGAGTGTAGGGTAGATCAACCCTTAGACAACGACAGAGTGATGCCGATGGGCAGAACGATTTATAGACGAATATGACACTAACCAAAATTTTGCTCAAGTTACTGGTGAGTTATTACGCTTACCAACAGACCGACAGACAGATAGACAAGCAGATAAATAGACAGACATAAAGATGGTCGGGTAGATCAACCTATATGTATACAGGTAATAAATAACGTCGAAGGAAGCCCTATAGCGTGCTTAAAAATAGACTGACACGCAGACAGGTAGATAGATAAACCGACAAGTAGAGATATAGGGAAAGATAGTAGGGTAGATCTACCCATATATAGAGAAATAAGGATGCCGGCAGGCACAACGACTTATAGACGAATATAACACTAGCCAAAATTTTGTTTAAGTCACTGGTGAGTTATCGCGCTTAAAAATAGTCTGATAAGCAGACAGGCAGATAGATATACCGACACTTAAGAAATAGGGAAAGACAGTAGGGTAGATCGACCCATATACAGAGAAATAAGGATGCCGGCTGGTACAACGACTTATAGACGAATATAACACTAAAAAAAATTTGCTCAAGTCACTGGTGAGTTATTGTGCTTACAAATAGACTGTCACGCAGGCAGGTAGATAGATATACCGACACGTAGAGAAATAGGGAAAGAGAGTAGGGTAGATCGACTCATATACATAGAAATAAGGATGCCGGCAGGCAGAACGACTTAGAGACGAATATAACACTAACGAAATATTTGGTCAAGTCATTGGTGAGTTATCTTTTTTGCAAAGGGACCTACAGGTAGATAGATAGACTGACATAGTGACAGTAGGCAGATAAATAGAGATGGGAGCAGGAAGACAGAAAAACAGTCGAATAGACCCATACACAGATAAGCAGATATATACACAGATAAGACAGAGAGGTAGGTAGGAAGACATAGGTACAGACGACCATAAAGACATACAGGAAGATAAACAGACAGATAGTAATTTTTTTTTCTATTTTGCATTGGTGTAATACACTCATTGAAGAACATAAAACATCCGGAACGAAGGTTAGCAACCCTTGCCTATAAGAGTAAATGCAACAGAAATGACATTTTAGAATTCTATGGGGATGACTCACTCATTCCGTTCAGTTTACATTATCATTGGCTGTCATGATCTTTCCTTATAAGTGGGAGTATAAGCAACCATTTCTATTGACCGGAAATCGCTATATTTAGACTTCCATTGCGATCTATATTATTAGCTGTGAGCTCCTTTTTTGTAGAGTAGGGACTATATTTATTCAATGCATTGAAGCATCAGCGAAAACGGTGCTACAAAGTGTCACTTTAAAGCACTGTTTTTAGTTTGAAATTGATATATTTAAAATAATTATTTTGACACATGATACAAATCAATGGAGCGTGTCACTTGTCATGTAGTTCAATTTTATTCCACAAGGTCCGCACAATCGACGATCCCAAACGTCAAATTACAGTATTACCAAATTACTTTTGTTGTATAACGTTATTATACATTAACTTGTTGTTCCAATTTATTCAAATTTGTTTGAATTTTATACCATAAAAGTAATTTGGTAATGCGGTAATTTGACGTTTGGGACCGTCGATTGTGCGGACCTTGTGGAATAAAATTAAACTTCATGACAAGTGACACGCTCTATTATAAAAAAAATTTGCTTATTTTTAAATACTTAATACAAACAAAACAATACTTGTTAAATAATCAATACCAAAGGAATAATGTAATTTTTACATTACAACTGACAGTATTGTCAACATATTGGTAAATAGAGAAAATCATTGAATAAAAGCCGCTACTCTACCAGGAAAGAGTAATTATAGCGATTTCCGGTCAATTTCTCCAATAGAAATGCTTAACTTCCACTTAAAAGGAAAGATCATGACAGCCAATGATAATGTAAACTCGACGGAATAAATGAGTCATCCATGGTTTTCTAAAATGGCACTTCCGTGTCATATTTTCTCTTATATGTAACGGTTGCTCACCTTCCTTCCGGATCTACTTATTCAATGGAAAAATAGTATAAAACCTTGTGTCACAAGGACTTTTGTCACACTCAGGCATTTGTCTTCGTTTGTCAAAAAGCTGCCTTGTGACACTTGTACTTTAATACTTTATGGTTGATAAAATTAAAAAAAATACTTTTGAACAGCGTTACCATGGGTTTCGACTTCGTCTGTAGGGATTGGAGTAAGAAATACTAATCTTCAATTTCCCCTTTTAAAAAAAATAAATAAGATTTAATTCCAAGCTTCATTAGGATAAAAGAATTTAATTAAATTCTCTTTATTTTTAATTTCTTTTCAATTTTTTTAAATAAAAATTTCAGGAAGAACGCAATCAATCATCTTAAATCGACTATAAAGTTTAAGTGTGGATATAATGCTAATTTTTTATGAATTAATTTTTTAACACATCATCGCCTTAATTATTCACACTTTGTTTGTTAATTAAGCATTTATTCTAAACAAGAATTTTAAATTATTATTAAAATGATACCTATTATAGTAGATAATTGTAGGGAAAGTGTAGGGAAATTTTTGCTTTGTTTTACTATGCTAATGTGTTATGGAAATGTTATTTTTATTTAAATATTTAATATTTTAAAGTAAACAAAATTAAATAGCATATTAAATGAGACCAGATTTTTAGCATCTGTACCTTATTACCAAAAGAAGCGTCCCGACGCTACTTCTAAAACGTTTCAAGGTGGATATATTTACATAATCGCAAGTGGTCCTCTTTTTAAATTCTAATAAGTAAAAAAAATGTGAGACAAATAGAAACATTATTAAATTTTAAACAATGTGATCGAAACAAAGATCAATAAAATGTACAGGGTGTTTCGAAAAAATATCGACAAACTTCTACCTTGAATAATTACTCTACGACGATTTCTCTACGATTATTACTCTACGATTTCTTTTAAAACCTTATTTTTTTGATAGAATTTTGATAATTTGGCTTTAGCCAAATTTCATCTAAACCGTGGACACATACATACACATGCGTTGCATAGAAAAATTAATTAGAAATAATTAAAAATTAATAGAGTTGATGCTAGTTTTATTATTGATAAATGATAAGGAATTTTTTCGCTTGTTATTTTACAATAAATTGTAAATTTAACAATTTTACGTAATTGTAGCAATGTAAAATGTAAATAAATAAAATTTGTCAAAATGAACATAGAAAATAATGCAAGGGTTGTTTAATAATTCAATAAAGCTATAAATTTTTGAATTGCAATCGTAAATATTGTCGAAATTATTGTTAATAAAATATTGCTCAAGCTGTAATTTATGATAAAAATTGTGAAATTGAAAATTTCAAAAATTAAAAACATAAAAATCTATATTTAATAAAGTCAAATAAAGCAAACATTCGGAGGGTGTTTGTTAAATTTTTTTCAGATTTCGAATTTTTTTATAACAATAATTTTATAATTATTAACAAAAATTCAACAGCTAGTTGAATCATAGAACTTAATTCAATTTCTTTGAAAAGAACTAAAAGTGTAATTAAGTTAGAATAATAAGGGTTAATTGGTTCATCACAAAATTTCACTTCACACAAGTCGAGTGCTAAATTGGAAATTTTAGATAAAGAAACTTGTTCAATTATTTGATAATTATTGTTAGTTTAAGTGTACTTTAATGCACATACAATACATTTAACACAATAAACTGCTTTCTTAATTATAAACAACTAATATTAAGGGTTGATCGATACAAATTGTTTTTAAAATAGCTCAAACTATAATCCGAATAATATTTATCTGGAAAGTTTTAGGTTCAGAAAATTGAAAAATAATCAATTAGTTTAAATAAACCTACCCTAAGTACCTAAAAGTCTTCTCGATACAATGTTAATTTTGATAGCTCGCTCGCTACCGCTACTTGTCGTCACTTATTAATAGCAAAAGAATTGTTTTTCTATTTTTACTTATGAAAATTTAATAATTTCAAGTTTGAGTAAATATTTTTAATTTGTTTTCAGATTAAATCAACATGACGGTGTTAAATGAGTGGGTGGCGGGGACGCGCCTAGGCGGCTGGGTGCAACGCTGTCGAGAGTCCCGCCGCCTCGTTCTCGTAATTGTTGCAATTGCACTTTTATTAGACAACATGTTACTTACAACAGTTGGTAAGTTCGAACTTATATAAATAAATTAATAATACCTCATATACGTACTTGAAGTGTAAAATGTTATTTTTTTTATAAAAAGGGTAATTTTCACATTGGCTTTTGCCAATATCAAAATAATGGTTATAAACTCTTTTTTATCTAAAACAGTAAAATTTATTGTGGAATGTTTGATATTAAAAGTTCAACTGATATAAAAACTATTTGAAAAGTTTGATATTGTTTCCATTTATCTTAATTAAAATTGATCTATGTGCAACAATTGGATCGAAAATGAAATTGTGCCGTAATGACGTCATCAATTCAAGCTTTTAATGTCGCTGAGAAACGTTGGTAAAAATTAAAATTTTTGTTACATTAAAAACACCGTTTTTGATTTTCAAGTTCATGTTCATTCATTCTCCTTTATACTGTGCAAGCTCTAACTACGAGTAACTTGACCGTCCTTAATTCACTGAAAATAAAGACGTTGAAGTCTATATACAATTAAACAAAGAAAGTTCGGACATCCCATGAGGGGTGATTAATATCAACTCTTGCAAATAATGCAAGGCAAAATCCAAGTCATGAGAAGTGTTGGAAGAATTTTTGTGGGCCCTTTGACATTTGGGGGCTCAGGGCTTATGCCCTATTAGTCCAAATGTAGATCCGCCCCTGCTTTCAGATTCGGTAACAATATTCAGGTGTTATTTTTTTATCCTATACCTAACGGTTTAATTTAACCTCCATTTTGTCAAAATAGTATCTATCAAAATCAAGATGTTTTAGGGAAGATGACAAAGACGAAATTGATGATGAAAGTCACATAAGTTGTGTATTTTATTTAATAGCAAAACTAATGTGGATAGAACACGACAATAATCTTATTATGAGATTAAATTCGTTCTAATCAGCTTAAGAAATTGAAGATTTTGTTAAATGTTACGTAATGTTCAAAGTTATCTACAAATCTTTTATTACTATTGGTTTAACTTACATCTTTCATGTTTTTTAATTTTTAAAAAGTTGGACTTGTCCGACTTGGTTAGAGATCTAATGTCGAATACTGTTTAGTGATTAATTAATACTTAGGTATAGCAAGTGCATAGCTAATTTAGATTGGATTGTTAGGGTGGAGGATTTTGAAGGTAAACTGAAAAAGTCAATTTTCGTAGAAAGGTGATAAAACTTTGGACAAAATTGTGTTATACGTATTACATAATGCAAGCCAAATTAGACTAACTTACTATCGTAATTTAGCATATTTTTCATAATTCTCAGATTTTAATTTTTATTTGATTTTAAAAGATTAACTTAAAAAACTTTCAAAAAGCATATTTTAAAAAATTGTGCATGTTTCTAAAAATCTGCATATCTAAAAATAATCTTCATTATTATATATTATACTAGCAGAACCCGTGGGCTACGCCACACGCCTTTTAATTTAGCGGCTCCTTAGTTTGCAAAACCCTTGGAAAAACCTATCAAATCTTAATTAGGTATATATGCGCCCAACATACTCTACAATGTAACAATAAATCGATATTGTGAAATTTGTGGGCATACGAATGTATGATAATAATAATATGTAGAAGCAAAAAAAGGTCGCTATGATATCTATTAGGAAAAAGTTGGAAGCAGGTGCTTTTTATAGTGCACCACCAATGACGGCACCTCCACCACGGTTTCATCAGAACCGTTACCTCAGGAAACCCTCTACAACCACCTGCTTTAATTTTAAGTAGCACCGCCGCCTTAGGGACCTCTATAACCCCCCGCTTTAATTTAAATTGGGAGGCATGTGCACCACTAATGTAAACATTGCCGTCACCACGCTCACCAAAATCCCCGCTTCAGGCACCTTACAACCACCCGCTTTATTTTAATTGGGAGGCACATCCACCACCAACGACAGCACTTCCGCCACCGCAATCACCAGAATACCCTCAGGGCACCCTACAACCACCCGCTTTTGTTTCATTTGAAAAATACGTGCACACCACCGCCACCGATATCACCAGAACGCCGCCCCAAGGACCCCCACAACCACCTGCTTAAATTTCAAATAGGAGGCAAGTGCATAACTAATTTCAACACTATATCGCCACCTAGAACAACAGAACTGCCGCCCCAAAAACCCTTACAACCACCCGCTTTAATATCAATTGTGAAGCACGTGCACCACTAACGTCAGCATCGCCGCCACCGATATCACCAGAATAACCGCCTCAGGAACCCCTACAACCAACCACTTTAATTTCAATTGGCACGTGCATCACTAAAGTCAGCATCACCGCCACCGAGTACACCAGAACCGCCGTCTTAGAGACCCCTACAACCATCCGCTTTAATTTTAGTTGAGGGGCACATCCACCACTAACGTCATCATCGCCGCTACCGAGTACACCAGAACTGCCGCCTCAGGGCACCCTTCAACCACCCACTTTAATTTCAATTGGCAATTACACGCACCGTTAATGACAGTACTGCCATCTCAGGGAACCCTATAACCACCCGCTTTAATTTCATTTGGAAGACACGTGTACCACTAACGACAGCACCCCCCCCCCCGTATTACGAACACCGCCTCCTCCGTGGCCCTCAACAACCACCCGCTTTTATTTCAAATGTGAGGCAGTACATTTCTTGGCGAATTTGTTAGAGTAGATTTTTAAAAGTAAAATTTGAAATATTAATTTTTAAGTGTCAATAAATTATAGAATTTAACTAACTTGAAACCATAAAGGAACGCATTCAAAATTGATTTATAGTTCATGGTACATTTCTGTATAACCATATAACGTAGTTTTAAATTTTAGTTTTTGGGAGTTCTTTCACATTTTTGCCAATTTCTAAAGCCCCAGTTGACATATCGTAATCATACCTAGCCTATGTTACTCCCAAAAGTACGGTCTATATGTGAAAAAAAAAATTATTAAAATTGGTTCGGTGGTTAGCGAGATCTTAAGTAACGCACATACATACATACATACATACATACATACATACATACATACATACAAACATCTTACTTTATATATTAGTATAGATAAAAAATACATATTTTAAAAAATCTGCATAGTATAAAAAACTGCATGGTTTTAAAAAATTTGTGCACATTTATAAAATATCTGTACAAATATAGTATTTCTTAAAATATCTACATATTTTTAAAAAATTGTGCATATTTTAAAATTTATGCATGTTTTTAAAAATTTACCATTTTTTATAAAAATCTAATATTTTTCAAAAACTACGCACATTTTGCATATTTGCATATTTTTAAATAATTGTGCGTATTTTAAATAAATCTGCATATTTAAAAACATCTGTATATTATAAAAATCTGCATGATTTAAAAATATCTGTGCATATTTATGAAAATTATGTGCATATTATTTTTGAGTTTATGGATATTTTAAAAAGTATCTGTTCATATTATAAAAACTCTGCATATTTTAAATAATCTGCATTTTTTAAACAATCTGCATATTTATGAAAAATGTGTGCAGTTTTAAATAATTGCACGTATTTTAAACAAGTTTGCATATGTAAAAAAAATTGCATATTATAAAAGACATTTTAAAAATATTTGTGCAATTTTTCAAAAATTGTGCATGTTTTAAAATTTATGCATATTTTTAAAAATTGATCATATTTTAAAATTTATGCATATTTTTAAAAATTGAGCATCTTTTATAAAAATCTGCATATTTTTTAAAAAATACGCACATTTTTGAAAAATATGTGCATATTTGTAAATAATTATGCGTATTTTAAATAAATCTGCATAGTTAAAAACATCTGCATATTATATAAAGAATCTGCATTTTTTAAATATTCTGCATATTTCTGAAAAATGTGTGCAGGTTTTTAAATAATTGCGCGTATTTTAAACAAGTCTGCATGTTTAAAAGAAATTTTATATTATGAAAAACACTACATATTTTTAAAATATTTGTGCAATTTTTCAAAAATTGTGCATATTTTAAAATTTATGGATATTTTTAAAAATTGAGCATCTTTTATAAAAATCTGCTTATTTTTAAAAAAAATACGTACATTTTTGAAAAAATGTGTGCATATTTTTAAATAATTGTGCGTATTTTAAATAAATCTGCATATTTAAAAACATCTGCATATTATAAAAAACTGCATGATTTAAAAAAATCTGTGCATATTTATAAAAATTATGTGCATATTATTTTTGAAAAGTTTATGGATATTTTAAAAACTATCTGTGCATATTATAAAAACTCTGCATATTTAAAAAGAATCTGCATTTTTTAAACAATCTGCATTTTTATGAAAAATGTGTGCAGTTTTAAATAATTGCACGTATTTTAAACAAGTTTACATATTTAAAAAAAAATTGCTTATTATAAAAGACATTTTAAAAATATTTGTGCAATTTTTCAAAAATTGTGCATATTTTAAAATTTATGCATATACATATTTAAAAATTGATCATATTTTAAAATTTATGCATATTTTTAAAAATTTATAAACATTCAGTACATAGTATTTAAATATTTATGGATATTTTAAAAAATATCTGCAAATGTCTGCATATTTTTAAATAATTGTACGTATTTTAAATACCTAAATCTGCATATTTAAATAAAATCTGTATATTATTAAAAACTGCATATTTTTAAAAAAGAACAATTTATAAAAAATTGTGCGTATTTTCAAATTTGGGCATATTTAAAAAAATCTTTCATATTACAAAAACTCGGCATATTTCAAAAAATTCTTCGTTCTATAAAAAAACTACATATGCAATTTTTATAAATTCTAATGTTTTTGAAATATTGTGCATATTGCATATTTTAAAAAAATTTGCGCATATTATTAATAATTCTGTACATATTTTTGTAATATTTATGGATATTTTCAAACACATGTGCAAATATTTTTTAATAATTTTTTAAATAATTTTTTAAATAAAATCTGCATATTATTAGAAAATTGCATATTATTAAAAAATTAGTGCAATTTTTATAAAATTGTGCGTATTTTCTTTAAACATATTATTTTTAAAAAATCGTGCATATTTCAAAAACTCGGCAGATTTCAAAAAATTTTACATACTATAAAAAAACTACATATTTTATAGAAATCTGTGCAATTTTTATAAATTCTGTACATATTTTTAAAAATATCAGTACCTAAGTATATATTTTTTAAAATCTGTAGGTATTTTTAAAATATCCTGCATAATTTTAATTTTTTTTGCATATTATTAAAAATTCTATACATATTTATGGATATTTTAAAAAATATCTGTGCCTATTTTTTTTTAAATCTGTATATTTAAAAAAAGTTGTGCATACTTTAAAAGGATTTGTCCATATTTTTAAAAAATCTGCATATTTTTTTAACAAATTTTTTTAAGAGTATGTAAAAAAAATCGTGTTTAAATTTCGTCCATTTATGACATAAAGAGCCATTTAATATAAAGTATTATTAAAACTTTTCTTAGCTACAGTAATGTCCGCCTATAACGAACCCGGTTGTAGCGAACTCTTGGTTATAACGAACTTATCTAAAAAGTACCTACTACAACTGCGTTTTTATTATTTTATCACTTATAACGAACCTTGGATATAACGATCTGATTTTATTGGTCCCTTGAAGTTCGTTATAAGCGGACATTACTGTATTTTAATACCTTTTTATTTTGTTGAACATTGTTTAATAATTATTATTAAAGCAAGTCAAACATCAAGTATTGTAATGACAACATTTATCCTTTACTGTTGGAGCAATATCAAAGCTACGATAAAAAGGAGAATTCTAATTCAAAAGCTTTTCTTTAACTTAAATGCAGTTTTCATTAAAGTTTAATGAATATTTCTGAAATAAGCAAATAAATTAAAACGAGTAAAAAAATTCGAGTTTATGGCACAGAGTAACTAAAGCTCAAAGATTGTTTTTATTTTTCCAATTATTTTAATAAATTGTATGCAAATAAAGTGTAACTAGACTTCTTGAATAGTTCATGAATTTGACAGTGAGGTAATGTTTGTGGATATATTGAGTGTTCAATGTTGTGTGAAGGGTCCTTTGATTCTCTCAATTGAGTAAATCGTGGTTGTTAGCGCGTGACAGCTTTCAATCCAACTCTAATAACAACGAAACTTGTATATTTGAATTTTGAATCGTAGCAGGTACCTAATCTGAAAAAAAATTTTATACAAAAAAATAATAAATTAATTTTTTAACTTCAATCTCATCATCGAGTTGATTGAAAGAGTCCATTAAATTAAAACGTTTAACGTGCGAAATATTGCGTGCTAAATCCAACCAAATGTGTTAATTTAACTGGAAGGTTAACGTGTTAACGATGTTAAATTAATAATTAAAAAAGATTGTTATTATTATGTATAAAGTCTGCGACTATTTTTAAAAAAACACCAGACTCAAATTAATTTGTAGAAAAACATAATTAAGCTGAAGCTCTCTCTCATTAAATAAATTTTTGCAACGCACTTCTAACAGTTACAATCAGAACTAAGATTAATTACATTTAAATTACATAAAAGTAATTCGTTATAATAGTTAAGCTTTAATTGTTCTGCATTTATGGTCATTTGATTCGAGATAATTGTTCATCTGTTGAGCTCAGTTACAAGTCTCTGTGGAGTTGTGGTGAAGACAAAAGCTAAGCATTGTTGGAACTTTAATCTGGAACACGATAAGGACATTTTCTTATGCTTTTGTTAAATTGTTGAACTTACTTTATGTCAATTTAGTTGCATGGCTTTTTAACAAAGAAAAGTGTCGTTTAATTTTATTCGTGCGCTTATTATTAAAGCGTAATTATTACTTTTAACCATGAAGAAAAAAGTACCTTTAATCCAACAACCAAAAAGAGAAAAGAAGGAAGAATTTTTTTAATAATCTATTAAAAGTTGATTTCTTTTGAGTTTTTATTATTAAATCTTAAAAGCTGGAATGATGATTTTATTTTAATGTGATATAAAATTCAATAATTTTATGGCACTTTATTTTTTAGTAGTAAATTGTGTCATTATGTTTTTAAAAGATTCTTTGCTTTTTCGTGCATTTTTGTATAAAAGCCTTTTATTACTATAAAATAAATTCCTTTAATATCAGGATGAAATTGTTTAAGTTTATTTTTTCTCTCGAAAACGCTCCTCACGTGGTACTTTTATCAATTTACGTTAACACACCCATGTATATCTTTTACGTTTTCGGTTACGAATTTTCTTCAGTGCACTAAAAATGAATATTTTCAATCACTTTGTAATAATTTATGTTCTGACGATCTCACATACACTTATCTATTAGATGACGATGTATATGTAGTAAAAGAAGTGGAAATCCTCAGGTGAAGCAAAGCCAGTATTCCAGAATAGCTCCTGTAACAATACGATTAATTTTTTACCACAACACCATTAAATAAATAAAAACGCTTCTAAATTCTAATTCAGGTTTAGAGACTTAAAGAGGGGTAAATCCACTTTTTTTAAATTGCAATGTATCTCCTTTTGAAAATCTTAAAAGAAGTATGATCAAAACGGCCTAACTTGAAATTTTTTATATCAAACCCCAGCGGAGAGTCACAGTGGGCAATATAAAACACTGGTGTCAGCCAAAACCTTTTACTTTTAGGAATTATGAAAATTTCAATAAAAGCAGTACTTACAAAATAACTGAAGCTAGATGTCATGTCCATTCCTGCGGTGTGCGTCGAGCGTCGCTGCGTTGTGCAGGTCAATTTTAAATATTCAATGTCAAATATTATTTAAAATTGACCAATAGAATTGCGCGACGCAGAGATGCACAACGCATACCCCAGAAATGAAAACTCAACTTGAAATAATTTTTAGTACATTAATATTAGTACCAAACCGTCGCTAGAGGGCACTTTGCGTTTTACTTTTCATGCAATAGCTCTTTTTATCTAAAACATCATTGACTATTTTATTTTACCATTAAAAGTAGATTTTAATTCTCTAAAATAAAGTATTCTTGTATTTTTTTCTTAAAATAAACCGTTTTCGTGAACAAAAAACAAAAAATATCGCCTGAATGTAGTAATATTAATTTTAAATTTTGTCTGTAGAGTGTAAACCTGCTAACTTCGTTTTAGCAAATTTTACAGGATATTTAGAATATTTTTTTGATGGTTTCAAGGGGTCGTGCAGTTTTCTTGATTTCCGTTAAGTTGTCAAGATTTTATTTTTGTAAAAATACACTTTTTGAAAAAAGTGGAGATAGCAGGTTTACACTTTAAAGCTGACGATTTGCTAAGTAAAGCAATAATTTTTTATGCTGACGAGCGGTGGGAATACGAAGATACCTAAATTGGTATTTATCCCCACCAACGCAGTAGTCAACGTATTTAAATTATTAAAGGGGCGTGGCCAAATTAACTCCTCAATTTCAATTTGTTTAGCAATATCAGAATATGAATTTTGTGAAGATATCCAAAATTTCAAAAATCGATTTTAAAATTCGTTGTAAAATATAGGTAAGCTGTGGATATTAGCTAATGCCTAACATTCTAGATATCTTTGTAAAAATTCATTTTCTGGTAGCAAATTTTACATCAAATTTGCATTCTGACCCTCAGATATTCTAGAGAATTAAATTCTACATTTAACTGTGCAGTAAACAAATAAAAAATGTTTTTGACAAAAAAGTTATAGCAGAAAAACTAAGACTTTTGCCATTCCCATAACTGGCGCCCCCTAGCGACTTTTACAAAATTACGACTTGGTACTTATGTTAATGCATTTGACTGGTTTGCATACAAAGTCTCATTAAAATCGGCCAAGCCGTTTTTGAAATATTTACAAAATAGTGTTTTAAGAGCCCCCTTAAAACACAAAAACATATGGGTCTTAGAATTTTCTGATTAGGTTTAAATTTTATACAGCTTTTTTCTGTATATTGGGAAAGATTTTTATGGATTAGACTGCCCATATCAAAAAAATAAGTTTCCTATACAAGCAGGGGCCACGCTGTTGCGCATTGTGTCTTTCTTCTTACAGTCGCAAATACTTAGTCTGGAAACTATATATATCTTCGTTAGGCCTTAAACGTTCTTTCGGCAATTTTCAAGCAACAGAGGAAGTTTTACCAAGATTTTCTTAAATAACACATGCTCAAACGAATTCTGTGTATCATGGAGACGAATTGGGTCTTGTAGGACTCTAAATACTCTTCGGGGTTTGCCGAGACACCATGAGGTGAAAAAAGTCCCCTTACCTGGAGGTGCTTTGTTTAACTAATTTTTTTTATTGAGCTACTCAATCCTAATGGCTTTGGAGTATAGTGCTGGCACGAACCCGGTTGTCATCTCTTGGTGTTATTCCCTAAATCTCTCTCCAACTCATTCTATCTTGTGTAGCTTTTTTTAGTTTCTTCCCATTTTAACCCTCTCTTTTTTTACCACTATTATCACTTTATTTTTTTCCTACAGTTTTTTGCTGTTTCTCCCACTCATGCGATTTTTATGACCGAACAGGGCCGAACCTTTTCAACTGCGAAAATTTACAAACTAATATTTTTTATTAATTGCCCTGTATTTCCTTAAGGGTACGTTTTCGGAATAAATTTATTAGAAATTTTTTCTCATTTTGGAACAAAGAATCTCCAGTTTTCGTCTCATTTTAAATTGCACGTTATATTTAAAAAGTTTTTGTCGGGGAAGCACCCACTGATTGTAATACTTTACAAGCGTATTTGCTATTAAAATGTAGAAGGAAACTTTTTTAAATTCCGACCCTCTCTCATGTGTATGAGCTAGGTATAGTCTGTTCCAGCCAAAAAGGTTTGTGTTGGAGGTATAGGAATGTACTAGCTTTGTCGCGCACACTTGTATTCTAATTAGCGCGATCCTTTACTATTAGCTCACCGTTGCCAGTATGCCGTGCAAGTTTACCACGCCTTATACAATGTACATATAGACATTTTTTTTCGTTATAAAATTAATTTAATACAATTAATAAATACATACATATATTTATTTATCAAAAATTGTAATTATTTAATTTTTTTTAAATATAGAAATTGCTTCGTACGCTTATTTTTTTATTCACTAGTAAGCAAACAATCGTGTTCCCTTGATTAAAAAAATTTAATTGAAATGCTTAAAATAAACTGAATAAAGCTTTAAAAAGGCAAAATATGCATATTATCAAAAATTGATTACCTAACAAAGGTATTTAAGACAAAAATGTGTACTTTGATCATGCAATGCAAATCTCTTGCCAGCCACTTCGTTATCGAGGGACGCGCTTCAATGTAATGCGGCACAAAAAAATTCATAACTAAAAAACTATAAGTCGTAAATCAATTTTCTTTTTTTTAAAAACTTCTGCGTTATTTGGACTTCAATTGCTTCGCAGCATGTACATAGCAATTTCCAAAAATAAAAAAGTTTGTCGATTAGTGAAAATATGCATGCATTTACAGCGAGTTCGGATATAAATTGTAATGTAAATAATGTTATAAACAATATTTTGACAACGGCAAAAAAACTACCAGAAGCGCTCATTTAAGTACTTTAATTTAAAAGAAAAATTAAGTCGATAGCTCAAATAGAATTGGAGATAAGATGATGTAAAGCTTAAAAAACGTTTTTTCAGAAGTTTTACATTTTTAATATTTTTTCAATATGAAAAAGGCCTATACCGCGTAAAAATGTTTTAAATGCCCATATTAGGTGTCAAATAACCTACTCTTACAAAATCCACAAGGTCCTATGCGTTCTGTGCAAAAACAATAATAATTCGTATATTAAATCAGGCAACGCTGTTCCCTATACCTCCAACACAAACCTTTTTGGCTGGAACAGACTATAGATTTCTAGTTGATGAAACGCTGATAACAATACTTTAACTGCAATTTTAAGGGGCTGTATTAAAGAGAGACACGTATTATAGGGTGACTTATAGTCACGTTCGCCAATGCGTCGAATTTCCATTTAAACGATTGACCAAACTTGTCCATTATTGTTGTAGGGTTGTAGATAGATATTACTATGAGACTCTTTTGGTTTCTACTGCTCGTTTTTAGATTCAGGCTTATTTTATTGACTACCGTTTTGAACCACACTAAAGCTATTTTTACGATTATTTTAGCTCTAAATACTATTTTGCTTTCTTTTTGACCATGCACTGGCTTTTGCATTTCTGAAAGATGTGTAGTGCAGAATCTGAAACTTTTGCATATATGGAACACTTTTCGTTTTATTTCATAAATTATCTAAGCCCGAAAGGGAAATTAATACATATTTAATACTTTTTTTGTTGATCGTAAATGTATAAAAATATACCTTCCTCTCAATATAAAATTTTTTTCCCTCTCATGGTTAATATATTTAAAATAGATTATTGATTTCTAAAACGTTAGTAAAGATTTCCAAGCTATTAAAATGAAATTATTAAAGCTTAAAAGTCAATAATGTAAAGTAATTATTGACTTTTTTCCCAAGTATATTTTGTTCCGATAAGAAAAAAAGTACAGCTTAATCTATTTATTTAAGAGTAAAGACTTTTTATGACGAAAGCTTATATATTTCGTAAAGTTAAAGTAGCATTCTTTTTTCACTAACTTTTCGTCGATCACATCTTCTAGTTGATTGCTCAACCCAACGCATTGCATTAAACATGAAAAGCGAGTGGTAGCTTTTAAGAGTTATCGGTACGATAACTTAAAACTCTCACCCTTCCTTTATTCGTTCGTATTACTAAAATATAGACTGCAATTCTTAAGTATTAAAGCTTTTGATTGACGTCGGTGTAACCCTCTCTTTCGCTTTCCACAACAATTTTGCTTAACAATTTATATTTTTTAATTTTATTGAAAGTTGCGCTTTTGTTCGGATTGAAAATAAATCCTTTATGGCCTATTAAAAGGATTTTATGACCTATTTTCTCTTTATATTGAAGCCGTCGTACAATTAATCAAATTGTAAATTTGAAACGGTTTCTCGCATACTTAGCGTTGTGGCCATAAGTTAAATTCCTATCAAAAAGCTGCACCAAACTGATGATGTGATGATGGTTTGCTGGACGCTCGAAATAAATTAAGGAAAAATCTGAGATTATTCGTTTTAGATTAAAAGGGTACCAAAAGTTGAATTTTTAAGAATGAGAAAAGCTATACATTTCACCTGCTTGAAATTTATATGGAGAAGATAGTAAAAAGTAGCAAGACTGAACTGTTAAAAATGTATGAGCGCATTTATTAACTCCACTAACCTAAACCATTAAATTGATAAGAATAGTGTTTTAGCTTCAGCACTCTCCAATTTTATGTTACTCACTTGGATAACATTTGCAATGGATGGACTTTTGTTTGACCGTAACAATCACATTTGGAATTGAATATTTTTACATTTTTTTCACCATTTCAGCCACTACACCACTATAACACAATTGTATTTTAAAATTCCAACTTAAATGCTTTTTCGTTTAAGAGTTTATACGTGGAAGAGTTTTACTGATTAATTTTTTTTATCCAGATAAATAATCATTTTTAAAGTAAAATATTTTAATTTAATTAACTGTAACGTTTTATGTAATTAGTAAAATTAAATTTTGCAAGTAGCCCCGAGTTAATTATTTAAATACGATAATACAGTGAACACAAATCTATTGATTTAATATTTATTAGGAGTAGTTAAATGCTCATTGATATTTGTTAGCAAATAATTAATTTTAATTACGCAATTCCAATTATTATCTGTATTTTATTACCTCTTCATTTTCGTATAGCACGTCAGAGTATGACCGAAAAAATTTTTTTTTAATATCTGGACGTATTGAGTGAGTCTCATGGGAACAAAAATGTAAAAACAATCTCAGAAATGTCAATCTATATGTTTTTTTTTTTTTGTATGAACTAAATTAGAATAGCCATTTGCACTAATTTTGTCAGTTTGATTGCTGACAGCTGTTTCGATACACTGTATCATCTTCGGAGCGGGTTTTTAACAGTTAAAAACCCGCTTTTTAAAAACGGTTTTTTTTAAAAAAAAAAAAAAAAACGAAGATGATACAGTGTATCGAAACAGCTCGATAATCATAATCATAATCTAAATAATGTGCAATCTCGATTTGCACAAGTAATTATCCCCATTACCCCTCTGGCGTGTAAAGGTAGACTAAGATATCTTATCTAAGGTCAATTTAATGTTATAAACCTTTTCAGTTAAAAACCTTTGCAGGGCGAATGTATCGACGTAAAAGTTAATAAAATGTAAAAAGTATATGCGCTGACAGTTTTTAGGTATAGTCTGGCACTTTTAAGAAGAATAGAGCGGAGCCAATATCTTGCGTAGTACAGATGGAGGGAGCAAGCGCTCTCTCTTTCACTCTATATCTCTAAAATTGATGCGACCCACCAGATGTTGCCAGACACATTTTCGTTATAGCGCATTGGCTCCGCCCTATTCTTCTCATAAGTTGCGGGCTTTATTAATAAAATTTCAAAAACAACTGCGAAGTATAATGCTATCGATGTTTCGCCTACTATAACACTACTTTCAAACTATTTTGTGTTATTATTTTTTGTTTTCATATTCCCGAAAAGAATTGCATTTCAGTAAAAAATAATTATTGAACAAATTCATTAAGAAAAGGTTTTTTTTAAATCATCTCTCTGAATGCTATAAAAAGAGCGATCGTTTAGGAATTAATTTTTCTTTGTATTTTAAATGAATTTGGGATATCACGTCCTTTATAATACCTACTAGGGGAGTAGCTAATACTATAAAACCTTCTTTTGCATCATAAGCACAACGATCAGAATCATTTTATTTCTTTTACCTCTATTACTTGTTATTTTTGGTGAATATGCATTCTCTGGTGACATCCTAATGTATGATTGAAAGATTAAAACTTTAAAAATATTGCTCACAATGTAAACAAAAATGGCAATAAAACACTAAATGGCGTAGAAATAAAAGAAAAAAATAATTACTCCTAATATATGACCATTAGAACGTCATTTTCCGCTCTTCAGATAGTAATGATCCCGACTATTCAGGACCCTCCGATGCCAGCGCAAAAGTTAATTGTGGATCAAGATTCCTGAATAAGTAAGGCTTAAGAATAATTTCGTTCCGTAAAGAAAGAGATTTCGAGCCACTACCAGTTCATCGAAAGAAGTAATAAGTAATAACTTAGGATCGCCTGGACTGAATGGGATGACATTGGCGAACGATGACGGCATACATGGCTGTTGGTATTAACGGCGGTAAGAGTGTAATGATAATGAAAGAGGTGGTGCTAATAGCGTTAAAGACAACTATGGTTGCAAGTGGTTACAGAAAACAGTAAGAGCAGCATAGGTATAATGTTGAGACCTTGTAGCGGACTATTCCCTCTGGCTGCTTATACATTCGGGTTTCTAGTCGTCACACTTTATAATTTATTTCTTCGGACTGCTCAGTGGTGAAGTAGGATTCGTTGAGATACTTGCAAACTCAGAAATAAAAGATATGGGGTAATTTGAACAACTGTATATTTTTTTAACTACTTGTACACATTCACTAAAGACAACAAGTATTTTATTATCAATATTTCGTCGAAGACCAGATTCTTCTCGAACTGGTATACTGTCGAATTTCGGATTTAATGCCGGGTAAATAAATACGGCGACCTATTAGTCGTCAGTTTCCACTTATGTTGATGACCGCCAGGATTCTTTCTATTGCAGGAATGGTTCAGTAATGTTGCCCTGGTACCATTATCAGGATGGAGAGCTCTAGCTGTCCACTACCTGTAATATAAATAAATACCTTTCCAACGTACACCAGTTATTCGCTCCCGGGTACTGCTTCCCCTTGACAAACTGTTTAAATCTTAGAGCCTCCAAGAACAACGAGCTCAGCGTCAGACTTGGCGTTCCTCTAACGAGACACGAAAACAAAAGAAAACTCTTTAAATGTTAAAGCCTCCAAGAACAACGAGAGACTTGGCGTTCCTCTAACGAAACACGAAGACAAAAGAAAACTCTTTGAATGTTAGAGCCTCCAAGAACAACGAGCTAAGGGCCAGACTTGGCGTTCCTCTAAGGAGACACGAAAACAAAAGAAAACTCTTTAAATGTTAGAGCCTCCAAGAACAACGAGAGACTTGGCGTTCCTCTAACGAGACACGAAAACAAAAGAAAACTCTTTGAATGTTAGAGCGTCCAAGAACAACGAGCTAAGGGCCAGACTTGGCGTTCCTCTAACGAGACACGAAAACAAAGGATGAATAACTGTTAGAGCCTAGAACAACGAGCTAAGCGTCAGACTTGGCGTTCCTCTAACGAGACATGAAAACAAAAGAAAACTCTTTAAATGTTAGAGCCTCCAAGAACAACGAGAGACTTGGCGTTCCTCTAACGAGACACGAAAACAAAAGAAAACTCTTTGAATGTTAGAGCGTCCAAGAACAACGAGCTAAGGGCCAGACTTGGCGTTCCTCTAACGAGACACGAAAACAAAGGATGAATAACTGTTAGAGCCTCCAAGAACAACGAGCTAAGCGTCAGACTTGGCGTTCCTCTAACGAGACACGCAAACAAAATGAACTATTAGAGCGTACAAGAACAACGAGCTAAGCGTCAGACTTGGCGTTCTAAATAAATTCACTTAAATTACTTTACTGCTGAGGACAATGGCTTCTCTGATCGGTAGTTATGGGTAGTTCTCAGTAGAGCATTCAATCTTTATACGAAAAATCGTAACCGTTACAACCTTTAGTTTAATTCTGGATTATTAGTGGAGGGGGAGCAAGCTCACAGCACTTAGGCCACTTGTTTGGGCCCACTGTACAACCTCCAAACAGCTTCCCCAGGCCCATAAGGTTTTAAGATGTACACCAGAACTCTGGCCATGTCGAGCCAGAAGTTCCCCAACACAGATCCTCGGACGCTAGAGCTGGACACTGACAAAGCACGTGTTCAGCGGTCTCGTCTTCATAATCGCATGCTCGGCATCTGGGATTATCTACTATTCCTATAGTGTGTGAAGATGCTTATTTAGCTGACAGTGTCCCGTGAGTATCCCTGCAATTGTTCGCAGATTAACTCGGGATAGCTTTGGACTGTATTTTGCAAGGTTTCTGGAGGGAGCTGGAATGGAGTTTTTGCTCTGGCGACAGCTTGCATTATTTGTCCATCTTGTAGTGTGTATTAGATGAGTATGGGTTTTAAGGTGGGCATCCACAGTTTTTAGGGCTGGTTTTATGTTTTAAAAAGAGGCCGGAGGTTATCTTGTGAGTATTACGAGCTTGCAGAGTAGCTTTGCTGTCCGATGATATCAAAATCTTTTTATTTTCCTATCTAGGGTTATATTAGCGCTGTGTAATATACCTATCAGTTCGGTTTGAAAAACCGAAGCATATTTGCCCAGCGATAAACTGTTTTCGAGGGCGAGCTCGGGTGAGTACACAGCCGCTCCCGTTCCGTCTTGGTTTTTTTGACCCATCAGAAGAGATATCTGCTTCGATGATCTCTGTTAGATTCAGCAGAATTAGAAATTTTCTATTGAATATTTAGTCTAATGCAAAGCTAAATCTACTAATCCAATAATGAAGTTTAAAGGACCCCGCACAATTCTTATGGGAAATGGCCCTCGGTGAATTTTCCTAAAAATTTAGTATATTGTGGTATTTGACCTAGTGAACAAAAGTCTCCATGGCCACGAAGCCCTAAACCTAATATTGTTCGTGTTGTGGAGGCTTAAACTACTGATAATCTTGTCACACACAATACGTATTATAAGAAATGGCCCTCGGTGAATTTTCCTAAAAATTTAGTATGTTGTGGTGTTTGATCTACCGAACAAAAGTCTCCGTGGCCATAAAGCCCTAAACCTAATATTTTTCGTGTTGCGGAGGCTTCAAGTGCTGAATAATGTTGTCACACACAACTGTGATTTTTTGAATTTTATTTTAAAAATGCAAGTTCGGTTGTCTCGCTGGTTTACACTATTTAATCGGAGACACATGGAATTTTCTTCAATATTCGTTAATTCTCTTTCAATACCTTGATTGCGATTCAAACATACTCTTGTGTCATTTTCTAAATATAGGTTTGGAAGATCATTATCCAGCCTATTATCAATGTCGCCTATTCCAGGCATTCTAACTAAAACCTCCAACATTACAAAGATAGCAATTGTATCAAACTTTTCCAGCCATAATTAAATCCAACCACAGTTGTGTGTGACAACATTATTCCGCACTTGAAGCCTCCGCAACACGAAAAATATTGGGTTTAGGGCTTTGTGGCCATGGAGACTTTTGTTCAGTAGGTCAAACACCATAACGTACAAAATTTTTAGGAAAATTCACCGAGGGCCATTTCTTATAAGAATTGTGTGAATGTGATAGTTATGTATAAAATTCAAAAAATCACAATTGTGTGTGACAAGATTATCAGTACTTTAAGTCTCCACAACACGAACACTATTAGGTTTAGGGCTTTGTGGCCATGGAGACTTTTGTTCGGTAGGTCAAATACTACAACATACTAAATTTTTAGGAAAATTCACCGAGGGCCATTTCCCATAAGAATTGTGCGGGGTCCTTTGCGTGCTTGAATGAAGCTTAATGGAGTGGCTCGTACACGGTAGCCGGCGGCTGTCGGATTCATCGGTTGGACGAATTTATTTTTACCTATTCTTATGACTTTCAGCCTCTTTAAGGCTCTTTTAGCGATAGCTGAAACAGACTTTTAGCCAAAATGGTGGGGGTGAGTTGTCTTGAACTTTCAGTGCATCTGAAATAGAGATCTAGATGAGTTCGGACCGCTTTGGAGAGATGTATACCTACTCGTGCATGAGGACGATGCTCATTGCAGACTCAGAGCTGAAATCTTGGACATTTATAGCCGCTTTCCTAATTTTCTAAGATTAAAACTTTTGACGACGGGGCTATAGTGGTCAAAACCGAAAATTAGAATTAAAAAAAATTTTTTAAATTTTTTTAGGAATCATTAGTTTATGATTTTTTCCTTACTTACTTATTAGTTATTGCTCCTCAAGAAGAAATTATCATTTTTAAATCACCAAAAATTTAGACACCTCTTTTTGTATAAATTAATCATAAGAACAGGAAAAATTTTTTTAATAACCCATACCTACCTTACATCACAAAAATTACCAAATTATTAAAAATATTATTGTTATGAAAAGAAATAAATTATCGTTACCGATTTGGATCGTTAATTATAACACTTTTTTGCATATGCTTTAAAATTGCCAATTAAAAAAAAATGCGTTAATATGTAAAACAATTATATAATTCTAATAACAAATTTCACTCTATTTTATATAAACTTTCACAAAAATTTACGTGAAAGTAAAAATAACTATTTGTTTTTTGTGATTCTTATAAAATTAAAAATTTTATATAATAATATTTTTCTTCAATCATTTCAAGTAGGCTTTATTTAAATTAATGGTTTGTTTGATGCTTATCTTTTAGTCGCTGTAACGTGTGATGTATAAATGTATATGGTGTCTCACTTTCAGATTTTATACATGGGAACATGTGAATTGGGAATCAAACTAACAACAGTTTTATTTAATTTTTAGGTTTTGGAAGGTTCGCAAAAAACAATTTCAAAATTTTAAATACCTCTAATTTTAAATTTTTCAAGAACAAAAAAAATCTGTCAATTTCAGAGTTCAAATAAAGATACTTCTCCTTTAAATGTGCTTTATAGTAATATATAATTATAGTAACTAATAATTGAGATAAGAAATGGAGAACACTAACCCTGTACTGTGGTACTTACCTCTAAGTAGGCGTAGGCTCTGTCTTCTAAAATCTAAACTATTATAGACCTTTGCATTTAATTTCAGCTTGTAAATTGTAAATACATTTCCCTCGAAATAAGATTTTATATTTACTTAGGATTGTGAATAGGTGTATATTATTAAACGGAGATTGTTGTGTAAATATTCTACACCTATTGCATAATTGCATTTCGTGCCAATAAACATTGATAATAAATAATTATTACAACTGTAATGAAAGTTGCGGAGAAATTCTAATTAATTCGATTAATTTAAATACTCGATGTATTTGGACTTACAAAGCTATACTTGGAACAACAAACTAACTACTTTTCTATATCTCCATTTTTGCACCAAAATACCTATGCATAATACAATGTAGATAAATTATGGTTATAGGGAGTGGTGATAATGAAAGTTATGTTTGAACTCATTTTACTTAATTGAACACCCTGTATTTATCTATTTAATTTCTCTGTATTGTGAAAATCTATTTCAGCTTTGACGAGCGGATTAAAATGACGAAGTAGTGGTTTTTGTGTCACAGTTATACAGGATGAAAAAATCATGTATGCCAAAAAACTGTAAAGGAAAAATTCAAAAAAATGACTCTAAAATTATTAGTATTGTGCTGCAAGACAGATTTATGCTGGCGAGCCGTGGGGATGCGCAGATCACTAAATTGGTATTTATCCCCTCCAACGCAGTACTAAACGTATTTAAATTATTAAAGAGGCGTGGCCAAATCTGCGCGAACTTATCCCTACCACTCGCCAGCATAAATCTGTTTTGCACTATTGTGGTGACGCTAGACGTCGTTGTTTATTCTATATTTTTGATGACTGTTTTTAAATTACATCAACAAACATCAGTAAATAAAAACTAACAATTTTCTCTCTCTAAAACTACTCAAAATTACTTTAGTAGCAAAGCGAACTCTTAAAGGTAAATTAAAGTTTATATAAGTACAAAAAATTCTAAGAACAAATTTTTAAATCGCACATCGCCGTGTTGAACCGTTTAAAAAATATAAGGTTTGCAAGTGACAACAATGCGTGACGTCAAACAGCGCCGAATCTGCTATCGATGCGTCGCGTCGATCGCATAGCAGCTAGCCTTGCTGAGTACCTGAGTAGTTTCACATAAACAAAATTGAGTGTAAAGCTGGCCTTACATGCCAACTTCTAAAAGCTAGCTTTTTTTTCTAAGCCAATAGAAACCTTGCATTTCCAGCGGCAGACGCTAGAAGTTAAACTTGAACCAACTTTCTAGCTTCTGCCGCTGGAAATGCAGCATTTCTATTGGCTTAGAAAAAAAAAGCTAGCTTTTAGAAGTTGGCATGTAAGGCCAGCTTAATGCGCGCAACGGAATTTGTCCAATGTTAGCTACGCGCTTGACAGATGCTTGCATTCGGCTGTGAGACGTCGCACGCTTGAAACAAGGATAACCAAAGCTTATATTTTCGCTTAATATTTGTGCTAAAGATGTGCACTTTTCACCGTTGTTCTTATGTTTTTTTAGCATTTTTCTATGAAAAAAAAGTTTTTTTGGTTTACACACCCCCTAAGCGGGCCAGGTCTAATGAATGAGCGGGAAAGTTGATATTTAGACATACTCCTCGCAGCCGTTAGCGGCTTTAATGTCCGATTGATATCACTAATAGTTATCACTTATTTGAAGAAGGCAATGACAAGTTCGTATGTGAAATAAGAGCCTAATTAATGAAAAAAGTCCAATTGCACTTCGTGTAATTTAAAAAATCAAAGGATGTTGTTTTTACTCAACGTGCGTTGTTTTGTCTAAGGTGGAAAGTCCCGCTTTAGTAGATAATTCTTCATTGACGAACGAAGCGTACGAAAACAAAAAATTTGAAACGTCTTGATGTCCCTGTGACTGCCTTTTTGGCAAAAAAGTAAGCTGTTCTTGAATGGTAGGCAATTGTTTACTGAAATTAGCCTAAATACCGGCTAGCTAAACTGAAATTCTGAAAAAGTATGAAAACTTTTTGACGATTTTTTTACAAAAATGTAAAATATAAACATGGTTGTAATGCGGTACAGCGGTATTTTCATTCTTTTACTTGATGATGCGCTTCACTAGCATGACACTTGTAAGCAATTTTTATCAATTTTCATTTCATATTTGAAAAGCTAAGTATTAATAATTAAAAAAAATGCCCTGTAGCGCACTATAATACACCTTGCACTTTAGTTTGCAAAAAAGAATTTTGAAAACAGTGACAAATTACGGAGGAATTTAAGGTGGCCGAACCCATTAAAATTACTAGCGGAGCTTACCCCCTTAATGGACTGATATTCTGAGTTTCTATATTAATATCAAAACGCCCGCTAGGCGCCCTACCTTCTCTCTGCCTGTTTATACCTCTTCTATCTATGAATATTATCTGTCAGTCTTATATTATGTTATATCATCTCATCTCGTCTGTCAATCGCTTCTGCCATTTAACTAACAATCTCTTCTGTCAACTCATCTGTCAATCTTATCTGTCATCTCATTTTATATGCCAGTCTTATCTCTCAGTCTCATCTGTCATTTATTCTCCTCTGCCAATCGCATCCTGTTAATCTCATCTGCCATCTCATTTGTCAATCTCATGCCTCATCTGATCTGATCTGTCACTCATATTATCTGTCAAACTCATCTGTGAGATGGGATGACATATATGGCATGACAGGTTTAATGACATATAGGTTGAGAGATAGATTGACAGATTGATTGACAGATGAGATGACCCCCTGACATATTTATTAAATAACAACCGAAAAGACATATGGCATGATAGATTACCCCCACTCCCCATATTTCTAAAGTCTAAACCAATCTCTGAAATTGATAGATAACTCCACTTGACATGAAATTAACATACGGTGACAGATAACCTTGACATTGACAGATGTTGGTTGACCGAGGAGCCCCCTCTGACATTGACGTATGGTGTCAGATGACGAAATTGACACATGATAACTATGGTGACAGATTGACATTTGACACATGGCAACTATAGTCACAGATTGACATTTGACACATGGTAACTATGGTCACAGAGCACTTCCCATTTATCTAAACCAATCCCTATCCTACTTCCTCTACTCTATCTATCTCTAGCTTCTTTTTTATATCCCTGTCTTTATCGAACCTTACTGCGCATTTCCGATTACTCATGCGTTTTTTATTGTGTGGATTAAAAAAATAGTTCAACCCATGTTAATGCATAATCAATTCTGTACCTTTCATAATTTCACATTTCTTTAAAATTTAGACGTTTGTCATGTTTGCCATGTTTCTCCATGTTTCCCAGTTTTCTACCTCAGAGTAGTCCCAAGTCAAAGAGAAAAATGTGGAAGAGAAGAGGTCGATGTCTCTGTTGTGGACTGTGGACAAATTAGAAACTTATAGTGTTTTACTTGATTGTGGATTCAACTCAATAAAATGGTTTATTTCCACCCTTATATTAAATTAAATTGTTTTTTGTACGATCAGTCATTTGAAGCTATTTACTGCATATGTTTTCACGTAGGTAAGTTGAATTTACCAGTTGCTAGGATATAATGCGCGACGGTAAGTGTTTTTACTGTTCTAGAACGGTAAAACGTTTTGTTGTCGACTTTTCATATAGCAAAGCTACTTAATTTCATAAAAAAATACAAATGTCATTTTTGACATTTGATTTTTTTAGTAAAAAATGTATTTAAAATAAAATAGATCTATTATTTATTTATTTGTCTCTGATCGTACAAAAAACGTTATAAGCATGTCGAACGTTAAGGATTGCCGGTCTCAGACAATAATTGGAGGCTTCGATTCTCTCAACCTCCAAACAATTGTCTTTGACCGGTAAACCAACCTTACCGTGCTTCATACTTAATATACTATTTCTGTGTCTTTTATTTACTTAATTCTCAATACAAACCACAGTTGACTATGTATCCCGGGGAAGCATTAATAGCAATTTTAACAAATAGTTTACGTTAAGTTGAGATGTTAACGTCAAAATCTTGAATGCTCAATTAAGCACATAATAATATTACAGCTTGTTAGCAATAATAAACAAATTATACAAATAATAATTAATAGCTTCTAGCGTATAAACTAAGCGATAAATAATTCTTCTTCTAAAAGTTATGTAGGTAACTCAATTTGAAATTGATCTTGTCTATGATTGCAACTTGCAAGAGTTAAGTGTACTTTAATTAAGCGTTGATGGAATCGCCAAGTCAAACCTAATTGATATAATAGAGTTTAAATGAGCAATTAAAATGTAAAAGAGAGAGGAGGAAAAAAAGCAAATTAGATATAAAATATTTATAATTTAATTACAAAAAATAATTAAGACTTTTTTGTTCATTTTCGTTTTCAGTTCCAATCATTCCGGAATTTTTATATGACATTAATCATCCGGATGCGCCGTTGGATTCGGTGCTAGAGAGTACACCGACGACTACTACAACACCTTATCCACCGTGCGAATTTTTAAGAGAAAATATGTTAAATGAAAACACAACAACCACTTTATCACCAACTAATCAGAATTTAGGTAAATTAATCGCATTTTTGATGTAAAATTATTTAATTAAATAATTAATTTTATTTGTAGATAATTCAACTACCGAAAATCCTGAATCGCAGAGACACAAAGACTTGGTTGAAGAAACCGTTCCGGTGGGGATAATGTTTGCCTCGAAGGCATTTGTGCAGTTATTGGCTAACCCTTTTGTTGGTCCTTTAACTCACAAGTAAGTAAATTGTATTTATTATTAATATTTAAATTTAATCTTCAATTAATTTAAAATTAACGAGATGAAATTTAATTAAAACAATTTTATAATTAAGTTTAGAAATTAATAAAAGTTGTTGAAAAGTTTTATTTCGCTTAATTGACTATTTAAAAATTTTCTAGATTTAATTGTGATTTTTAATTTGGTTTCTTTTATTTTCATTTTGGATTTTTTTGTTACAGAATAGGCTACACAATCCCCATGTTTACAGGTTTCATCATCATGTTTCTTTCAACGATAAGTAAGTATTTAATAATTAATAACTTTTTGTTTTAATTATTATAATGGCACTAGGCTTAATTATAAATAATTATAAAATCAATTGTTTATAGTCACAGCTTGTCTTATTCAGTAATTTCTAATTTTAATGAAGAGTGCCGTGTTATCAAAATTCACTCTAATTTTAACTACAGCCAACTTGATATTTAACTAAAGCGGTTCTAGAGTTCTAAGCTATGCGTATACCTAGATAATGAAATAAACACATGAAATTTCCTCTTGAGCTTTAGTATACTCTTTTGGGGTCGATTTTACAATCATGACTTAAGCTGGCCCCCGTTAAACCGGGTATAAATCCGCATGAGCGCAAGCGCAGTAACTCATTTACGTTACCATAGCTTTCTCCTCATGCGGGTTCATACCCGGTTTAACTGTGAGCAGTTTAAGCCATGAGTGTAAAATCTACTCTTACAATTTAATTTTTCTACATTTTGAGTCTCCCTGAGCAAAAATATTCAAAAGAGATCTTACAAAAAGGCTGTCTGTGTGTAAAAAAAACTACTGAACCAATTGCCACTTGTCCTGTAGGTTTTAAGTAGAAACTGGCTGAAATTCATTGTGAACACCTATGGGATATTTCAGTTAATATAGAAGTTAAGAGAAAACTAATAACACGTTCTCTATCTACTTTTTTGAGACAAACCAATCGTAAAATCAAAAATCTGATACCTTCTTTTGTTTTCGAATTATAGCATAGCCCAAAATTCAATTTTTCGTAATTTTAATTTTGCTAGATATGTCCTTTACATAAAGGCGAATTATTTTTTAATCCAAAAATTACATTTATAATCCTTTGATATGGCAATGTTACACACTGTAATGTCAAAATTTGACGTTTGTAAATTAAAATTTGAGGTTAAATTATTTGTGTTGAATTGTAAATACAGTCAAACTTTGGCATTTTTATTTATTTTTAAGTTATTGTATAACGTTGCCATATCTAAGGATTATAAAACTAATTCTCGGATTAAAATATAATTCGCCTTTATGCGAGATATCTAGCAAAATTAAAATGACGAAAAATTGAATTTTGGACTAGTTCTTAAGATTTAGTAAAACTGCAAAGACATTTTTCAGACACTTTTTAACGTAAATTCCAGTGGCATAGTCAAAAAATTTTTATTTGCCCATTTTCGAGTTATTGTGCAAAATTTCATTCTTTTTAAATACGAATCAAACACTTAATTCCCCGTGTTAAATTAATTAATTAAATTTGATTAATTCGTTTTTATTTGTTTTTCCCTTGCCTTCAGCAAACCCGTGTGCCCTGTCTTCCAGGTCTAGTGGTCTGTCCTTAAAGGTCTAAATAGGTCTTGAGGACAGGTCTAGTGCTGGTCTGGTAACAGGAATTATCCGTACCCTCGAGTCTTTCAGGTCGGGTGGTCTGTCCCTAAAGGCCTGGTTAGGTCTTAAGGACAGGTCTGGTGGTCTGGGGATTCGACTAACCCCTCTCATGTCTTCCAGGTCAGGTGGTCTGTCCCTAAAGGTCTGGTTAGGTCTTCAGGGCAGGTCTGGTGGTCTGAGGATTCGAATAACCCTCCTTGTGTCTTCCAGGTCACGTGGTCTGTCTCTAAAGGTCTGGTTAGGTCTTGAGGACAGGTCTGGTGGTTTGGAAGAACAGTGGCTGAGTCATAACGTAAGAGATTTTATCTAGTTGTTCAAACTATTGATTTTTTTCGTTAAGAAAGTTTTTTTTTATTTTGTACGAGTACCTTAGAGGTATGGGTGTCCCACTTAGCATGCTCACCATGGGGATCTCATAAACTGTAAGAGATACGAACTCGGTTAAATGACACCAAATGTAGCCCTTTTCATGGCCAACTCGATCCTACTTTTGTTTTTTGAAAAATATTATTAGCACTCTAGATATTTAGAAAAAACTGAAAAAGTTGATTTTCTTTAAATGACTATAACTTTTTTATTAATCAAAATAATTTCAATTTTCAAAAAGGGGATAATAGGCACTACTAAAACCAATAAATTTAATAAACAACAGAATTTTTTTATAAGGCCGTTTTGGAGATATGATGGAAAGTTACATTTTTTTAAATACAAACCTAACCTCAATTTTATGTTGTTGCAAAGCTAATTTCTTTCTCTTTTCAAAAACATACGTTTTTAAATTTTTAAATTTTTTTAATTTTTTAGTATTTTATTATGAATTTTTTTACACACTTTTTTGATGTTCTTATGTTTAATTTCATTTGTTTTTTTTTATTCGATTGTTTTATGGGGTCTTTGATTAACAAAAATGTTTTTAACATTAAATAACAAATTTATTATTTAATTTTATGTTACCAAACAAGAATTTGAAAAATTAAGTCTATCAACCCTTATATTTTTGAAAAGAGAAAAATATTAGACAAGCAATAACATAATATTAATACTAGGTTTGCATTTAAAAAAATATAACTTTGCATCATATCTCCAAAACGGCCTAATAAAAAAATTCTTTTGTATATTAGATTTATAGGTTTTAGTAGTGCCTATTATCCTTTTTTTTTAAATTAAAATTATCTTGATTAATAAAAAAGTTATAGGCATTTAAAGAAAATGAACTTTTTCAGTTTTTTCTAAATATCAGTGCTAATAAGATTTTTCAAAAAACAAAAGTACGATCGAGTTGGCTATGAAAGAGGCTACATTTGGTGTCATGTAACCGACTTCGTATCTCTTACAGATTACGAGATCCCCATGGTGAGCATGCTAAGTGGGACACCCGGTAGAGTATTTTTCGCTCTTTTCAAAAATTAGATCTTTATTCAAATTATTTCTAATAAAAAAACAGCAGCAGTTTATTTAAAAAAATATAAAGTTACTTTGAATACAAAAGACAATCCAGTTATGAAATTTTGAAATTATTGAAAATTTTGAAATTTTTGAAAATTTTGAAATTTTTAATAAATGTCGTATTTTTGAAAAAAGCAAAAAATACTCTATTTTAATAAAGTCATAAACACGTATGAATCCTATTTAAAAAAAGTGAAGTTTATGTAATAACTCGAAAATATTCCATCAAGAAAATGTTTTGACTACGACATTGGAATCTACTTTAAAAAATTTCATAAAAATGTCTTTACAGTTTTAAAACATCTTGATAAATAAGAGAAATATCGAGCAAAATAAATAACAAATTCCAGTGTAGATCTCTCTAGATAATTCTATTTTTATAAATCAAAAAATCTATCAGTGTAGGTAAATGTCAATCCAATATATAATTGCAATTTATGACAGTTGTCACAAAATTAACTCAAAAAGAGGTTTGATACTTACGTACACTGATGCATTTTTTGATTTATAAAAATATAATTATCTAGAAGAGAGATCTAGACTGCCATGATATTTTTATTATTTGGGTACAGTAAAAAATCGTCAGCGGGCTACCAGTTTCGTGGTCCACCCTGTATGTACCTAATTTTTGTATGTTAATGATCCACACTTTCGTTTAGCAATGTTATTGCTTATATTTTTATTTATTTATATTTTTATGTTTTTATACTTTTATATTTTTTATTTTTATGTTTTTATATTTTTATACTTTTATATTTTGTAATTTAAACTAAATAATTATTGCTTTAGCTAAATGACTCTTCTTTTTCGAAACAGTTCAAATTATAAGCGTCAATAGCAATGTAAAATATCCGGCACTTGTCTATTGAACCATACGTGTAAACATCAGCTAGATCTGTCTTTGTCTGTTCAGCAACCAGAAATAGCTAAGCCACCCCCCACAAATTTATGCCAAATAAGGTTGGCGCATGTAAATTCTTATATCTAATTCTTATAAACCGTATTTTTAAAATGTGACCAGTAGAAAAATTTTACTCGAATACCTCACGATTTTTGTGGGAGTAGCTTAGCTATTTCTGGTAGCTGAACACTGAACAGAGAGTATAGCGAATTCAGTCTATTGGATTGCAGACAATTGACATCGATATACCCAAAAATATATAAAACCCTGTGAACACCTAACAGAGCAAGTGTCGACATTTTAGTGTCTGGTCTGTACTTGTGTGCATAATACTTCATGCTCAAATCGAAACTTCTCTCTCGTGCTTTTGACAATATGAAGCAGTGTTCAGTAGAGGGACTCGTCTTCCCGTTTTATAAATGTAAAAAAATTGATTGGTTATCTAACTCGACGTCCAATAGTGGAACGCCTTGCAATAATTTTAACTCATAGAGAGCCACAATTTCTAGCTACGCCTTTAATCAATTTAAGAGAAAATTTAAACAAAGCTGTCATAAATGAAATGGGGTTGTTTTATTGTTCCATTAGCTGTTGTTGGCAGAATCAGTAATAACATCTTTTTCTAAAACGGTGCTTTTCAGAGCGGAAATAATTGAAAATTTTTCTCGTTAATTAAGCGTTTAAGCAAAAGTACAAAAAAATGAAATACATCGGTCACTTTATAATAACCGTATAAATTTTATGAGACATTTAATATTATTTAGTATCTCTTTGTAAATGTAATATTTCGATAAAACTCGACGGAGCTTCCTGAAATGATTCAATTAGAACCACTTACACGCGTCGCAATCACAAAGCAACTTTAGATGTTCTCGCTGTCGGAAATAACTCGTTTATTGACGGCGTATGTGCTTCTAATTGATTTACTTTTCCCATTTTACTAATTTTCACCATCTGAGATTCTACACCAAACAAACTTCTTGTTTTATTTTTTATTTCATCTCCAAGTTCCAAGATGCGATTAGTTTATTTAATTATTATGTTGTGTTTTAATTTGTAGTATTTGCATTTGGAAGAAGCTACAGCGTTTTGTTTGTGGCGAGAGCTCTTCAAGGTATTGGGTCGTCTTGTTCGACCGTTTCTGGTATGGGTATGTTGGCGGAACGTTATCCTGAGGATAAAGAACGCGGGAATGCTATGGGTGTTGCGCTAGGAGGTTTGGCTTTGGGAGTTTTAATAGGACCTCCTTTTGGTGGTTTTATGTATGAGTTTGTTGGGAAAACTGCACCTTTTCTCGTACTATCGGTACTCGCACTTGGAGACGGATGTACGTAATTTTTGCACCCCGCAAAACACAAATTAAAAAAAAAACATTTTTTTTAGTATTGCAACTTCTTATGCTTCAACCGACTGTCGTACGCCAAGAATCAGATGCACCTTCACTTAAGTCTTTAGTATCAGATCCTTATATTTTAGTAGCAGCAGGTGCTATTACTTTTGCAAATACTGGTATAGCTATGTTAGAACCGTCATTACCAATATGGATGATGGATACCATGTCAGCTGGGCGGTGGAAACAAGGAGTTACATTTTTACCCGCTAGTATCTCTTATCTTATTGGTACTAATTTGTTTGGTCCTTTGGGACACCGCATGGGACGTTGGCTAGCAGCTTTGTTGGGTTTGATAATTATTGGAATATGTCTTATGTGTGTAAGTTGTTATTTGGAACAATTTTGGGCCAATTAATGATGTCGAATTATATTTTTAGATACCTTTAGCAACAAGTATTAATCACTTAATAGTTCCAAATGCGGGTTTAGGTTTTGCAATTGGCATGGTTGATAGTTCAATGATGCCCGAACTTGGCTTTCTTGTAGATATTAGGCATTCAACTGTATATGGGAGCGTGTACGCTATTGGAGATGTTGCGTTTTGTCTTGGATTTGCAATTGGTAAGCTTTTGGTAATTGTTGTTCAAACAGTTTTATTTACATAATTTTGTTGTTAAAGGTCCTGCTCTTAGCGGAACTCTCGTTAAAACCATTGGATTCGAGTGGATGCTGTTTGGAATTGCTATACTGAACTTTTTGTACGCTCCACTTTTGTATAGTTTAAAGAATCCGCCAACGAAGGAAGAAAAAAAGGTGAGTTTTTTTTAAATTAAAATATTCTTGGTAAGTTTGTCTAGTGTCACTTTTCCACTTAGTTGCATTTGCCATAAATGCCTCACAATTTTTTCCTGAAATCAAGTGGTTTTAGTCAGAATTAATTTTTGTATTTCAACTCGAAATGTTGAGTTATATCTTATATCAGTAATCTCTAATTATCATCAATAAAGGATTTATTGCCAGTTATTTTGTGAAGCCTCTCCTAATCCATTTTGGCGGAATATTTGAGTTTAAAAAGTATCGATCTCTCGATATTTTTATCTAAAATACTTATGTAGTGGTTTACGAGACTACAAAACTACTACTAAGATCAAGACCAACATTTAACTTCAAGAGCAAGACTAACCTAAGAAGGCTAAAAGAACTAGCAAAATATCTCATTTAGAATTTGACCATAAAAAATTATTTGAATAAATGAAAAGAATTTGCCTTCGAGATCAAGACCATGAGTCAACACTCAAGACTAAACAGTGTCTTGTCTAAGTATTGGTCTACAAGATGAAGACCAAGAGTCAAGACTTTTACAAGACAAAAACTACAGTCTTAAATTTTCAAAGCCAAGACTAAACTGCTTTTTTTCTGAGTATTGGCCTTCAAATCCTTCAAAGATCAAGAGTCAAGGCTTGTCATAGAGTCAAGGCTTTTTAGAGATCAAGACTACCAGATTTACAAAAAATTTCTTGGCCAAGCTTAACAAAACATTGACTAAGCATTGACTTTCAAGATCAAGATCAAGAGTCAAGACTTATTCAAGACCACGATTACAGAGTCAAGAATTTTTCAAGACCAAGACTAAACACATGCTTTTCTAAATATAAAGTCAAGAGTCAATACTTTTTCAAGACCAAGACTACAGTTCAAAAGTCTTGTCTAAGTAATAGGTCTTCAAGATCAAGACCATGACTCTAAGACCTATAGTCAAGACTATAGAATCAAAATTTTTTCAAGATCAAGACTAAAAAGTTTTAAGACCAATACTAAGCCAAAACAAAACATTGTTTTAGTACTGGTTTACAAGATCAAGACCAAGAGTCAAAACCAAGACTACAGGGTCAAAAATTATTTAAGACCGAAACTAAACAAAGTCTTGTCTAAGTATTGAGTCATGAATAAAGACTTTTTCAATATCAAGACTACAGTGTAAAAAGTCTTCTTTAAGTAAGAGGCCTTCCAGATTCAGACCAAGAATCAAGACTATAGAGTCAAAAATTTTTCAAGATCAAGACTAAACGGTTTTCAGACCAAACTAAGCCAAAACAAAGCATTGTTTTAGTACTGGTTTACAAGATCAAGACCAAGAGTCAAAACCAAGACTGTAGTCTTGGGTCAAAAATTATTTAAGACCGAAACTAAACAAAGTCTTGTCTAAGTATAGAGTAATGAGTAAAGACTTTTTCAATATCAAGACTACAGTGTAAAAAGTCTTGTTTAAGTAAGAGGCTTTCAAGATCAAGACTATAGTCAAAATCTTTCAAAGACCAAGACTACAATCAGAGTCAACAAGTTTTTAAAGCCAAGACTAAACAAAGCTTTGCCTAAGTATTGACCTTCAAAACACTCAAGATCAGCGACCGGCAAACTTATTCACAACTCATCAACTTAACTATCAGCCGTTGCGTTATAGCTCCTAATGTGATTTTTTATAATTTTTTCGTGTAAATACAATATTATCTCGCAGACCGGACCTCTGGTCAAGACTTTTCAAAGACCAAAACAAGTCTCTTCTAAGTATTGAGTCAAGAGTCAAGACTATAGAGTCAAGACTCTCTCAAGACCAAGATTACATAGTCAAATTTTTTAAAAGGCCAAGGCTAAGCAAAGTCTTGTATAACTATTTACCATCAAGACCAAGAATCCAGACTTTAGAGTAAAATCTTTTTTAAACCAAGACTGCAGAGTCAAAAATTTTTCAAGACCAAGTTAAATAAAGTTTTGTCTAAGTATTTACTTTCAAGATCAAGACCAAGAATCAAGATTTTTTCGAGACCGATACTACAGATTCACATATTTTTCATGATCAAGACTGAACAAAGTCTTTTATAAGTAGTATTGACATTTAAGACCAAAACAAGTATCGTATAAGTAGTGAGTTATGAGTCAAGACCAAGACTACAGAGTCCAAAAATTTTCAAAGACCAAGACAAATCTTCTCTAATTATTGAGTCAAGACTATAGAATCAAGACTTTTTCAAGAACAAGATTACAGTGTCAAATTTTTTTTAAGATCAAGGCTAAGCAAAGTCTTGTCTTGGTATTTATCTTCAAGATCAAGACCAAGAGTCCAGACTTTAGAGTAAAATCTTTTTAAAACCAATACTGCAGTTAAACATTTTTCAATACCAAGTTAAATAAAGTCCTGTCTTAGCATTGACCTTCAAGATCAAGGTCAACAGTAAAGACTTTTTCGAGACCAAGACTACAGTGTCAAATTTTTTTTTAGACCAAGGCTAAGCAAAGTCTTGTCTTAGTTTTATCATCAAGACCAAAAGTGTAGACTTTAGAGTAAAATCTTAAACAATGACTGCAATTAAACATTTTTCAATACCAAGTTAAATAAAGTCCTGTCTTAGCATTGACCTTCAAGATCAAAGTCAACAGTAAAGACTTTTTCGAGACCAAGACTACAGTGTCAAATTTTTTTTAGACCAAGGCTAAGCAAAGTCTTGTCTTAGTTTTATCATCAAGACCAAAAGTCTAGACTTTAGAGTAAAATCTTAAACAATGACTGCAGTTAAACATTTTTCAATACCAAGTTAAATAAAGTCTTGTCTTAGCATTTACCTTCAAGATCAAGGCCAAGATTTTTTCAAGACCAACACTACAAGGTCATACCGATACATCTGAAATACCTATGTAGGTATATTAGAGATGCATTACATCAAAATACTGCTATGAGGTTTTTCTAAATTCAGTCCTGTCAAGAAGTGGCGTTAGGAGTCCAAGGCCCTGATTGGTCTATCTCTGTGATGTCACTAAAAGTCGTAGAGGTTCTAAGTTTATGATTTGTCGTTACTTTTATCTCTCTTCTTCAGTTTTCTTCTTCAGTCTTAATCTTTAGTCTTTTCGTCTTAGTCTTCTACATTGTAATTTCCTCTTATATTCCGTTCTTCTTATGTTGACTGAAATGGTATTGGGTGTTATATTAAGGGAACTTTGATCTACCAGTGATAATACGCACGCTGTGTTATTTTAAAGTTCTAGCATGAATTTTCCAACTAAGTTATTACTTAGTTAAAACTCCCACAATTTTTACACATTTAAAATACAATATTTTTGAAACTGTCCACTCTAAAGAGTCAACACGTGCTCGTTGCTGAAATTAGAATTTTATAATCTATCCAAATCTGCAAAGAAAATTTAGAGTTGCAATTTAAAAAAGTGTTCAATGACGTCACTGCTCGAAGAGGGTGGTAGTTATAAAAATGAAAACTATTGGAAAATATGTGTTTTGCAATAAATCAGTTTGACCTATCCAATCTTTTTTGGATATTCCCGTCGGGAAAAAAAATTTCAATTATTCCAGACTTTTGGCGCGCTCTGTAGATTCTGTTTATTCTAAGTGATTCATCCAAGAAAATCTCAAATTATATCAAAATTAATACTTTATTTCTTTTTAGTCACTAATATTGGGTGAAAAATCATCAGTACGTTACGTGACATATCAAAACGAGGAAGAAGAAGAGTGAGTTTGTAAAGATGACGTAAAATTGGATAAGTAACTTGTGAATTTATCTACGAACGTAATGTAATTTTAAATTTATTTTGCTAAACATATATATTTAAATATAATAATATTATAGTAATTAAGTCGTTGTAATTAGAAGAAATTTACAAGCGCTTAAAACGCGTTATTAAACGAAGTGATGAGAGTGCCCTTAATTAAAATTTTTTAAAAATTCAAAATTTATGTAAGAAAAAAGGATTCCCTGTTATGGATTGTTGTGAATGGCTGCACACAATCCTTTCCTAATAAATTTGGAAACGGGGCAATAAGACGTCCATATTTTTAGAAATTTTTGATCGGCTTTTAATAAAATTGTTGCATTTAATGAAAATATAGCGCTCTCATCCTCAAAACATACGGCCAATGATTGCCACATGTAATGGTTACATATATTTATTATTATTATTATCATAAAACATTATGTGTGAAAAAATATAACATTTGCTATTGTATGTACAAAATACATTTAAGTATTCCGCAAAATAATACGAAAACTTTTTAAGAGAATTGCTGAGCCAATCAAAAGATCAACGTGGGCAAGCCTAGCATGTTTTGGGACAAGTACCCAAAAATTGAATGATATATAGGGGGACCTCATTATTAATGTTTATAAAAGTGCTTATTTATTCGTTTATAATAATTGTGGTATAATTTATGTCTGTGGCTGCTCTGTCTTTGTACGCTACATATAATTAATTATGTATTCAAACCGCAATATTTCTCCTTCAGAAGAGCGAAAGCTTCTTAGAAGATTATTGTGAAGAGACAATAATCATCATTGTAATCAGCCCCAATAAAAAATTTTTGTTCTAAAAAGCTGGTAAGGGTCCGAACAACAAAAAGGCATTCGTGCAAACGGCGCGTTTGCTTAAAAAGTATTAAATAAAAACAGTGCCCGTATATAACTAATGGCGACTGTTTTTTAGATTTTAGAATTAAATAATAATATTTAAATTATAGATAAATGTTTTAAAGTTAGAGATCTATATAACACCTAAATGTATATAGATGTGCTATTATTGTTATTAATGTTTGATGTTAATTGTCTATTTGTGGTGCAATAAAGTTAATAAAACTTATTTAACCTAATACCCAATAATTTTTTATTGTTGCATAATTATGTATAACAAAATTATTTATGTAAGTAATGCAAATACGCTTTGAAAAAAGCAAACACTTTCTCTACCAAATACTCAAAGTTATAAACAATCGCTTACCACTTATTGTTATAAAGCTGCGATAATTCAATTTGTTATTTAGTCCTTTAACAACTCACAACATATCTACACAACATGAATATTAAGGTAAGAGTAACAAAGTGTTATTGTTTAAATAATTTAAATAAGTGATACGTTATTGAAGTGAATTTACGAGTAATTAAAACAGTGAGAGTTGAAGTGATAATTTTGGAAAAATTAATTTTTATTATTAATTAATATGTAGTTTAAAAATTTCTTTTTGGTTAGTAAATATTTATTGTAAATTTAAAACATTAGGATTTTTAAAAATATCCCTTAAAGTTTCATTTAGAACATTTTTTTGAAGTCGAGAAAACCTGAAAAAATTGAAGCACGTAATTTGAATTTAAAAAAATATTCTGTTCCAATTTTTATAAATTAGGTAGGGCTTATTACTAATTGATAATGCATTAAATTCCTCTCTGCGCAATAAAATCAAATAAATAATAATAATAATTATAGAACCATCAAAATAAGATTGTAGCAAGAAGGCTTAGAAACGTTATTAATTGACGTTTCTTAATTTTTCATAGCCTTCATCTACTTGCGAAAAGTAGGTAATACATACTATCCAAAAAAATTTAATTTAATTTTTTGAATTTTAAAGTCCCCTTGAGTTCCATAATGCCAAATAAAACGAAAACGTCTGTCTGTTTGTCTGTATGTAACGCCCATAAACGAAAACCTACTGTCCGATTTTAATTAAATTCAGGTTGAATGGCTTCGGCAAAATTTCACCAACAATATTAACTTTTAAATAAAAAATATACAGGGTGGCCCAAAATAAGGCGAGTACATTTGTTATATTTGGCTATACATTAGCACATCTTAGCCCTAATCAAACTCAATTTTTTCAAATTTTTAAATTCAAAATGGCGTTCATTATACCGCTTGTCCAATTTCATTGTTTTTCCCTTGTAACTTAGCCGCTATTTATTATTTTGAAAATCTAAAAACGACATTTTATAGAAAAAATATAAGGCTCTAGTTCTGATGTAATGAATTTTTAAAATTGTGTCTAAATTGACCAGCTTTAAAGGGGCCAAAATTTGTTAAAACTTTAAAATGAATTATTTTAAAATCGGCTTAGGTTATTTTCTTAATTTAGAGATATATTATAGACATCATAGTTTTTAATCGAACTCCACTCGTTTCATACGCTAAAATTTTTTAGGACAGGAGTTACGATTTTTTAAAACCAGACTTCCAAGCGTATGTCATTTCTTTTATAATTATAAAAAAAATTTTATCAGGTTTATTACTCCTATGAATATCTATTATTTGATACTATTTTGCGTTAAGAAACCGCTTTAGGTTAAACAGTAAATAAGAAAAATATTAATATTTTTCAAAAACACATGTTTTAAAATATTTAGAATTTTCGTAAAATTACCTGTTAGGTGACACTAAATACTTCACATTTCGACTTCTGGTTTCGCCCAGGGCCATATTATCCACTAGGCTAACAAGGCTAAAGCCTAAGGCGCCTTTTGCAGAAAAGGCGCTAATTTCAAAAATTACTTCTTATATAAGGCAAAATAGCCCTAAATATTACCATTTTGAACCAAATTTTCAAAAAAAAATTCCCAAAAACCCCCGGCGACGACGGTGGTACGCTACGATCCAACAAAATTCTCAGATGGTAATTAAATAGACGCCAAATCTGTATTAGCTTTCTTATTTCAAATAGAACACCCTGTATATATTTTGGAATATTTTGAAAGTTTATAAAATGGGCTATGAGATGATATGATGTCAAATACTAAATATTTTGAAGCATGAATACCTGAGAGAAAGCTCATTTTGCGTACACGAAGTATGGAATAACCATGAGCTTTATGGAAAATTATGAGGGCTTTCTCATAATATTCTAATACTACTAATAATATAAAGCCTATTACAGGGTTTTTAAAATTTTAAAAGTACATGACACGTAATGTCTACTAATAATAATACCTAATAAACGATTATTGCGAGCGTAGTTTCGGCCACTAGCCACATTACCTTCAGTATACCGCTAATATCGTGAGTCATGATTCATGAGTCATCACGTTCAAGTGTCATGATTCATGACACTTAAACTCCTACCGTTTTCAAACGCTTTTTTTCAAGCGTCGTGAAGCTATAAAATGGGATTTTTAGTATTGCTTATATCAAAGCTTTAAAGCCACATCTACACATTTTGATTCCCTGAACAATAGAGAAGGGTCAATGTTATAAATTTTTCTTAAAAGTAGGCTAAACGTATAATCAGCCGAGCACAACGCTCAAAAAATGTGATTGTTTTTATTTGATTAGACAAAATTTTTAAGACCGTAACTAAGCTCAGACAGGATAATTTTTAAATACAGTGTGTCCCCGGATGGAGTTGCCAATAGGAAAAAAAATTATTTTTTTATTTTAGGTAAAAAAGGTATTCTTTATAAAAAGTTTTGCTTCTTTTCAAACTCCCAAATACGCAAAAACTTGAAAAATAAGATTTTGAACTTCTTTTTCGAGTAAGTCCGAATATTTCGAAAAAATTTCCAAGAAAAATCCAATTTTAGGTAAAAAAGAATTCTTTATAAAAAGTTTTGATTTTTGAAAAATCTCAGAATAAATTCTTAAATAGTTTTGGTTTAAGTATCGAGTTTTTTGACGCTGTGTTCAAACTTCAAACGTTCAAACAAAGTTCAAACTAAAATTTAAGAATTTATTTTGTTTTCCTAGAAGCAAAACCTTTTACAAAGAATACTTTTTGACGTAAAATTGACTTTTTCTCGAAATTTTTTTGAAATATTCTGAAAAATTCAAAATTTTGAGAAAAAGCTCAATAACTTTTTTAATTGGAAATTTATTTTTAATATTTTTGCATATTTTGGAGTTTTAAAAGAAGCAAAACTTTTTATAAAAAATGTTTTTTTTTAACTAAAATGAAAAATAAAAAAAAATTCCCTAACCCCATCCAGGGACACACTGTATTTTCGTACAGTTATCAAATCTTTCACTTACCTAATTACTCAATAATTTTTTAATGCCAATTACCAAATATTATCTAAGAACAAAATACGAATGTCGAATCAATTTGATACAATTCCATATAAACTACTTTCACATAAGTTGCTAATTTTTCTACTTCAACTATTTCAGTATCAATACTCCCATTAACATAAACTTAACATAATTAATTAAGAATAGAACATAAAAACATAAAAGCGTCCTTTGCAAAAAATGTAAATTTAACCTTTAGAAAGTTATTTATACTGGGACATTTCACATTTTTAAATAATTCAAGAGCAATTTTAATTAATTTATTTTTCTTTTCAGTTGCAATTATTGTCTTTATTAAGCATAAGTTGCTTAAGCGCAGCTCAACAATATTACAATGAAAAACCTCACCAAGAACATCATCAAGAACCCTATTATAAAAATCCACCCCCACAAATAATTTCACACAAACAAGCGCAAAATCACGACGGCAATTTTAAATACGCTTTCGCTTCTGAAAATGGTCATGTACAAGGAGAGTTCATAGCACCTGATGGTTCAAGAAACGGCGGTTACACTTACGTAGATCCATCTGGTAAAAAAATATCCGTTAAATATACTGCTGGTAAAGAAGGCTTCAAAATAATCGAAGGAGATCATATACCTACACCTCCACCACATGCGGTGCCTCAAATTAATTCCAATTCAGTTCATCAAGGTTATGATGATGGGCAATATAGACCTGAAGTATATGAAAACGACAAGTCCGGCTATTCTGCTCCAATTCCTATTACAAAACCACAAATTGATTATTCACACAATCAACCACATTATCAAGCTCCCCTTCAAAGGACTAACGATAACAAGTTAACCGAACAACAAGGAGTACAGTTTCACGACGAACCTGGAAAACCACACACTTTCGGCACTGGATATTCTTTTGCTTTCGGTGGTTAAGTAAAAAACAATTAATTGATTCAATCAAAGTGATAACTTATCTTTTACCTATTAATTATAAAAGTATGATTGTTTTAAACTTTATATCTTTGTTTCCTGTTGTTAAGCTCTTTTTAAATAATTTTTAAAAAATATTTTATAATGTGCGATTAGTACAAATGAATGTATGATTATTAAAGTTGAGAACAATGAACAAATAAAATATTTTAAAAAATTTAGTTTAATTAGCGCCATCTATTAGAATATTATAAGACTTATTAAATCAAACGATCAAACTCTTGCTGTTTATCATAGTTGTATAAATCTTCGTAAGATGGCAGCACTATCCCAAAGTTTGAGTTTATATTTTCCATGAAGATTAGGAAAATATCATTATATTCGTTTAATTTAAATCTATTAATATTCAAATTAGTTAATATTCAAAAATAACAATACGTCATTCACTTCTTAAAATCAAAAAAATATTACTTTTAGAAGTTTTGAATACAAAATTTTAATTCTATTTATACGTCCAATATTAGAGCAGAAAGGTGTAAAGTTTGAATTAAAAATATATTAATTAAACAAAATAAAAAGTTTAATTTAAATTTTCCGCTTGTTCTAAACTACACACCAACCTACAAACGTAAAAAACTCTTCAGATCGTTAATTATTATTGCTCCGTTTATTAATGCATCTACATCGTGTGTGTAGTCTATGATTATTGACAAAGCAAATGGCTATCCTTGATCGTAGCAATAAATGAAAAAATTCACAATGTATTGCGATTTATAGTGTTTTTTAAAAACAAATTGAGAGAAATCATTATGGCCGAATCTGAAAATCCTATGGAATTTGACGGAGCGGACATAGAAAACACAATAACCGAGGATTTTGAAGAAGATATAAATTTTGAAGTAGACGATATCGGGGCCGGTGGAAACGGCGAAGACTTTTCTTCTAGAGGACGAAATCGAGCAAATTTCAGGTATTTTACCATTAATTTATCATTTTATTTAGTTGTAAAGCAATCTTTGGGGATTTTTAATGTATTTTTAGTAGGTAAGCAAACATAACCTTAAATTCTGTCTTACAAACGCTTGGCTTTTTTCGTTTGTTTATTGTTTATTTGGGTAAGGCAATACTTAAATCTTGGCATTAACTTGTTTAATATAATTCAACAGTAAAAGTAATAAATTATTAAATATTATGTTTTTGATAAATTACCTTTGTTCATGTTCGGTGACTTGAGACTAATACAAAATCATTTCTCACTAATAGAGGTCGAGGTCAAGCACGAAATTGGCCAAATTCACAGTCAGGACCTAGAGGTGAAGGACCACCTAGATTTCGAGGTAGAGGTTTTGGACCACCCGGAGGTCCACCACCGTTTAGAGGAGGACGTGGAGGACCACCACCACCGATGTTTGGACGAGGAGGCCCACCACGTAATGGACCGCCAGGTAGTTTTAATGGTCCACCAAACTTTAATGGTCCAAATTGGGGTGGCCCGATGGGACCACCAGGAGGAATGGGTGGACCACCTAATATGATGGGACCTCCTGGCGGACCTCCTTTCGGTCCACCGGGTATGCTAGGTGGACCCCCTAATATGGGAAGTGGTGGCGGTAACGGTAATGGCCCCCCTCAGTTAATGGGTGGACCGGGACAATTCGGACCACCTGGAGTACCTCAACAAGGTGCAAATATGGTAAAATTACTTCAGTAAAGTTACTTTTTCTTTTCAATAGCACATTTGTTTTTAGAATATAGATGCAAATAACGAAATATGGGTTGAAACTAAAAGTGGTGAAGGTAAATCTTATTATTATAATGCTCGTACTAGAGAAACAACATGGACAAAACCTGATGGTCCAAATATAAAGGTAATTTCTCAGGATCAAGTAGAAGCAATGGCACAAGCTGCGACCGGTACAGGAAGTGCTCCTCAAGGAACTTCTACAGCTGCTCAAGCTGCGTTAGCACAAGCAAATGTTACGAACAAACCAGAAGGTAAAAATATCAGTTTATTTGTATATTATTTAAGTTATAAAATTTTTAGAATCTGACGAGTCGAAAGCTGATCCTTCTAAACAACCTGGTGGTCAATCGTCAAATGGTGCACTTCAACCTCCTGGGTTATTGCAGGGTCCTCCTCCTGGAATGCCACCTTTTGGTGGTCCACCCGGTCAATTTGGCGGACCTCCGTTTGGTATGCCTCCACCGGGATTTCAAGGTAACTGGGGCCCCGGAGCACCTCCTTGGGCTAGCGGTCCTCCGGGCCCAACACCTTGGGGTTTACCGCCAGGTATGATGCCTAGTATGCAACCACAGATAAGTGCAATCGAAGAAGCCGCTATCATGTCTAAAGTTGATCCCGAAATTGTCGCTAAAGCTTCCGAATGGACAGAACATAAATCACCAGATAGTCGTTTTTATTATTACAACGCTAAGAAATCTGAATCTGTATGGGAAAAGCCACAAGCTTTAAGAGATTTAGAAAGTAATAATATTTTTTCTCACTGTGTTTCTGTTATAATAGTTGATTGTTTTCTAGCTGCGAAATTAGCTGCAGCTCAAGGAATTTCAACACGTCCTAACGAAAATGTTATTCCTATGATCGACATTCCAGGTAAGAACATTTCAAATCAGGTTGCAACAAATGGTGGTGATCCACAAAACATCGCACCACCTGCAAGTATTGAAGACGATGCGGAAAAGCAAAAGAAACATGACGAAGATACAAAAAGGAAAAAAGAGGAAGAGGAAAAAACAAAGGAAGTTAAAATTCAAGACAAATCGAGACCAATTTCTAGCACTCCTGTTCCTGGAACTCCTTGGTTAGTTTTTAATTTTTTATGACTTTCGCGCTTATTTTTTTTGTGATTTAGGTGTGTTGTATGGACTGGGGATGGTCGCGTATTTTTCTATAACCCTTCATCTAGAACTTCTGTGTGGGAAAGACCCGAGGACCTTATCGGACGTTCAGATGTGGATAAAATGGTAAGCAATCCACCAGATTCTTTACAAGCTCAAAAGGATTCTCCAGCAAAAACTCCAGTAAAAAAGCGCTCTGCTTCTGATGACAGTGAAAGTGAACAGGAGGAAACCCCTGCCAAAAAACCGAAAATAGAAACACCTAGTGAGTTAACAAGCATATTTATTATTTCTTTTTTACAGTGTAATTTGTTTAGCTAACGGTGCTACGCCGCAAACAAAAAAAATTGATATAGGGAAAGAAGCTGCGATTGAAGCTGAAGTTCGTGCCGCCAAGGAACGAGCCATCATTCCTTTAGATCAGCGTATCAAATCGTTCAAAGAAATGTTGACCGAAAAGGAAGTATCTGCTTTTAGCACATGGGAGAAGGAATTACATAAAATTGTATTTGATCCACGATACCTTTTGTTAACTTCTAAGGAACGTAAGCAGGTTTTTGAAAGGTATGTGAAAGAAAGGGCAGAAGAAGAAAGGAGAGAAAAAAGAAATAAGTTGAGAGAACGTAAAGATGCGTTTAGAAAGTTGCTTACAGAAGGGCATCTTCATGGGAAGTAAGTGTTGGTTTTTTTTTAATGTGTTGGGAATTATTGTTTTTTTTTGTCGTAGATCATCTTTTAGTGATTTTGCTCAAAAGTATGCTAAAGATGAGCGTTTTAAAGGTGTTGAAAAAATGCGTGAACGTGAAAGTTTGTTTAATGAATACTTAATTGAAGTTAGAAGACGCGAAAAAGAAGAAAAATCGCAACGACGTGAACAGGTAAGAAATTTTATAAGATTTTTTCTCAAATTTTTTTTTAAATGAGATGATATAAAAATTTGATTGTAACATAAGCAGTTGATAATAATAACTTAAAAAAATCATTTTTATATCACTTGTTTAATCGATATTTAATTAAGTTTGATTAGAAATTCTTGTAACTGTTGAAATATTTTATAAATAAAAAAAAGGTCTGCATTAAATTGTTGACGATAATTTGTTGCATTCGCCTTTTTTGTTTAAATAATTTAATATACAGTATTATAATTTTTTTATATTATGTATAATATTTTCAGGATTTTCAGCTTTAGGTATGTAATGTGAATTTTGATTGTACAATGTTCACTTATTTTTTCTAGTAAAATTGCTGAACATATTTTCTCAAATGATCTGCACTTTTACTCTTTTATCAAAATTTTTTACAACTTGATTTAAGTAAACTATGTAGATCATGACCGCGCTGTCTTCTCTCTGTCTGTTTATGCCTCTTCTACCTATGAATATCACCTTTCAGTCTAATATTATGTCATATTGTCTCATCTGTCATCTCAATGCGTGTGTTAGCCGCATCTGTCAGTATCATCCTATCTGTCGCCCATCCATCTGTCAAACTCATCTGTGGGATGATATGAAATGACAGCTTTGATAACAGATGGGATGACAGATAGGTTGCCAGATAACTCCCCTGACATAAGAAATGACAGATAAAATTTTGCACAACATACCCCCCCCCCCCTATAGTGTCAGATTAATATTTGATATTAGGTGCTTTCCATTTGTTGAACAACACAGTTCCTACTGCCCCTGCTGACTATTTTGGTGTTCCATTTGAATTGGTACGACTAGTTTTGAACTGTTCCGAATTACATCCCCCCCCATGGTGCCTACCCATTTTTTGGTGCAACTAATTGTTCAAACTGTTCTTTCTCGTTCGTCAGGTTAATTGTGGTTATGTCACCAATCCACAAACTGACACAAAAAAGAGCGTTCCTTTTGTTATTTTTTGGGAACAGTTCTAAACAGTATTACAAGTATAATCCATTCACTATTTATTTGTGCTATGGTTGGCCATGACCTTTTGTTTTTTAGTTTGCCAAAATGAAAAGTCCCTATTAAGTTGACTGACAGTTGATTTAACAGTACCAAAAAAATGACAGACCAACTATTAACACAATTGAATAAAAGCCACTACTCTACAATACTTAACCGAACTGATTTTTTTCTAATTTATACCGGATGGAATCTGTCACCTTAACATGGCCAACCATAGCACAAATAAATAGTGAACGGATTATACAGTTCAAATAAACAAATGGAAAGAACCTATAGTAACTATGGTGACGGATTACCCCCAATCTCCATCTCTCTAAATCGTCGTCTGCGTTGATCTGTCGTAGTTTGACACTACTATAAAGTCATACTAATCCAATAAATTGCAACTAGAGGCGCTAGTGCATCAGGGAACAATGGAAAGTGTAATAAGCTGTTTTAAACTAGTGTTTAAAGTTTAAACTTTTAAACTACTGTCACTGTTTATCACCTGTCTATTTGACAACGACAAGATGATTATAATTTCGAACACGAAATTAAATATGCGCATGCGTCGGACGGTTTCCAACGGTTGGCAACTGCTGCACAAACAAACCTTTTGGTCTGACCGACCAAAATTTTCATCACATGATTTTGATTATTATTAGGCGTCTGTCAGACAGACGATCAATCGTCAGCGAGTGAGCGATACTGGCGATACCGACCATTATCGATGACTGTCGATGCTGTGTGCCTAATGATATTCAAAACCATGTGTTGAAAATTTTGGTCGGTTTATGACGGTCGCTGAAAAACGTCTGTCAAAATAAATTCCTATATTCCCTGATGCGGAGCCATCTATCTTATTTTGACAGCATATTTTATCGCACGATTTTGAGCGATTGATATGACTTTATAGTAGTGTCAAACTACGACAGATCAACGCAGACGACGCTATAAATAAATTTCTGAAATGACATATGGGATGACAGATAACTCCACTTGACATATGGAATGACAAATGATTTGACATTGACATATGACCCCCCTGACACTGACATACCTATGGTAACTACGGTGACAGTATGACATGACATAATGGTAACTATGGTGTTATCCTAACGTTGGCTTTGACACATGATAACTATTGCGACAGACCGTGGTCTGAAATGGGCACGCCCCATTTCTCTAAACCAATCCCTATCCTACTTCCCTCACTCCCCATTTCTCTAAACCAATCCCTACTCTATTTTCCTCACTTTGTCTATCTCTTTCGGACCTTACTGCGCATTTCCGATGATCTATGTGTTTTTTATTGTGTGGATTAATAAACGTACAAAATTTTGATAATTATTTAAAATATAAAACTATTGTTTTATCATTAAACAATGCAAGTTATGTAGAAGAATTACTGAGAACCAAATTTTGTTTTTGAAAAGTTCTAAATAAGTAGTTTTATTATTTAGCTCGATTGCACATTCAACAAGGCTGTGCTGACGTGTCCCAGAGTTACCATCCTATTCCCAGGATTAATGTGTTCAACAGAGGTTGGGAAATCTAGGATCACACACTACCGTGCGTTCTGCATTCCTAATGGCTGCCGGTACTTATTTTGTTTTGACGGTACTTAAACTACAAGTTAGTTGTTATTTCAAAAATTTGTTAAAAAAAACGAAAATCTACTATTGTGGTTAGATATAAATAGTTTTTTTAAAAGAAAATTATTTATGTGAGTTGAAGTTGAAGAAAAATTAAAATAAGATAATAATATGTTAATAACAACAAATGTTCAGGATGCAAATGTGCAGTATTAATTTCAGCTCTAACGATCGTAATCAAGGTTGAAGCTTGGATACTCCGTCGTTCATCAAGTTATTATAATTAGTTGAGCTTTGAATTAATTTTTTATTGATGGAAAAGTACATATCGGGTGTTTCAAAATTAAGGTTTATATTTTTAGGAACGAAAAACGATCCCAGTTTTTGTATCTTTTGTATTTCTTAAAAATTGAACTTGGATCGTTTTTATTCCCTATCTTCCAGATTTTTACAGAGTCTACTGAAGGTAATCAAAGTACTTTTAAAAATTGAGGCATTATTTATTGATTTTGAGTAGCAAAAACTATATTTTGTTAAAATGTTACAATTTGTGTTACACAAAACTCAAAACTGTTAAATAACTTGTCATGCATGTGAAAAAAATTTATTTAGCTCTAAGTTTTAGGTTTATTAATTAACAATTTTATTACACTTTGAAACACCTCTATATGCAATTTAAAAATAAAAAGTTTGTGTAAAAACCATTCTGTAATCGAATTCATCAAAAAGAATTATTTCATAGCCCATTTAAGTTAATAATTATTTCTTATTTTTCAGCTTAATAACTGTATTTAAATTTCTTTCAGCGGGATAATAATTGTTTACACTTTCAGATAACGAAGCAGTCGTTAGAGCACCAACTCTTAATTATAAAAAAATAATTTTAAATCAAATTAATTTCGTATGCAAATATTAATAAAAATTTATGACTTGCAGGTAAAGAAAGACTTTTTTGCCATGTTGAGAGAACATTCTGACATTGACCGACACTCGCGTTGGTCCGATATCAAAAAGAAGTTTGACTCGGATTCTCGTTACAAGTCTGTAGATTCCAGCGGACAAAGAGAAGATTGGTTTAGAGAATATTGCAAAATATTGAAAGACGAAAAGAAAAAGGCTAAAGAAAAGGATCGTGAACACAAACGAGAGAAAGATAAAGAAAAACACAAGAAGAAAGATAAAGATCGAGATGGTGAGAAGCACTCAAAGGATAAGAGTAAGTCTGAAAAAGAAAAGGTTAAGAAGGAGGAAGATGGCGGAGATGTTGTCATGAAAGAAGTTGCAGAAGTGAGTTTAAAAGAGATTTTTATTATCGAGGTTGTTTATTTGTGGAATTTTAGGATGGAGATACTGAAGTGCCAGCGTCTGATGATGAGAAAGCCAAAGAGTTGAAAGATAAAGAAAAGCAAGCTCGAGCCGAAGCCAGTATGAGGGAGCGAGAAAAGGAAGTACAACGAACGTTAGCTACTCATATGAGAGATAGAGATAAAGAAAGAGAACAACATAAAAGAGATGAAGCTATACAGCACTTCAATGCATTGCTCTCTGATTTGGTGAGAAATTCAGAATTGAGTTGGAGGGAAGTTAAAAGATTGTTGAGAAAAGATCAGAGGTGGGATTTAGCCGATACTTTACCAAGAGATGAGAAGGAAAAACTTTTCAATGAACATATTGAACATTTGATTAGAAAGAAAAGAGAGAAGTTTAGAGAACTTCTCGATGAAACTGTGAATGTTACATTAACTAGCGGTTGGAAAGAAATTAAAAAATTGATTAAAGAAGATCCGAGGTATACTAAATTTGCCTCTAGCGAAAGGGTATTTAAATGTTTGTTAACTAATTAAATTAAAGTTTAATAATTATTTTTTTAGTGTGAATGCGAATTTAAGGACTATTTGAAAGATAAGATGATAACTGCCAAAGGAGAATTCAAAGAATTGCTACAGGTAAAACGTTTTTATTTGATTGTTTTAATTAATGATTATTAATTATTTAGGAGACTAAATTGATAACACATAAATCACTATCGAATTTACGTGAAAATGAAAATCATATGCAAGAAATTGAAGACATTTTAAAAAATGATCGTCGTTATCTTGTATTGGATCACATTCCAGAAGAAAGAACTCAATTAGTTCTAAATTATTTAGAAGAATTAGACAGAAGAGGTCCTCCTCCTCCGCCGACAGCTAGTGAACCTACTCGTAGGATCGTTAAATAATAAAATAATTTTTTAAGATTAATATGTAATAATGTGTCACTTGCAAGTAGTAAGCTTAAAGCAGTGGAATTATTAACTTTTAAATATTTGTTTATGTTAGATTGTGTGTAGCAAGTGATGCATTCATTTTGTTTGAAATTTTTAACAATTGATGAATTTATATTTTAATTGAATGCCTAAAGTTAGGATACATAAGACTTTATTTTTTAAAATGGCCATAAATAACATTCTATTAACTTGTCATTCTGAGCAAACTTATTAGATTTTTTGTATATTAACTATTATAAATGATTAAAACAAAACTGTATTTAATTGCAATAACTACCCTCATATGGTATCTGTAATAATAAAAAACGCTTAATTCATGTTTAGGGTTTTACTTGGTGCTCTTAGATACTAAATAGAGCTTGTTGGTGTAATATTAATGTCAAGTCATTTTTAGCTATCAGGATTATATTGTTTTTAACGAAGGAAGTGAAAGCACTTAAGTAACTGATTTTAATCCAGTAAAATAAAAGTGGAAGATAATATCAAGGCAATTGTTTGATAATTTTCGATTGCAAAGTTGGAGAATTATCTGATCATGTAATAATAATATAAATTAGATTTTAAATTTAGAATTTCACTTCAATCACAAGATTGATTAAAAATGTTTCTTCACATACGGAACCTATTAATTCTAATTATAAATGTATACTGTATCTGCGATGCTTCCGTTATAAAATCAGGTGCGTACAATAAATTTTTTCTGCAAACGTCAAAAAACTCGACTGTGTCACTGAATATTGTTCCCATTCTGGTAAACTCGCGAATCTGCAAAATCGCGATTTTGCATGAGAGCAAAACACATTCAACGGTGTTTGTAAAGACCATTTTATTTCGTTTCAATGATATTTTTGAATATAATATGCTCCTTTAAGGCTATAACAAAAAATTTGAAAGTTCTCTATTTTAACGGCCTAAAATGCAGATTTGCTAAATGACTGTAGTAGTCTAGTAGTGAACGATAAAATTGCATGGTTCCATATAGGTCCTAAAACCTTTATTTTTGAAACGCGACTACTTGTTGTACGAGATCAAATGTCCTAAAGGCCTTAATTTACCTAACTATGCACAAAAATCCAAAATTCATATTGTGAAGAAAAAAAGTTAAAAGTGTTGGAAGTGGGAACTTTTTGTACTTTTTTTGTAGATTCATTTGTATAAAAAGAATTATTTGTGCCACAATTGATTTTTTTTAATGTAAAAATAACTTTCTATTCCTCAAAAATTACTCTATCAATAAATAAAAAGATCAGCTCTATGCGTTATTTAATAACAGAAAGAAAATGTTTTTGAAAGATTTAGCGCATGAAATTCGCGAGTTTATTGTAGTCAAAAACCAAGATTTATGCAGTTTTTTGAGTTTAAAATGGCTGTATCTAAGTAACGAAATGAGATACAAATCCGAAGCTTCATTGTGGTCATCTACCATTCAAATCCACTATCTAACTCAATTTCGCCAAATTTGCAGATTCGCGAGTTTACCAGAGTGGGGACGATATGTAAGGGTGACGTTTAACTTTTTTGTGTGACTCATTAGTCACACAAAACAGTACTTTCTGTCCTAATAAAACAATGTACTATTCCTACCTACTTAAAATAATTTTTTTTAAATTTTAGGATGTTCAATTTCTGTAAATGGTCACTTGGGTAATCCTCAACCTTTGCTATTGAAACAAAACAATGCAACTAGTGATATAGATGTCTTTTTGTTGCCAATCGATAGAAACGGTACTTTGAGCTTCAAAACTGGCGAAAAAATCGATATCGCTTGCCCCGGCTCAAATTCAATAATCCTTAATGGCGTTAACACCAATAAATTAATTTTAGAAGCACAATGCAAAACAAACATAACATTTTTAATTAATGGAAAAGACGTTCCTTTTAATAAAATTGTCTGCAAGACTTACCCTCTTAGCATAGCTCGTTATACCAAGAAAACGTGTGCTGGACAACACAAAGAAATTGAAGTAGGATTTAACGTTAACAATCGCTTTATAAGGCATTTATTAATTTGTTTCGATAATGTTCTTCAGTTCTCATTGTATACTTATGCCAATTTAACATCGACTATTGCTGGAAATGAAATAGGCCATCCAAGACCTACTTTTAATCAAGGAAGCTTTTACAATGTTACTCCTAAAAATGTGAACCAACTTTATTTGCGCGGAGAACAAAGAAAGACTATTAATAACATTTTAGGTCTTGCTCCAAGCAATACTTCGATCATACAAAATGATAACTATTATTATTTATCCAGAGGTCATTATTCGGCAAAAGCCGATTTTATTTATGGAAGTCAACAAAATTTAACATTTTGGTATGTAAATGTAAGTCCTCAATGGCAAACTTTTAACGGAGGTAATTGGAACACAATGGAAGGGGATTGTAGAAGATTTGCGAGCGATAGAAAATTAGATTTAAGAGTTTACACCGGCTCGTACGGAATTTCAACTCTTCCAGATATAAATGGAGTACAAAAAAAATTGTATTTATTCGAAGATGCTAAGACACGACGCGTCGGTATTCCTGTACCTTCAATTTACTATAGGGTGGTTTATGATCCTAAAAGTAAAGCTGGCGTTGCACTTGTCGGTTTGAATAATCCTTATAAGAAGAATGTACAAGAAGATGTCTTGTGTAAAGACGTTTGTGATAAAATTAAATGGCTTACGTGGGACCAAAAAAATTTGTTTTTGGGTTATTCGTACTGTTGCGAAGTTAATGAATTGAGAAAAACTATTACTACAATTCCAGCTTTTGAAGTTAAGGGTTTGTTAGTGTAGGTGTAATGCAATTTAATAAAATTATTTAGTAGTCTAATCTTTTACTTCTACATTTTACATTTACATAAGTATGGTCGAAATAGATCTTTTTGAGAAAAGTTTGGGAATAGGAAGCTTTTTTCACAAATCGCTTTGTTTTGGGTCCTTAATCAATCACCTGATACATTTTTTCTGAATGTCTTCAATGTTCAATGGCAGATAAAGATAAAATCCGAAACTTATGGGAAGAATGGAGTGGAGCCAATGAATGCGCTGTAACGAAAATGTGTCTGGTAACATCTGGACGTATCAATTTTAGAGTTATGGAGAGAGAGAGAGCAGTCGCTCGCTTCATCTTATTCTTCTCATAAGTTCCGGACTCAAAACCAGTTTTGCTAAAAACAAATGCAATTTTGACCATATTCCAGCACGCCCCTGACTTGAGAAAATTTCCACCATAATTCCCGACCTCTTAGAAAGATTATTAATTTTCAGGATATAAAGAAATGATTCTTAGAGGACATAAATAAAAATTCTTATTTTGGTTTTATCGAGGAGTCAGCCACTGTTCTGAATTTGTACACAGATTGACAGATTGCCGATGACTGTAGGTTAGGTTAGGTTAGGTTAGAGTAAGGTTAGGTAGGGTCGGTTAGGTTTAGGTTTAAATGATAAACTTGAACTTTACTTGTACAGAAAAGTTTGGGCTCGTCGGCACTCGCCGACCTGCGAGTCCGATCCTGGATCAAAGGAGGTTAGACTATTTTCTTCTGATTCGATGTTATTTAATTCTTTATTTGTTCTAGACATTTCCTCACTTCGACGTAAGACGAAGACTATTTGGCAGATTCTTCATATTTGAAGATACTTCTTTTTGGTTCTTTTACTTGCTGAGTGAACTGTTCAGAAATTACTGCAGTCTCGGTATTCTTGATGGGTCACCCTCTTAATCTTATGAAAGTTAATACGATTCGAGGCGCCCTTCAGACATAGGAAGATCGTATTTGAATTAATTTACTTTTATTGGCGTTTGGATTTTAGCACCTTTTATGGATGCCCCTCTAGACTAGTCTTTGCTTGGAGCTAACTCTGCATTCGCCGTTACCTCGAGTTTTCTATTCAAGTCTGGAGTCTTTCGCTTGAAAGACGTAGTAATCCTTGAAGAGGATTCACAGAGCAGTTGCACATTTATACTATTTGGTATTGACAACTTGTTCTAAAAAACGCTTCTCTTACGTCTTACCTGAAACTTCTGTAGGATCAGACCAATGATGCCCCATGTTGCCATTTGTAACTTGAACAAAATTTCTACCGATCTTTCCACCCTGTTCTTACTTAACTCGGCATGTCGTCTCTAGGAGAGGACATTCTCTGAATATAACGAATGAGCTCTTCAGAACTGGTCATAGGAAACATGTTTTCTCCAACCAGACATTGTTCAATTGAAATATTCATCTCTGAGTACGTTGTGATTACTCCAAATGTCGCTGCATCCAAAGGAAGAGACCTATCGACCTGGCCAGTCTTACTGTGGATCAAAGGACGTTCGACTATTCTCTTCTGATTCGACCTTATTTAATTCTTCATCTGAAATAATTTCGACGTAAGACGGAGATTCTTTGACAAATTCTCACACTCTTTATCTTATGAAAGTTAATACGATTTGAGGAGCCCTTTAGACATAAAGTCAATATATTGGTATTTGGATTTTGGCGTCCTTTATGGATGCTCCTTTAGGCTAGTATTTGCTTGAAGCTAACTGCATTCAGCGTCACCTCGAGTTTTCTATTCAATTCTGTAACTTTTCGCTTGAAAGACGTAGTAATTCTTGAAGAGGATTCACAGAGCAGTTGCACACTTATACTTTTTAGTATTGGCAACTTGTTCTAAAAAACGCTTTTCTGTCGTTTCGTCTTACGTGAAACTTCTCTAGGATCAGACCAATGATGCCGCAGATCGCAGATGTTGCCATTTGTGACTTTAGCAAAATTTCTACCGATCTTTCCATTCCACCCTGCTCTTACTTAACTCAGCATGTCGTCTCTAAAGGCTCATCTTCACACACACGCCTTCCGGTTTGCCTGCACAGGCCAAACCAGAGCGCGTGGACAGCATTCAGGTGGCCTGCGCTGACCGCCTGCAAGCCTGTGTGTGAAGGTGAAGACGAGCCTTAAAAAGACATTCTCTAAAGATAACGAATGAGCTCTTCAAAACTGATCATAGGCAACATTTTTTCTCTAACCGAAATTTTCCATTTGTGAAAAACTCATCTCTGACTATACGTTGTGATCGCTCCAAATGTCGATGCATCCAAAGGAAGACACTACTTCTCTGTTTTGACTATAATTAAGCTTATTTTTATTGTCTCTTTCTGAAGATCATTACTGATTTAGTTTTTCAAATTTGACCACGGTGGGTTCTGTTTTTAATTGTTGGTGATAATAACTATAATTATATCAAATCTAGACATGGAGTTCTTGTGTATCTATAAATTTGAGAGTCATAATGCTTATTTTGGTTAATTAGACTCAGAAGTCAGAAACCATGACAAGAGAAAGACGTGGTCACTTGCTAATACTCCTAATTGAAATTATTTATTAAAGTTTGAGTTTATAGATTAACCAACAAGGTCTAATTACCTACATATAAACAAAGAGTGATCAAATAGGTGATGTTAATTACTTTAAGGGTCATGTCACTATGCACGTAAGTTGTAATTGAGCAGAGCGATTCTTGATGTTCAATGGCATAATCAATCAAATCCTCTCAATAGATATGCTTTAAATGTCCAAAACAATCAATTTGGAAATTGAAACACACTCAAACCTTGTATTATTGAAAAAAATTAATTAAAACTTAAAACTATTATTAACTACAATCGCATCAAATGCGCAAAACTGATAAGAAAAAAATTAAAAATGTTAAACAATAGGCCTCTCAAAAAATACTGATAACGGAAGAAAAAATAATTTATAAACGTAACCGATTACGTGAAAATTCCATTTGTTTAAAAAGTTAAAGCAATGATTAACTTAATATCCGTTGTAATTTTTTTAATTGCTCAAACGTACTCTTTTGGAGCAGTTCTTCCTAAAGCAGGTAAGCAGTTCTAACTCAACTTTATAGTCCTTCAAACTAATTAAATTAATTTAGGATGTACAATTGCCGTAAACGAACATTTTAGCGACCCACAACCTTTATTACTATATCAAAATGACGAAGTTGAAGATATAGACGCTTTTCCCATACCAGTAGATGGAAAAGGTACTTTAAATTTTGCCCAAGGTGAAAAGTTAGACGTCGCGTGTCCTGGAAGTTCGGTGGTTGCAAGTGGAACTAATTTGAATTCTGATGTAGTTGAAATAACATGTAGCTCTGGAACTAGGTTTGGACTTAAAGGGAAAAATGTGGAATTTAATGAAATTAAATGTGCGAAAGCAACCGTAAATACAGCTCGTTACACTGGAAAAACTTGTGCTTCAAAACATAAAGAAATAGAGATTGGATTTGAGGTAAATGGGCGTTTTATTAAACATATAATAACGTGTTTCGATGAAGAGTTGCAACATGCTGTTTGGGCAAAGAACGTTCTTAGTCCTGGTATAATAGGCACTCAAGTAAATTATCCAAGACCAGGTTTTCAAGTTGGAAAATTTTATGACGTAAAACCAGATAGTGTTGCTAATTTATATACACAAAATACACAGAGGAAAACTATTAATGGAATATTAGGTTTGAAAGAATCTGATAATACAATAATTCAGAAGAACACCAATTTTTATTTAGCAACAGGACATTATACTCCTAAAGGAGATTATATTTATGGCGCTCAACAAAGATTAACTTTCTATTTTGTAAACGCTGCTCCGCAGTGGCAAAGTTTTAACGCAGGTAATTGGAACACGATGGAAGCCAATTGCAAAAAGCTCGCAATCAGTAAAGACAAAAATTTGGTAATTTACACAGGAAGTCATGGAATTTCAACACTTCCCGATGTCAAAGGAAAAGAACAAAAATTATTCTTATGGAATACCGAAGACAACGTAGGTATTCCAGTACCAGCAGTTTATTATAAAGTTGTATACGAGCCCATATCTCAAGCTGGAATTGCTCTCGTAGGTTTGAATAATCCTTACAAAAAGGATGTTAAAAGTGACGTATTTTGCAAAGATGTTTGTGATCAAGTTAACTGGCTTACTTGGAAAAGTAATAATATTACTTTAGGTTACGCCTATTGTTGCGAAGTTGATGACTTTAGAAAAACTATCAAAACTTTACCTTCCTTTAAAGTTAAATCTTTGTTAACTGCATAAATTTTAATAAAACTTTGAAATCTATTTTTTATCCTAAAACCAATTTTTGTTCCATCTCAAGCTATTGAAAATAATACCTCAACACCGTTAATTTATGAATATTATAGGTAGGATTAGGATTGTTAGGGTGGAGGATAAACCGAGGTTTACGCGCACTTAGACCACTTGATCGGGCCCATTCTGTTTCCTCCCTTTTGCAACTCCTTCCGGCCCTTCAGTTCTTGATCCATCCCAACCTTTGGATGAACTCAAGGATACTGGCGGGTGAAGTGTTGCTGATACTGGCCATGTTCACCCAGTATTCTCCTAACAAGGATCCTAAAATTAACGTTAATGTAGGGCAGTGAAAAAGTACGTGTTCCATCGTTTCATCCGCTTCGTTGCATCCTCTACAATTGGGGCTGTCAGCAACACCCATTCTGTATAGATGCTTGTTCAGTCGACAGTGTCTAGATGGCTCTTTCATGGCTATTTTAGCAAGCTTGCAGCTGGTACAGTTAGCCTAATATTTCTTGTGAGCTATCAGCATGTTACTTTTCAATAGAGTGTTAAGTGTGCTGATTGAGGGAGTCATAGAGGGCTCAGGGCCAATAGGCAAAGTCGCCTAGCCCTCTCTCGCCAACTGATCAGAGTAATAAAATCACAAGAAGTGGTCTAAAAAATGATGAGGCAAATGCACACATTTTTAAAGTAGGTATAAACTTTGATGTTTGAGGTATTCTCTCATTTTATGCTCTTTTTTGTCTAAAAATAACTCCATTAAGTGCCTTTTGATCAAAATTGGGTTCGGATATTTTATCAGCATATTGCACAGTGATGTTATCGACCGTTTAAGAAAAAAAATTGCCATTACCAAACTGTTCTCAAAATCATGAAAAATTATGCTTCTTTGCCACCACTTTTGCTATTTAAACGTTTAAATACATCAATTCGTTTGTATTTTAATTTTGCATAAATTATCTCTCTTGCTAAATTTCGTCAACCTAACCGTTAAGTAGAAAAAAATTAAAATGTGATTATTAAAAATGTCTTAAGACTTCGACCAACAACCATTAATTGCTTGGCCATTAAACTATCTAGCAAAATCGAAAATAATGAAATTTGATACCTCCCAAACTGAAATTTGTTGTCAGAACACGGTCCTCACGTTTTGCAAACTCACTTCCCTTCAGAACCCGGTCTATGGGTATATTTTTGCCGAATTTTGCTTCAAACTTGGTTGTTCAAAGCCGAAGAAATTGTATACAAAATTTGTTAGAAAAGGTCTTGCTTCCATTTTTTGAGATTGCCTTGGGCCATGTGATAGTTTGTTATGAGTGTTTATGTAACTGGACACATTATTAACAATTATTCGCAAAAAATTGGCCAAAGGGCTCTTGCCAGGGCTGGATTATCCATGAAGCTCATGAAGCGCGTGCTTCAGGGCCCGGTGTTGAGCAGGGTCCAGAGAAAAGGAAAAAACTCAAACAAGCTAAAAGATTAAATTCGAAAACGGTGGGTCCTAGGGAAAAAATTACTTTTAGCAAAATGAAAGCTTATCAAACTCCCTACAAGAATGTTCTTATTTATTGTTGCTCTATTCCTTACATATTTCGAGATATCTGCCCGCAAAAATCGTTAATGTATAAAAACAAACTTTGCCTCATATAAAATAGTAAAGGAAATTTAATGCTCTTCAACTTCTTTTCTGAAGACTCTTACTGTAAAACGAAGGGCGGAGGAGCTAGAGGCAAAAGTTTCAGGAAAAACGTCAAAAATTTGTTTCATACATTAACAATTTTTGCCGGCGAATATCTTTAAAACTAGAGGAATAGAGAAAACAAAGAATAGAAATAATCTTGTAGAAAATTTACTAAGTTTTCATTTTACTAAGAATAATTTTTTTCCTAAGACCTAACGTTTACGAGATTTGAGCGAAAACTCAGCAATGGGACTTTTATTTTTTGAAAAAAAATTGCTTCGCATAAAATAGTAAAGGAAATTTAATAGGTACTCTACAACTTCTTTTCTGAAGACTTTTACTGTAAAACGAAGGTGCTAGAGGCAAAAGTTTCACGAAAAACGTAAGGCAAAAATTTGTTTCATACATTAACAATTTTTGCGGGCAAATATCTCGAAAACTAAAGGAACAGAAAAAAAATTAATCTGAACAATCTTGTAGGAAATTCGATAAGCTTTCATTTTGTTAAGAGTAATTTTTTCCCTAGGATCTACGGTTTTCGAGATATAAGCAGAAACCCTCAAAACAGGATCATTTTCCCTCCTTCCCCCCCTTAGCCATGTAGTTAGAAGCGGGAACTTTTAGTATTTTAATTTTTTACTTCTTAACTAATCCAAACACATTCCTGAAAAAAACTTTCACCCTCTTCCATGTTCTTTAGGTCTCTAGGCAGTAACCATAACGAAGCTATGGTAGTAGCTGTGGAGAGCAGGTTAGCAGAGCAGGGAAAAACATTTTTACGGACAGTGTTGCCAGATTATGCTAAAATACATAAATACGCCATTGTTTCTTCTTTACTTTTATTTTGTACTTTGTTTTTAAAACTACAAAAATTCAAAAAATAAAAAAATTTCTTCTAGATAAATTATTCAACAACAATCGTTAAACTCAAAACTGTGTAACATTGAAACAAACACAAAACATTATTTTAAAAATTAGACAAATTTCTTAAAATTAGAAAACAAAACAAATTATAACAAGCGTACTTTAAATCCTGACGCCATTTTATTAATAACAATTCCAATTTTCCTTTCCGAAGTATCTTTTTTCGAATTTTGAAGACTAGTATATTTTTCAACCACACCGTTAACTAAAAAAACAAAAAAATAATTTCTTCTACTTTTTAAACTAAACATTGCTTTCTTATGTATTAGAACTACTAAGGTTAAGAGCTATTTCCGAACTTTTTCTCACGGTTATGCTAGCCGGTATATCTGGATGAATTTTTGCAACTGAAAAATTATAAATTTTAATTTACAGTTTAAATTATTTTGAAAGTTAGAAAAGACCCAAACCTTGTCTAAAGAACTAAAGGCGTGCAAAATTAAAAAAAGAAAAACTTACATTTATTTGAATCGTTAGACGAAACTGTTGAGTTTGCTGGAGAGAGCATGGAATCTGATGATGGGTAACTATCGGCACTGTACAAAGTTATAGTGTCTTCTCGTTTTTCTCTTTTAATATCAGTATTGCACGTTTGTAATAGTTTGAGTATATCATGATTTACTTCCATAATTTTCGTATTTTCGCTGTTCGTTGTTGAGACAGTCTCGACAATTTGTACGTCACTGTATTTCGTTGGAATGTACTTGACTACTTTAGGTGTTGTTGAATTCTTGTTTTGGTCGCATTTGTATTTACCGACACGTTCTCTTAATTGTATAAGTTTCATTGTTTCACTCAAATTGTTATTACATAGTGATAAAGCAACATCGATTTCTTTCGGGTGGACGTGAGGAAATGCTAATATTAGCGTTTTCTTGTTAAGGCTTTTGAAAAGCAAGTTGTGCTCTCGAAAATACATTTGGTAACGTGGTGGAAGTCGCTGGCCAGCCTAAAATATTTTTTACATTTTAGATATTTCTTCCAAAAAAGATACATTTTCAATTATAGTGGTTTGGAGGACTTGAAAGGAATCTCCAGTGCAGCTAGTGAGTGCCAAATCTAACATGGGCAAGAGTATGATGGGTTGTAGCAGATTTTGTTTCATTATGGTCTGTTAAAAGGTTGATTGAGGGAGGTGAAACGTAATACGTAAAACACAGACGAAATACAAGCTAAGAACACAACTACGCAAATCAAAAATCCAAATCATGAAAAAGACATTTTGAAAAATTATCAATGGAGAGGCACATTTTGGGAAAATTTATTTGGATGAGCTGCCAATTAATTTTTAATACACAAAGTAGCAGTTTTGCTAACGAAAGCAAATAAAATTACCCAACATTTAAGTTTATGATACTTATCTAAGCCAAAATCAAAAAATATCAAACAAAAATACCTGTTGATACTCTAATTATTTTTGGCAAACTTCTTATGGGTTACAGTTGCTATCAAATATTTTTAACCTTTTACTAGAATGAAAGGTTTCGTTTTCAAATTACGAAACAGTCGTAAGTGTATTATTTTTTTGCATTAAAAACGTAAAATATTATAAATTTGGGAAAGTAGTAAACAAAATTTTTTTCATTAATGAAATCGCTTTGCCAAACTGAACAATGAGTTACCAAAATAACCACAATCAACCCATTTATCTAATGACGAGTCAAAAAGGTCTAAAATGCAATTTAAAAATGAGAAGTTTCTGAAACGGCTGCGTTTGAGATGATGTGTTCTGATGAATGCTTATAAAAATTCGAAAATGTTCTACGACCCAGGATAAGATCTTGATAGTAAGCAAAAAATAGAATAATGAATAAAATTAGATTTAGATCTGCTGAATAACTTTCTGATAGTTGGGAAAATATGAGAGTTAAGGGAAGAGCTCTAGGATAATAATAAAAAGACCACACATTCCAAAATTTCAAAATGTTTATTTTGATTTTTTATAAATGGCCAAGCTACACATCAAGTTAATTATTTTTGGCTAAGCCTAAATAAACTACTGAAGGCACACAAACTCACACACTTTTATATCGAAGTAGCTAGTTATCAGTTGCGTAAATAACGGGCCCGCAGGGGCCGCGTTGCGGGAGGGCCCCAGAAACATCGTTTAGTTTCAAATTTCGTTATAAACTTGATTTGTGATTAAATAAAATGATTATAACGGGACTGGATAGGGGTCCCACTCTGGATTTTGCGGGAGGAAACTTAGTTACGCCACTACTAGATAGTCCGAAATTTATGAGAACAATAGAGCGGAGCCAATGCGCTATAACGAAAATGTGTTTGGTAAAATCTGGTCGCATCAATTTTAGAAATATATATATATAGAGAGAGAGAGAGCACTCGCTTTCTTCATCTGTACTACGCAAGATATTGACTCCGCTGTGTTGCTCTCATAAATTTCTGGATCTATCTATGCTGATCAAATACGAGGGATTTTCTTTAGTTTGTTTCCTGCCGTGATGGAATATTATGGCATGCGTTCACTCGCTACTACGATATCTAAACAAAGAAGTGCCAATCAGGGTAAAATCTGAAATTTTGAGCCAACCTTTAAAGCACAGTTGGGGAAAAAAAATTTGTTACTTATGGGCAAGACAAACTGATGATGAACCCTGATGACATTGTCAAAAGTGGTGAGATTGTTAAAGGTGATCCTCGAATATCTATTTATTCTTCAATGGAAATTTATATTCGGAGCGTTCACAGAAAATACTGTAAGTACTTGAAAATATCGTCGGAGATTCTGCAAAACCTCGTATTAGACAATTTTTGACATTTTTAGATTTTTATGTATTAAACTGCAAGAATTCAATGCCGAACTATGTGTAATTTATTAGATTATATGACGGTTAAAGCCATTATTGTATCTGTAATCAAAATCACGTATTCCAAAGAGATTACAATGTGCGCGCAAAAAAAACACCTACTTGTTCTTTTTTCTTATTAATAAATATTATAAATAATACTTTTAGAAAGCACTTCTGTTTAAACTTAAAAGAAGTGTTGAAATTCAAGTAAAAATAAAAAAATTAAAAAACCAATTAAAAAGGTTTTTTATCGCTTCTGTAAGACTTGCGAAAGTGCTAATACGAGGTTTTGCGGAATCTCCGACGATATAGCATTTAAACCAGACGAGACGGTTTTATGTTATGGCTGTGTAAAAGCCGTGTCTCCCCAGTCCCACTACTTTGGATTTTCGAATTTTTTTATGGCATTAAATAGTTTTGTACCGTTTTGTGTTTTTTGCCAAATATTGGAAAGTATCGATTCTGATTTTACTGGGATTTTACTATTGTTAATTTTTTAAAAGGACAAATCAAAAATGCGCCATCAGTTTTTCTCTAATTCTTCTAATTACCGAGGTCCCCTATGTGAACATTTAATTTTGCAACCCTGTACATTTTTGCCTATAAGTACTTGAAATTAATAGTTTTCATGTTATTTGCATTTTTTTAAGATTTTGATATCAAACAATTAAATAACAATGGCCATGTTGTGTATTTATTTACAAAAAACAAAATATATTGTTTACAAAACAAAAAACGCCTATTTAACAAAAATTAAAAAGCATCCAATTTTTAATACAAAATATTAATTACTAACAGGAAATGCCAGATTATGATACTGAAACGCTAGCGTTGCATAAATGCGAATTATATTGTAATCCGAGAATTAGATTTATAATCCTTCGATTTAGCAACATTACACAATAAATTAATAAATAAATGTCAAATTTTGACAAACTGTATTCACAAGGTCTGTTCGTTTGACTTGCACTAGTTGCTTGGAACCGTCAGTGAACTAATGAGAATGAAGAATACAGAATAGTCTTTAGTCATTGGTTCACTGACGGTTTCGAGCACCTAGTGTAAGTTAAACGAACAAGCCTATTATAATTCAACACAAAAATAACTTAACCTCAAATTTTAATTTACAAACGTCAAACTTTGACATTACAGTGTGTTACGTTGTCATATCAAAGGATCCTAAATCTCGGATTAAAATATAATTTGCTTTTATGCAACCGAGTTAATGTGCTGTGGTTACTGTTTTTTTTAAACACACTTCTCTTTTATCTATTAAGGATTTACAGCAACATTTTGCTTTTTTGAAATAAATATACGCTACAGAGGCCATGGTTAGTGTTAAGAGTACAAAACCGAAAATTCTGGATTATAGGAAAATGTAACAAGTAAGTTGACATAAAAAGGGTGAAAAATTTAGCTCTGCTCTGTATTAAAATATACAGTTCCATTCAAAAAAATTAAGTTATTGCAATTTACAATTTATGAGATTCGACACTTGATTTCGAACACTTTGTATTAGTTATTTGAAGTTTTTCTAACTCAGAATGTTGCTCAAATAATGCCGTTTTTAGATTTTCAAAATAATAATTATCATCAGCATTAGAACTCAAAAATTTCAGAAAATATACATTTACATAATTAGGGCCAAATCAAGATGTAGTAAGCTAGTACTAGAGTCGAACTATCGGAAAAACAGCATTTTTGGGAAAAGTTGGGGATAGCAATTTTTTCACACGAATTGTTTTATTTGGGGTCCCTAGTTCTTATGGGAGATATTTTCCTGAATCAGAGGCATGCGGGAACAGGGTCAAAAATTGTTTTTAGCAAAACTGCTAATTTTGATAATATCTTTGATCACATTGAAGATAGCAAAAAAATACATATCAGATAAGAAAGAGAATGGAACCGGTCCTAGCCAAAACGGATAGTTAAATATTAATTTTTTAGTTTTAATATTTTAAAAGAAATTTTAAAAGTTAAATAAATAATGTTTAAATTTTTATAATAGTAGTTTGTTTTATTAGGAGTAGAAATGTCACTTTTTTAGGCAAGTCAGTAGCGCTGGTCAGACGAAACGAAGTTGAGTCTGACAACTACTGACGAACCAAAAAAAGTATTTTTACTCCGTATGAAACATTTAATTTTTTCTTCAAACGTAAAACTTATAAAAACGATAAATAACATTTTTTTCAATTGTCAAATATTTTTTTTAATTAATTTTAACTTGTAAAAAGAAGCTAATTATTAAACGCAACGAATAAATTATAACAGAAAATTTATAAAAACATTACCTTTTTACATTACAAATGCTTAGAAATATGTATCATTTTACGTTACAATTTGTTGTAAATATTTAGGGTTAGAATTTACTTTTACATCCTAGGATGTAAAAGTAGAACTTTAACCTTACTTGTTCAGTAACAAAATGGCAACTTTTTTTTGACGTTTGAACAAAAAATGTCTTATAAAGAATACTGTACCTTTCAACTTCTACTACAACTATTAACCCTCCATTCAACGGGTGAGGCCTGTGAGTCCAAGCAAAAGTGAAAATTGTCTGTAACTTAAAAAAATAAATACTTTTTACTGTAATATTCTATCTACCTTCTTAACTTGTAATAACTCATATCATCAGCATTTGCTTTTCAAATTTTTTCAAAAAATGAATCCTCTAGGTCACAGTTTGTTCTGACAGGCCTCACCCGTCGGTTTGTGTAACTTTGTGATAACCGATTATTTTTGTTATAAAGCATTATTTAAGCGCAAAATTTATCTGCAGACCATAAAAAATAATTGGTTTTAAGTTTCAATGCTTGTTTGTAAATTTTTTGTTTAGGTGACAAGTGCAACATAAGCAAAACTTCTTATTATTTTTCCGGTTTTGTAAGACTTGGTTATGTATTTAGTACATTGAAGCCTGCTATTTCAGTGAAGTTTAGGCTCTTGCAGTTTGTGTTGAGAATTTTATAATTTAATTTTTTTGTAATTTTCTGCTTATTTGATCAATATACTAAATATGTATTATGATAATCAACTTTATTTTCCTTCAATGTCCATAAAAAACAGTTTTCAATAAAAAATGTCAAAAAAGGATAAAAAATTAAAAATTAAAAAATAGTAACTAACAAAAGGACCTACGCTTTAATTCTTCTGTAAAATAATGAAGAATAAGGTAGATTTTCAATTAAAAAAATGTCAGTGCAATTCTTGCACCCTTACTATTTTTTAGCTATAGATATAAAGTGAGCCTAACAGGCCTTACCCGTTGGGTCGTGTGATTCTAGACCCACCCGTTGGATGGAGGGTTAATAAAGTTGAAGCAAATGGTGGTGGAGGTAAAATTTTCTTTTAGAAAAGTCTTGACAAGCACTTTCATAAAAGAAAATTATAATTTTTTGTCAACTCTTTCGCTCTTTTTTTGATTTTTGTTTATAATTTGTTCTGAACAAAGAAAAAGCCCTACTGGAAAGGGATTTTTTAAACAGTATGAAGACAAAAATTTCGAATAAAAAATTGAGGGCTCAAAACGTCTAAAAATAAAAAAAAAGTACTTCATGAGAAATTTTGGGGAAATTAGAAAGTGCTAAAATGCATTTTTTATCGCTTCAATAAAAATAAAACATAGGTACCTAATCACATTAATATGAACCAGTCAACCAGTTGAAACTTGTAACAGGGATGTATGTATAGTAACATAAAATTCTTAAAATAAATTTCCATGTGGAAAAATTGTTAAAAGTTCCTTTTTTTCAAAAAAGGCAGACTGAGTAAAATTAGAATGAACAAGAGATTGCTTTACGGGCCTTTTTATTATTGCATAATGTGTAACAATAAATCCTAGCATGTTCATGAGGAGTTTTAGGATTAAATTAATGTATACCTAATGTTCAATTACAATTAACAAAGAATAAGCTGAGTGAGTTTTTTATCTTTAATTTCATCCGCAAAAACTTTTTCAAACGTTGGTACACAAAATTAAAATTTTTTCGATTGAAAAATTTAAAATTACTTTTCATGCGAACAATTTGTTATTTGTTTAAATAAAGTCACTATCATACCTGCATTCTAACACCTGGACCTGGTGGAAATCTACTCATAGAAGCCCTCTCATGCCTAGAAATTCCCATCGAAGGCACCCTTTGAAGACGACGTTGATTAATACCACTAGGCGCCGTCGATTCCCAAGGCGATCGTCGAGCGGGGTTTAAAAAAAACGTATTCAATTCCACGTCCATTATAATAACAATATGTAATTGTTTTAACAAAAAATTAAGATAGAAATTCGAAGCACTTAACAACAACGTAATATTTTAAATACTAAAATGTCTTTCTTAAAACTTGCAAACAAAATGCATGGTTCTTGGTATGGTATCGTTTTTGTTTTCGTTGATAAACCAGCCAACGTGGAAATGAAAAACTTTTTGTTTGTTGGACACCACATGCTTTGATCCCCATTCTATTGGCTATATTTGCAGGTGTTTTAAACTAATTTTATTTACCTCTATTTTAAAAATTTATTAAGCGCTTTAAACCGAATTTTGAAAATTTGTTTTAATAAAGTCCTTATGTAATTTTGAAAATTAAAAAATTTACTTTCAAAATTACCAAGAAATACATTTATTGTATTGCAATTTTCTAATACATAAAATTAATTTAACGTTCTTTCTAAAACTAATAAATCAAAATCAAAAAACTTGCAGAAAGACTCAACAGGTAGTTGAACCACTCTAAAAATTCTGATGTGGTCTTAACAGGACTCTCTTGTACGCATGAAAGCTAATTTTATGAGGTTTAAGATATTCAAAAATATTCAGGTTGCTCTAAAAAGTTTTTAGTATTTTACAATAACTAAAAATTGTAGAGTATCAAAAAATATTATGTTCAAAAATTTTCCTGATTTCAAAACAGTAAACATGGAGTTTTCCATTGAAAATAATCCCGTTTCCGCGTAAACTGAAAGTCATTATCTCATTATATAAAGTGTCTAGTGTAACTATTATCAGACAGTTAATTTGACGTGATTTGACGAGCTTTCAAAATTGTGAAAAATATACAGGATGTTCCATTCAAAAGAATGCAGTGGGTGTCATTTCCGGTTCTACCAGAAGTCGCAATGTATGAAGTGTTTCTTATCGTCAGATAGCTAATTTGGTGAGATTTCAAAATATTGAAAACTATACACGGTATACCATTTAAAATAAGACAGTTGGTCTCATTTTCGGTTCTACCGGAAGTCAAAGTATGAAGTGTGTGATATCATTAAAATATTGTGAATAGGATATTTCATTTCAATTAAGAAAGTTTCCGATTAAACCGTAAGTCGGAAGTCGGAAGATACTTTCGATACCTCGATACTTTCGATACTTCGATACTTTCGATACCTCGATACTTTCGATACCTCGATACTTTCGATACCTCGATACTTTCGATACCTCGATACTTTCGATACCTCGATACTTTCGATACCTCGATACTTTCGATACCTCGATACTTTCGACCCTCGGTACTTTCGACCCTCGGTATCGGTATTCGATACCACCTAAGGTATCGATACTTCGAATAAGTATCGATACTTTGCCCAGCCCTACTTTATAGTAGTGTCAAACTACGACAGATCAAGGTAGACAACCGAATTTATTTTGTCATTTTGTGACAGCTGTCATCATGCTGTCATCTGTCATAAATTACAATTACATTTAATTTCGGTTTTTATATTATTTGTTATCAGTTATTTAGGTTGTAGTCTGGTTGATTTGGTTTAGCGCTACTATCGTGCGGTAATTTTGTTAACTGGACAGGTATCGAGATAGTTCAACATAACGCAAATGAAATGCGCTAGATAAAATGGCGACCACTCCGCACAAGTTCCCAAATAATCCCGGAGACCGCTGCTGTATACCTACCCCGATCGAGTTATGTGTACAGACTATCATTAATTTATCGAGGTAATTTGTCCAACCATGAAAAGGCAATCCTGCCTAACAAAATAATTTGTCTAGTTTATGTGTATAATGCGATACTATAGACCTATGCACATCATTTTCTACGTTGATCTGTCTTAAACTCTAAAGCATAATAAAGTTGTGTTGATTTTCCTAACCTTTTCGCCCGCAGCAAGAAAACCACAAGTTCTAAAATTTTCAAAAAATTACAGCTTTGGTAGAAACTCGGTTACATTTCGTCAAAAAAATTGAGGAAATTCTATTTTTAAATTTGGTAATAAATTGCAACAAAACTATTATCGGCGAAGGTGCACCCCAATAACATCCCCTGCCACCTACTTTCGGCAAGTTTTCACCAGGCAGGATTGGTTTTTCGGATAGAGGACATCAAGATCTTTAATTTGATAGCTGATTTAGTGGAAAACTAGATGAGTGTAGTATATAAAACCCCAAAAATGAATCGGCAACCGAGCTTCCTAATAACCTCTCCTGCCACCCACTTCCAGCCAGTTTTCACGAAGCAGGATAGGTTTTTCGGATAGATGACATCAAGATCTCTAATTTGATAGCTGATTTAGTGGAAAACTAGATGAGTGTAGTATATAAAACCCCAAAAATGAATCGGCAACCGAGCTTCCTAATAACCTCTCCTGCCACCCACTTCCAGCCAGTTTTCACGAAGCAGGATAGGTTTTTCGGATAGATGACATCAAGATCTCTAATTTGATAGCTGATTTAGTGGAAAACTAGATGAGTGTAGTATATAAAACCCCAAAAATGAATCGGCAACCGAGCTTCCTAATAACCTCTCCTGCCACCCACTTCCGGCCAGTTTTCACGAAGCAGGATTGGTTTTTCGGATATAGGACATCAACATCTTTAATTTGATAGCTCATTTAGTGGAAAACTGGATTAGTGAAGTATCTTAAGTCCCAAAAATGAATCGGCGAACGCGCGCTTAAATAAATTACCCTTCCACCAACTTCCGGTAAATTTTCAAAAAGCAGAATTGGTTTTTCGAATAGAAGACATCTGGATCTTTAATTTGAGATCTTATTCAGTGCAAAACTAGATCTGCGTAGTATTGAACGCCTTAAAAATGTGTCTGCGCGCGCTGGGCTTTTACTACACTCATCTAGTTTTGCTATAAATTGGCTTTCTTATTAAAGGTCTTGATGTACTCTATCCGAATCCCCCATCCTGCTTGGTGAAAACTTGCCGGAAGTAGGTAGCAGGAGAGGTTATTGGTGCGCGCGCTTGTTGACTTCTTTTAGGGCATAAGAAACTACACTCATCTAGTTTTGCTATAAATTCGCTTTCATATTAAAGATCTTGATGTCCTCTATCCGAAAAACTCAACCTGCCTGGTGAAAACTTTCCGGAAGTAGGTGGCAGGGGAGGTTATTAGGAGGCTCGGTTGCCGATTCATTTTTGGGGTTTTATATACTACACTCATCTAGTTTTCCACTAAATCAGCTATCAAATTAGAGATCTTGATGTCCTCTATCCGAAAAACCTATCCTGCTTAGTGAAAACTAGCCAGAAGTGGGTGGCAGGAGAGGTTATTAGGAGACTCGGTTGCCGATTCATTTTTGGGGTTTTATATACTACACTCATCTAGTTTTCCACTAAATCAGCTATCAAATTAGAGATCTTGATGTCATCTATCCGAAAAACCTATCCTGCTTCGTGAAAACTGGCTGGAAGTGGGTGGCAGGAGAGGTTATTAGGAAGCTCGGTTGCCGATTCATTTTTGGGGTTTTATATACTACACTCATCTAGTTTTCCACTAAATCAGCTATCAAATTAAAGATCTTGCTGTCCTCTATCCGAAAAACCAATCCTGCCTGGTGAAAACTTGCCGAAAGTAGGTGGCAGAGGATGTTATTGGGGTGCACCTTCGCCGATAATAGTTTTGTTGCAATTTATTACCAAATTTAAAAATAGAATTTCCTCAATTTTTTTGACGAAATGTAACCGAGTTTCTACCAAAGCTGTAATTTTTTGAAAATTTTAGAACTTGTGGTTTTCTTGCTGCGGGCGAAAAGGTTAGGAAAATCAACACAACTTTATTATGCTTTAGAGTTTAAGACAGATCAACGTAGAAAATGATGTGCATAGGTCTATAGTATCGCATTATACACATAAACTAGACAAATTATTTGAATTTTCGAAAAAAAATTAAATTAACGAAAGCAATATGTTTAAATTATTTCGTATTTGACGGTTTTGTCAACAGCGCCACCACATAAAATACGTACAAATTTTGCGGATGACATGCAAACTAAATGACACTTGCATGACACTGCAAGTCTAACTTTAAACCTTCTTAAAAGACATTTCCGGCAGCATTTACTCAGGCAGGATTGCCTTTTCATGGTTGGACAAATTACCTCGATAAATTAATGATAGTCTGTACACATAACTCGATCGGGGTAGGTATACAGCAGCGGTCTCCCTTACTAAAAGCAAGGGTAATATTTGGTAGCTGCTCCACAACTGTTACGTTCGGTGAATGCATCCATAGAGTAATAATAATTATTTTCGATGGTTGAAGTCTTACCAGCAGATTGCAAAATCAACCGTGTAACCAGAAACCTCAAAATCTTTGTAGATAAGACTGATTTTCACTAAGCTCTAAATTGAACCGGCCCTTTAGGTTTACTAAATTTTCAATTTAGTTGGAAGTTCAAAGTTAACTTAAAAATGGCAAATATTTATATGTATTAACACACCAATTAACAGATTTGGAGTGGCATCACCGCTCTAAGCTTTAAAGTAGTGGTACGTTAATATCAACCAAGCCCGGATTGACCCACCGGGAAATCGGGAAGTTCCCGGTAGGCCGTAGTCCTAACTCCTAACGGGGCCTGTGGCCGATTCCTTCGAATTTTTATTAAAATAATTAATTAAGATTCAAAGATAGAAAAATGTTAAACATAAAAGGGTGATAAAAAATCCAAATGCATAGGTTGCATTGTCTGAGTTTCTTTATATTGGTTTGGTTTGCGCAGGAAAGTCCAAAATATAATTGCGTCCACACGTACAGGTTTTTACTCCGGCCAGACCTGTGCAGGCAAATTTTAAAGCAATGCTTAAGTCTCTGCCACACACACAGGCCAAACAGGAGCGTCTGGACATCGTCAGGCTCCGGTTCAAGCTCTGTCCGAATCGGAAGCCTTTGACCTTGTCAAAATTGCCTGCTGCGCTTTTTAAAATTTATAGGGAGTGGGGGCCGGTGGCCGGCTACGAATCCCGGTAGATAATTTGCTTCCAATCCGACCCTGAATCAACCCATAATAAATATAAACCTTGATATTTAGGAAAACGTTTATTCGTGCACACAACAATAACAAACTTTAAAATACTAAAATCAAAAATTTACTCTAAAATTATATCTTGACTCGATAATTCTCTTGAAAACCGTGATGATGCTATTGGGGATAATGGTTCAATAGGTAACTGACATTTGGGAGAAGCTACCGGTAGTAGATCATTACTCGAAGACGATGGCACTAAAAATAAAAATACAATCACGTCAATCACCCAATTGTGTAAAAAATTTCCTCAACTTACCACTAATTAATATATTTTTCGTAACAATTTTATTCGTATCACAACTTTTACCATCCAAGAAAATAGTTTGGTTTTGACTTAGACGCCCATTTTTACTATTTACATCTATTGGGGTTGTTTGGCTATAATTTTGCCAAACACCATTTTCGTTTTTATTCACTTTTTTGCTTCCAACATGAACGCAATGGTAAGGCTGATGTCGATTTGTTTTGTTGCCTATTACATTTTGACGATTATTATACATCTCTTTGCACTTTTTAGCATAAATCAATTTATCGACGGCGCAAAAGAAATCGTTTTTACATAATACCAAGACAGTGTGAAGAGTTGCGGGATGCACGTCTGGAAAAAGTTGCATCAAACGAAGAAAGTAGTAGAATTGGCTCGACGATTGTTGAATCGACGGACACTGTGGGGAATTGAATTCTTTATTAGATTCCAACTATGAATAAAAATTTTAGGATTTTAATTATTATGTAATTAAAACTTTTACCTGGTGTCCTTTGTGAGGACAAGTCATAACTATTTTGTGTGTTTGTTGTTCGTTGGGTGCCATTTCTGATGTTTTTTGAACGTGTTTGGTAATTGTGGAAGACGCTGTGGATGTTCTTGACGTCCACGGACAAAACATTGTTGGATTTTGTGCTGCTTTTGATGTGTTAGCGTTAGTCGCATCCATAAAAATTGAATTTTGCTATTCGGTTGGGGATAATTATGAAGTTACTTTTATATTGTTATTAATATTTTAAACGAATTGTGTTTTTTCCGTTACTATTGTTACAAAAAAAAACACAATTGTTATCAAAGCACTCCCCTATTATATTTTTATTTCCTTATTTGAACTTTTGAACCTATCCATGTATTTATTATTACTCCAGTAAACCATTATCACATTATCAGTTTCTTAAAAAGCTTTCGACGAAAACTCTGATATACTTATAAAAGGACTTTTTTGGCACATAATAAACCAAACTTCACGGGGTTTCAGGAAAGTAAACAATATACAGAGTGTCCCTAAAATATTTTATTTTCATTCCAATAATATTCCTTTTTACGAAGATGCTTTCATGACATTTCTGAATATTTAAGCTTGGGCGGACGAGTCGATTCATAAAATCAGAGCGCTCTTGAACATTGTTTTACACAAAAACCATTTATACTATGAAAAAATGTAATAAGCTATTTTCTTCTCTAAATATCCTGCTTTTTAAAAAAGAATTAAACTTTTTTTTATTGGATCAATATCTTTAGAGATATTTAAGAAAAATAAAATTTTAAAAATTCGAACTAAATTCCATTTTGGGATCTGGAAAGAAGAGCGAAAATTCTTTTAAATGTCTCTTGGTAATTCGTTGTGATAATATTCTTTATGATTTTTTTGCTGATCAATTAAGCGACGCTTTTTATTTATTTTATATTTTTTAAATGTTGTTTGGATACAAAATAAAAATAAGTAACACGTGGGTTGTTTATTTATGGTTAAAAGGAGATCGAAGCTGAGCGCATCAGTTGATCTTTAATTAACCAATTAATAGTTGCACTGTTTATAATTATAATTTTTGTGTAATTAAATTACGTTGATGTGAAGGGAAAAAATTATGTTTCTTTTGTAAGTAGAAGATTTTAGCATATTTAATATTTCCTAACATCATAAGCATAATAATAATTTTTGAATTACTCGTTAAGTTCAAAGGGTCAAAAGTCATAACATCAGAAGTCTTTTAGCTCGCCTCGTCCTCAGTGGCTTGGAGAAATAAATTAATCGAGCTTTTTCGTCGATTCAATTTGGTTTTAGTCGAGCTAAGAATAGATTGTGTCGACTGATGACTTTTGATTGGTTTCGATATTTTAAATATTATTTTAGAAACACACTTTAAATATTCCTCAGTGTCATTCAAATGTGTGATTGCCACCAACTAACTTTTTAAGACTTACGAGCAATTAAATTTTAAAATTTATCTTGGATTTTTGACCAATCTTGATATTGTGTTACCCCAGAGTCCAGTGTCGGATTTACGTATAAGCTACCCAAGCTATAGATTAGGGCCCCAAAAACGGTTTTCTATTATAGGTATCGGAAAATCATATTTGGCACTGACATATAATATCTGTACTTAAAAAGGGCCCTATAAATAGCTTAGGGCCTTATCAAGTCTAAATCCGGCCCTGCCCCAGACCAGGAAAACGAGTTTGATAAAAATGTTCGTGTCTGACTTTAACTGAAATGGGCTGAGATAATTGAGTGAGCCGATCTCGTTCAAATTCAATAGCCACCATGGCTTCCTCAAGATTAATTTTGCCAGTTTTTGTTCTTTTCTCCTAACCCTCCAAATGAAGCCTGTAAAACGGCTTGCCTCCTTAATGACGTACCTACAGCACCAAATGTTCCATCCATGCTTATTGCTTACTCTTCTTGCCATCATTGATTTCTCAAAGGCATTTGCTAATCATTTCATAATCGTAAAGTTGCAGATTCTTAGGCGCTTGGGCTTGAGACCCATAGTGTTAAGATCGGGAAGCTCCATTTTGCGCCCCAGTCGTTGTCGACAAGTGTTAATTTTTGATCTATTAGACATTTTCCTTACAATGTACATTTATTCATAGCAAGTCCCCCACTCACACGAGAAAGAAACGCATATCTACATCTCGTTTAGTGAAGATGAATCTCAGTACGCAATCGTCAGCTTTAATCATGGCCATAGCGTACTGGTTTAACCAGAAGCAGCGTTTGCAAACATTCTAAACATTATATCATTTTAAATCCTATCAAAACTGAGCTACCACCGTTTGGACTCAAGTAATTGAAGAAAAAATTCAGATCTCGTGCAATAATGTCACTATTAGTAGCTGTTTGTGGAGCAGGCTCATTTTGGTTTGTAATCTCAACTTTAACTCACCTGAAAATCAATGTCTTCAGAAAGGCTCTTTGCGCATTTGCTAAATCTGAAGTTCATATATTTCGAGTTTCTGCTGAAATATCTATTAGTTCCTGATTTGTGAGTTTGCTCGAAAAACATGCAAATTAATTTTTCAGAACAATTCGTCATTTAAAAAACTAAAAAAAAGTATACTAAAATGTATGTATACATTAAACTTTTATTAGAACAAAATGAGAACATGTGAGACATGACATATTGCCTACGTACGCCTACAGCACGAATTTGAGATATGAGTTCCGACTTTAAAATTAGTGAATATCACCCAAATATTAAAGAATATCTAATAGGTATAAATTTGGAAAAGAAAACTTTAAACATTTGGGGCACTGATTTTGGCAATAATTTTCCTTTGCTCTCTTGAAATAGTATTAAGGATGCAATTATTCCGTAGAGATGCACAAACTAGAGTTTTATCTAGAGTCTTCATCTTCTAATTTTGTCTAACCAAATGGAAAATACAGTGCCACCAAGCTTATAAGATCTCTGGAAAATATGGAGCTAATTTACAGTGGGGAGACAGAAATTCGTTTAAAGTATACTCTTGCACATAATTTTTTGGCATAAAAACATAACCTCACTTAATTTTTATGTTAAAAAATGTCATGACATTTGAAATCTGAGGACGAATACGTATATTTCATCTGACTGTACTAGCTGCAGCCATTGCTCCCCTCAAACACACCCACTCAGAGCTTATGTAAGTTTGGTCGATCTGTATAAACTTGAATTTTTTTTCTCACGTGACTTAACAATACTCAATAAATAATCAATTTAATAACAAATTTTCTAAATAAACATCTAATAATAATTAACAATAAATCTATTAACTAAATTAAATAATCAAACTCAATAAATAAGTCGTTTTCATCTTAATTTATACATATTAAGGTAGTCACGTGACGGTAAATAAAAACAAGTATATTATATTTTCTTTTCCATTCATTACTTTGGGCTATACTATAACATTCTTTAATTCTACATCAAAATTTTTCAATCTTAATTTTATTTTAGTCCCAGAATGATTAGCAAAAATAAATTTTTTCGAAAAACTGTTTTTTTGACCAATTAATATTAAAAACGGACATTCTAAATATTGAACACTTTTTTTTTAATTTTATGAACATGAACGCAACGCAGTATCTTAATATTCATTAATCTGGGATTAATTAATAATCTTCTTCTTGTGTTGGAACTTGTATTCCAGAAAAAATTTTTATTTTGCTCGACTGTAAGATTTCCTCTATAGTGAAAGTCCTCAGAGGGGCCTTGTACGACTCTACGTAGACCATGCTACTCTTTGTGCTTCCCAGATCTTTATGGGTCAATCTGTAGCTTTACCTCTTGAAGTAGAGTTACTACCCTATGAACCCTTTGATTAATAGCCCATGATTCCAGATAAGTGCCTACTGTTTTAAGTTTAAATGCCTCAAATGTTGTATTATAAGGTTTTCTGTAGAAGACGGTGATCATCAGTGGGTAGTTAATTGAAACCTGTTTAAAGTTGAAATTGAGAAACGTGTTGGTGTTTTCTGGGCAAGGTCCTTCGGCAAACAGCCGGAGGCCAGACACACCTGATACTTTGCATTTTGTATTGTCTCCAGAGTCCTTTAAATGCACGGTCATCAAGTCTTTGTTTGGTTAAGCTGTATATGATCTCATTAGCCAAGGGTGGGTTCTGACCCGAAAAAAGCGCTCTTGCGAGCCACAGTGAGTTCCTTTAGGTTTTCAACAAGCAAAATTAAACCTACAAGCTAGAAAGATGAACAAGGAAAGTTTTTGATTACTCACTGAAACCTACAAGGACCTGTTCTTACTGCTAGACATTGAGTTACTGAGAATAAAAGATATCATTTACTAAAGTGGTACTAGAAGAAGATTTTTTGACAGATACTCGTACAGATACATTAAAATACTCTTTTACAAATGATTTACATTTTAATCCGAACGTAAACTAAAATGAGGAGGTGCTGATTACTAAACGAACCACCTTGTGGAAGTTGTCATATAACAAATTGAATTGAGAAATAAAGTTGGCACAACATAAACTAATTTTGTAAACATTCTTCATAACTAATGATCACAATTAATGTATGCCATCTTAATCCGTTATAATAATGCTATAAAAACAAAAACAAAATGAAGATCAAGGTGTAATTATAATTATTATTTGGGCTATTTTTTGTCAATCGTCCTAAATTAATCTAGAGCTGGAGCAAATTTAATTTTGGAAATTTGTAGCGTTCTAGCACACATTAGAGGGTGTCGAACCCATGTCCTTTCAATTATAGTTTAAAGAGCTAGGTTCTAAAACTAATTTGTATTATTCTTGCGGCTTCCATGAGTCCTGAAATTATTGAAAGACCACCTTACACGAAAAAGCATTTCAAAGGAACAACACTAACTGTTCCAATTTTTCAGAATTTGCAAGTCTATTTTAAGCTCGTAAAAATTCCCCTGTAGCTTTGTTTTGATTTACAGGAACATAAAACCGGCTTGTCTGGATAAGAAATGTAAAGAATATTTTTAAACGTGTAATTTAGTGTTTTGAAGTGAGTCGATTCGTTACTGAAAACACTCGACTAATTTTAAAGTGCAGGAAAAAACAGCTTAATCCAAGGATTTTCAACTAAAATTAATTATTCGAAACAATACCAAACAGCACATCTGAAAAAGAGCTATGTATCCGTGCAATTATAAAAAATACAATTTAAATGAATGTGAAACTCGTGCTAAAACGTAATTTTAACCACGTAGTAATGTAGTACATTTGCTTGTAACATAAACTTTTCTAAATTTAAACCTGGTGGATGTTAAGTTATTCGATTTGCGTATCTTTAAATCCTCTTTATCTGCTGGCAAAGTAGTCGACAAAAGTTAGAGGTCGTAAGATTTGATATTTACATTGTTCTAGTTGTGTGGTAGTATAGCCAGTGTCCGCGCCCAAGGATTACAGTTTTTGAAACAAAAATAGACATACATTTAACTAGTGCCAAAGAAGACAGTAGGAAACGTGTGTGATTTGAATTTTAAATAAACAGTTAAATATGAAGATATGAGTTTTGTTAAAAATATTTTACAAAAAATGAGTGCTAATGTGAGTGAGGAGTCGGGATCAGGAAGTGAAGATACTGAAACTGAAGAATCTACAGACACGGGAATTGCTACTTCTGGTAGCGATTTGGATTGTACTATACCATTAGAAGCAGCTGATTGTTCTGCAATTTCCAACTTTTTTGGTTACTGGTTAGTTTAAATTTATCTTTAACGTTTAAATTTATTTATTTCTTTTTAAATAAAATTTATAAGTATTGTGTGCGTACATTGTGTGGGCACAATGGTACTTATGGCTTTTTAATATGTTAAAATTACAAAAATAAATTTGATAAAAATAAATTAAGTTTCTTAGATAATCTCTTTAAAACTAATTATAATTTTGCTTAAATAGCCCATCATTAGCACTTTATTTAATAACCGATAAAAATTTCCATTCGCAACCAATTACAAGAGGGTAATTGCAGTTTTTTCAGTTTTCAGTTCATTAAAATGTCAAATTTGTGCTCGTTTTTAAATTCAAATAATCTATTAATTTCTTAACAGGGAGATTATTAAAAATTCTAAAATTGAAAATTAAGATCTGGAAAATCGTATAACTAGAGTTCTGAAAAGAAGGGTCGAGACAAAACTATTTTAGATTCAAAACTAGCCAAAACAAACTGACAAACAAAACTTATCTTATTTCTTGTCGAGGTTTATGACATGTTACTTAATGCTGCAACAAAATGTTATAATTACAACGAGTAAAATCTTAAAACGTCTTATTTCAGTTGTAAATGAAATTTATCAGGGCTTGACGTACTCTGCAAGCTTTAAATCCAGGGGCGTAACTACCGGAGTGCGGTGGGTGCAAGGCACACGGGCCCCCGTGTGCCTAAACTGACTAAAACTCAAGGCGTCAAAATCTAAGGGGCTCCAGAAATTTACAACGTTAAAACGCGTTGACCTTCAGATGACAAAAATTTACGCCTGCGACTCTTTGGTAGTAAACCCCTGAAACTTCCCCCAGACGCATACTTTCAGAGGAACCAATTAACTTTTAACCCAAGGCACCATGAAGCCTAAAAACGTCCCTAAAACCACAGTTTTTAAAGATCGCAGAGAATCAAAAAATATCGGAACATAATTTATTTCTAATGGACAGCTTCTTGACCTTCATTTTAAAATTTACTGCTTTCCAAACACTATGTATTAATAAATAGAGGGCCCCATCATTAACTTTGCATACTTTGGAGTGCTTCTTACGCCACTGCTTAAATCGATTTAATTTCAACGTTAAATTAATTTGATCTGCCAACAGTTGTTCTTGATCACTCAACATAAATTGATTATTCGTAGGACCTTTTCTCCAAGGACAAAATCAAAAATTTAATGTTAAAGTTAATGCTAACATTAGTTAATCTAGAGATTTATAGTATCGACTGTATTGAGCCTGCTTTTCTCGCTGCTCGCTCGATAGTTACCTTCCTGACTATCGAAATCATCGTCTGTAAATTGGTGTGTTAGTAGTGGCCTTTGGAGAACTTCAAATTTGTGCCAAGAAACCTTGATGTGTATGGATTGTACTGTGTACCTATTAAAGCTTTTCTTGTTCATATAACTATCAAAGGTTTCCTGGTTTTCTTTATATTCACTTTCAAAGTTTTTTCTGGCCTTGAAGCCATTTAAATGCCTTCTTCAGGCTTGACTTGCCCTTCGAGTCTTTATGAAGTTGTATATAGTACGCGGCACTTAATTTGGCGAGAGCTTGAAATGCGTTATGGTATTCCAAGCCTCGAACGAATGAAGAGAGTTGTATTAAGACGACTTTTCACTAAATCAAAATATTTTGTAAATTAAACAGGGTTTCGAAGGGCCCATTTGAATATCAGCAATCACCACGAAATTAAATAAGATCCAAACCGACAGTTAGGCAGTCTCAAGAAAGACTGAACTGTTACAAACCCATTTCTTCCGCAGAAAAATCTTACCTAAGTTTGTGTGGTCTAAGTTTTTTATCTCTTTCGACTCTCTTGATGACTAAGACTACAGATGGAATTTTCACCAACATAAAATAGCTATTTCCCATAATCCCACAAAATTTTAACTGGATGGGCTCCTCCCTCCCATTAACTCCCATTATTTTGGTAGTGAAGTGCTGCTACTTATACGGTTAGCTCTAGAGATGCCAGAGCTAGCTTTTGGCAGAGTTTTTTAACTTTTAACCCCCATTATTTCGGTGCTAGCTATCGGCGGATCTAGGTGGAGTTATCTCTAGAGATGCCAGAGCTAGCTTTAGGTTTAATTTAAACAATGGGGGGGGGGGGGGGTAGCGTTGACTTATCCCTCCCCCCATGAATATCAAAAATCGTGACTCAGAAACGGAAGTGGAGCTAACTTTGATGTTTAGGAGCTAGCTGATGCTAGCTCAAGAGAATCCAGAGGTAACTTTTTAAAACAATTCATCAACTGGGGGGGGGGTCTAATTTAACGGACCCTGGACTATCAAAACTTTTAATTTATACAATTATTGTCTGGCGTGGATGGAGTATTTGACAGTGGTGTCTGAAAAACCTGATCCAACCCCTCCTGTGTTGCACACAAATAGATGGAGAAAAGTAAGAGTAGTATTTATTTTAAAACCAGCCAGTGACGAACCGAAGGGTGGCATGAGGGGCTCACATGGAGAACGGTCCTTTACTAACCTGCTTTAGTGCTATCCACTCAAAACTTTCTGAAGAAATCTTCTGATTGTATGCATCTTGATCTTAATCTGCTTTGTTGAAAATTAGTGATTTTGAGGGCGTCGAGGAACATGTAAGAATGAAGTTAGGAAAATTCAACATTGATGCTGCTTTGAAATTCCAAGACAATTAAACTTTCTGAATTTACGTATGAACAGTTACTAATGTAGTCATGGCAGAGGATATCAAAGCCTTTTTTACAGCAGTGTCGTGACATCAGTTCCATCGTGAGAACGGTCCTTTACTAACCCTGTATAGTGCTATCCACTAAAAAATTGCTGAAGAAATTTTCTGATTTCATGCAACCTAATGTTGACACTTGCAGATGTTTTTCAACAATTTTTTTTTTTTTTAAACTGAAGTTGTATTATACTAAAAGTTAAATTTGGCTTGTGTATTGAAAGACATAAATCCTTTAATTCGCTTATTTATAGAAAAAGAGATTAAAAATTGGAAAAAACTTCTTATAGGTCAGACATTAGGCATATTTCCATCTTCTCGTGTGTACAAATACAAATAAGTCAGTCGATCATAAAGTCAATCAACTCGAGATCTAATTTTGACAATTTTAAACTTCCAGGCTCCCGTTTTCTCTACAAATGTAACAAAATCAAAATTACGTAACATTCGATTTGGCTTAAAACAAAACATAGATTTGTTTCATTTTTTTTTGGTACGTAGGAGGTTCACCTGATTATGTTAACTTGTAGGCCAAGGAAAATGTAATTTTCTCAGTTTTGTTTGAACGTCGAAGGTTAACACGGGCATGATTTATGATGGTGTAAGTTTTAAAATTGTTGGGAAAAATAAATAAGAGCCAGGATGTAAAAAGGTTTTTCCACGTTCTTCCAGTGCATCTTTTCTTCTGTAATGATATGGAAGGCTACATCAACAATTTATTTGATATCCAAAACTGGTAAGAAAGGATTTATCACTTAGGTACTTACTGCGTTTGCTAATATGAGAATATGTGACTGATGCTTCCGATGCTTCACAATAAGTTCATCCCTCATTCCCAAGAACGTACAATTTTGGATTTTCTAAGTAAATTGTTTTTCGAATTTTGGGAACAAATATTTAAATGTATGCTAAAAATACAATAAAATAACCAGAACTTTGACTACTATTGAAGCGTTGATTGAAGTCATATCTTTGCCAAAAATTTGCTGTTTATTGACGTACAAAATGATAAAGGTAAATCGAAAATTAATTTCTTCTCAATTATATTTTCATAAAAGTTCAACTGGAAATAATTTTAAAAATCGTTAGAAAAGTAATACATAGTTAAAAGAACTTTATTGTTCAGTTAACTCCGAATAACTCTTTTGAATCTTTTAAAAATATCTATTATTTCAAATAATTTCAAGTTGGTGAGAGCTTTTGTTTTAAATGAAAAACAATTAGCGTTGTCATCCGACGCATACTTGGAATTATTGCTAAAAATAGTTGTTGGAAAACAAGAGAGGCTAAAACAATGTTGCTTTTGCATTAAATTATTGTCTTAATATCACAACGAAATACCGCTTATAAGTACCTACGCTGAATATTGAAAGAAGCTAATGAAAATTGTTAACGCTGCTGTGCTGAAAATTTTTTAAAATTTTCGAAAATAAACAGTATCGATGATTGCTTGAAAGATGACTGATGTATCGCAATTTTTTCTCAACTATAATAATTAATTGGATAGAAATGCTCTAATTGGCTACAATTAGCTCTAATCCCAGTGTGTTTATTACAGGACCTATCAAGTAGAAACTAGGGCTGGGCGATACCTCGAATTAGGTATCAAGTATCGATATACCATAACGGTATCGATACTATTCGAAAGTATCAAAGTATCGAGGTATCGAAAGTATCGAGGTATCGATTGTTTCGATACCTCGATACTTTCAATACCTCGATACTTTCGATACCTCCATATTGTCGATACTTTCCATACCTCACTACTTTCGATACTTTCGATACCTCGATACTTTTGATACCTCGATACTTTCGATACTTCGATACTTTTGATACCTCGAATCTTTCGATACCTAGATACTTTCGATACCTCGATACTTCGATACTTTCGACTCTCGGTATTGTTATTTGATACCACCTAAGGTATCGATACTTTACCCGGCCCTAGTAGAGACCTCATCAGGAGGTCTTTATTGAAAATCTGTAGAAAAACGAGATAGAGATAACCGGTAGTTTCAGTTCAGCGTATATGATTACCAATTGTTTTCTGTCGTTTACAGAGGATTTGGGAACAGCTAACTATCGTTTTTTTGACTCTGAAACTGTTATATGCCATTTTGGTCCAGTATTTGCCATTCATAAGTAGCCGAGAGGTTAGAGCGCTATATCTCAACGTCATAATTCTACGTTACGGAGCCGTGGGTTTAAATCTCATTATGGGGTGGAATTTTCAATTCAAATCCAAATAAACCCCCAAGAAGACTAGTTGCTATCGATAGTCACGATTAACCTTAACCATAGCTTAACTATTCTTTACGGCACAATATCACCTTCAAAACTGGTAAATACACAAATTTGTCATCAATATCAAAAGCCACTTATCATAATCTTCCAGTGAATTATACCAGAAACGCTCCACCAAACACATAACATGGCCTTTTTGCAGTGGACGGCCTGTGGAATTCTTTTTTGAGTCTGGTTGCGATTAATGCACATCTTCTTTCTTTCACTTGTTTTTGAAGACAAGTCCTGCGTAATCACCAGTCACTAGATGTTGAGGAGAGGAATTTTACTCATTTTGCTGAACCAGTTGGGTAAATATGCGAACTCACTTGTCTTTACTGTTGAAGATATCGTGAAGAACCCATCCAGACATATTTTACATACTTCACCAAACTATTTAAGCCGCTTGACGTTCGTGGAATGATTAACATTGAATTGTTGAGCCAACATCCTTGTTGTGAAACTTTTGGCTTCTGTCACTACCATCTAAAGAGCCAGCTCAACAAAATCAAATGGACTGGTTCTTCCTTCCTCCTCTTTTAAGCTTCTGTTGCTGGATTTGAAATGATTGAGTCAATTTTGAAGTGACTGTTCTGCACTCCATCATTTTGGGAAGTGAATGAAGCGATAAAGCATGATACGACGAATGTGAAGATATGGTGTGTAAATAATTAGAAATATTAGTAAAATAAATTGTGAAATAATGTATTAAATCGGTCTATATCTTACTTAACCTTCTGTCTACGTTTTAATGATACAATCTAGTTGAGTGTAGGTACTTTTTTAAAGATGTCATCAGTAAGAAGCTTCATTACTCATCTAAAGTGCTGAAACCTGCAGAAATCTGAAAATAGCATAGCAAACGGTGTGTAGGCCTTTGATCTTTTTAGGGCATCACTCTAGTAACAAACCGGCCAGTTCAGGCGTCCTGATGGCGTTAATTGCACGGCAGGACTGAGCAGGACCAAGTGTCTCTAGAAGAATCATACCGAACGGACAGACCATTAAAATCACTGAAGTAAAAGATCTACATAGGATTGGCATTACTGGACACAAGATTACCCGGACTGTTCTGGAAGAGTACGACACCTCACAGCAGCGAATTGGATGCGGCATTGGTAAACGGGGCAGTTATTATACGTATAGAGAGATAAATACGGTTTGGATATGGTTGACCGTGCTTACGGACGATGGTGAGGGCAGCATAAGCTATAAACAAACACTTTAGGTACAGTTGTAGTTGAACCATTGTACATTACGACTTTCGATATTATTCAAAGCTAAACTTACCAATCCATGCTGATTGTTTTCTTTAAAAACCAAAATTAGAATATGGCTCTAAATTTAGAACGATGCAGAATTCTTAAACCTTGTAACTTTATTGACCCTGATGGAATTTTGAATCATTACAGTATTTTTGCTCTCGGACCCTATTCGTGCAGCGGTGAAGCTAATACGTTGTAGTAGATCCACATTTCAACACTTCAAATTTACTGTTTTGTATCCATCTGATTCCAATTGAGATTTGAGATAAAAGCAAAAGACGACATTCGTAGTCACTTCATCAATCAGCTTTATTGCATTAATGCCTGAAACGTAAACTGCAATTATTTACGTTCATTAACTCACTTTGAAGTTGTCCCAAAATCAAACGTTTCTTAAAATATCGGTTAATTGATGGCGACATTGAACTTGAGACTTGGAGAGCATGTTTACAAGAAATGCACCTTATTTTTTATTTTGAAATGACATTAAATTCTTACATTTTAAGCCAAATTTATTAATTTTGAAAATTGGCACGTGTAGGTATACGCATGAAGAAATTTTTTCCTTTTAAACAAAACAATAATGAGGATAAAGCACCAATTGTAGTTTGCTAACCTCGAAAAATTGTGACGATTTAAAAGTAAAAATACTTTTAAAAATACGAAATAATATTGTGCGCCAAAATTAGAAATAGGTACATACTACGAGCTATTTATTAAAACTTGTTAACTCGTTTATCGCCTAATCAAAAATTTGTTGCCATTTGAAACAGAAAGTATGGACAGAATTAACTTCAATCTTTTGCGTTTCTTTTGGTTTCTTTATTATTTTTCGCAATAACCGTAGCCAAGTCACAAAACAAGAGCAGGTGGCTCATTCTATAGCCCAAATGTTGAACTATTTTGAAACACTTGACTACGTGGATCAAATCCTTGCTCCAAAATGATTACACTACTCAACCTTCTCTTTTTGGCTACGCCAAAAACATCGAAGTGTTAATCAAAAGTTTCACATACCTACTAAAGATCGTGCCACACACACAGGCTTACCTTCCGGTTTGGCCCGTACAGGTCACCTGCATAGGTCAAATCGGAGCGTCTAGACATCTTTCAGGCGGTCTGCGGGGACTTTGAGTTGGCCTTTGCAGGCCGGCCAACTTCAAGCGTTGCTTTAAAATTTGTTTGCATTGGCCTGGTCGGAGTAAAAGCCTGTACGTGTAGTTCCTGCTTGCCTGCACAGGCCAAACCAGAAGGCAAGCCTGTGTGTGTGGCGCAGCCTTAAAACTTTAATAAATAATACAATAGCAGTCTCGATTTTGAAGAGCTAATTATCGCCTGTAGAGGCCGGAAATATGCAACGAGAGTTTCATTTACGTTTAGCTGAAGTGAAGTATAGGTCGGGGTAGACTTTTGCTTTATAAATTCTGATCTCTAAGTGGACTACTGCAAAAAAGACAACTCCAGACTTTTGAAACTATCTCACAGTTGGTCACCCCAAAATAGGGAACGGGGATGTCTTGCACATCTGAAATAACCATGAAATAACGCGTAAGCAAATATGGAGCATTCTGAGATGATGGTGTGCATATCTTCTACATCACTTTTTTATTTCTGCTTCAGAAAACCCCGATTTTCTGGGGGTCTTGTTTACTTAGGGTTTGAAGGATTGCCTAGGGCGACACGAACCTTTAGCGACATATCGATTTTAGATAATTATTAGCTGAGACCAGATCTAGATACTGACGAGACATCTAAGGCCAAGTTTCTCCTGATTTAAGAGTAAAGAGATCTGCTTCTACTGTATTCTAGCTAGAGAGGTCCTAAAGGTATCTAATTCTACAACACGACCGAAATAAGAAGAAAATTCTTACACAGTTAAATGCCCCCTCTACCATTGTAAACGGTATTAAACGAGTGCACATCTTTTAGATTTCTCTTCTAAAAATTCAAAAAATATTTGACCATCTGGCACAAATGTTGATTGACACCAGAGTAAGGCTGTGGTTGCAAAAAAACTGATCTGCCTCTGATTACTGCGATTTTCACCCTATCAGTATATTTTGCCCTGTCCTCACTAAGGTTTTGGAAAACATAATAGTTGAGCAACTGCGTCTTTACTTTTTGGAAAAAAATCCATTCCGGTCTGTTATTGAGGTTTTAGACCTGGACATAGCACTGTCACATAATGGAGATTGTGGGTGAGCCCATAACTGAGTCAGATTCCAATAAAACTTAAATTTTAACTCTTAAGACTATAGGGATCTCAGGTTAAGATCGCAGCGCCCTCAAAATAAAACCGTGAACTAAGACATCGCACAATCAAGTCACACATTTAAGTTTGGATTTCTCTTAATCCATGATTTACGTTGAGACACTATTATTTGCATTAGAATTCATATCGAAGAACTTATCGCTTTTAAAAAACTACTCAAACATGCGCCAAACGTCAAAACATACGTCAAATGTTGTGCGATGTCATAGTACAAAAAAATCCGCCATGATATGTTGCGACGTCTATCGGATTTTTTTGTACTATGTACTCTTTTGTAAGAGAAATCCAAACTTAAATGTGCGACTCGATTGTGGAGAACATAGTTCACGGTTTTATTTTGAGGGCGCTGCGATCTTATTCTGACATTCCTCAACATTCCTATAGCAAAGCCTTTTTTACTATTTGTCAAGAGGTCTGTTCTAACCTAAGTTTCCCTAAGTTTCCTTGGTCTAAATACCCCAGATCTAACTCCAACGTCTTCTTATTTAACAAGTCGTTTTCAGTACGTGTAGACGTGGATGGTGAAAATTCTTCTTATTATTTGTACTGATGGGGGTACCACAGGGCTCCATTTTAGGACATTTGATATTATTTATTTGATAAAATTAGACATTATGTATCCGACGAGGTTATGGTTATGCTATTGCTAGCAGCTCATTAGCAGCAGAATGAGGGCCGGATCAAAGAACGTTGGGGCCTGAGACGCTAATTATTTTCGGGCCCCTACAAAAATACATACAATACAATACAAATGTTTATTAATAGTCTAGTCAACGAAGAGGTTATAGAGCACATGGAAGAGGGTGGAATTTTATTTTATGAATTTGTTTGGAATAGTTAGGAAGGAGGTAAAAATACTAAAAGAGCCCGGTTCTAGCTACAACTTGGCTAAGAGATGGGGGCGGTGAAAAGGTCCCGTTTTTGGGATTTTCGCTTATATCTCGAAAACGGTGTATCCTAGGGAAAAAATTATTCTTACTAAAATGAAAGTTTATTAAATTTCCTACCAAGATTACTTTAATTCATATTTTTCTATTATTTATAGTTCTTAAGATACCCGCCCACAAAAATTGTTAACGTATAAAAAAAAATGTCTCACGTTTTTCGTCAAACTTTTGCTTCTAGCACCTCGGCCCTTCGTTTTACATTAAAAATCTTTTGAAAAGAAGTTCTAGAGAAACTTCCTTTACTATTTAAATTTTTTTCCGGGCCCTCCACAACACCGGGCTCTGAAGAACGCGCCTCATGCGCTGGATGGATAATCCAGCTCTGAGCAGAATTATTTTAAGTCCCAACTTGTATTTCTCTTAGCTAATTAATGACCAATTACGTCTCATCTAAAGCATTTGAACTCTTATCTAAAGCTCTTATTCTAGCATTTTTAAAGTTTGTGGCCATTGCTTCTCTAGAGTTCTGAGTCGTGGTTTAAATCTCAGATCTATCATATTTAAAGACAGTTTCTTCTACTACAAGCTACAGTATTCCTTGGAAATTATGTACACGCGAATTTTCATTGGTATTAATAAACGGTCGGAAGGGTCTGGTGCTAGTCGCATTACCTTCATTGAACGACTGAACTCGTGATTGGCGAAGAAAAATAGCCTACTGTTATTAGAACGTGTTAATTATATGTATTCTGTACATTGTCAATCTTTTAATAACTCTCATAAAGTCATTAAGTTGTTACCTATTATTAGATTTGGTTCTGTATCTGTAGCTTATTTAATTTCCTTATTTCCTACTCGATGATTTTTTTGTTAGTACGGAAACATTTTCTGAAGCAACGAACTGCAATTGGCTCAAGGAAGATTACAATAAGGCGACCTTTTTTCCGGCTAGAAACAAAACCATTTAAATAAGTTTAAAGAGAAATGAACTAAACGGCTTTCTATTTCAATCTTTTTGTACGTCATTACTCAAGATCTTCTTGTCGGCGGTTGCTATTTCCAGACCTCCCCTCCAAAAAACAAAAAGTCAAAAACCAAATCTCATTTATATTAAGTTTATAAAATGTTTGACACCGTTTAGTAATTTTAAAACAAACTTAATTGCCATTACTTTAAAATATAAACAGTTAACAAGTGGACGTTTTTTTTACACGGCTCGTGGACTCGTGGTTGTCGTATAGTATTTTTTCCTGAGAGAAGGTTTTAATTTTCGTCTATTTTTGTAACAGTTGATAATTTTAAGTGAACGAACTTGAACAAAAAACTGTTAAAGTTAGCAACACTGAGGTTGTCGTATTTAATTTCTACATTAAAAATAACCATTTGCGAAACTTAAAAGCTCGTGCACTTTCAGTTTTAGTTTCAGAAGAACCATCAAGTTGCACATCCAATAAAATTTGGTTTACGTTTACGAAAATTTTAAATCGAAATGTTTAGTTTTTTTAGAAGATCAAAAAAAGAAAATAAAGCGAAAAATTTTAATAAAACCGACAACGTTACAGTTATGACTATTTCAAAAGATATGTGTAAAAATAAGCCAATTCAAAAGTTGGATAACGGATTTCAAAGTGGGAATAATAACGTCATCCCAAACAACCTATTAGAATTTGAGTTGTGCAAAGATGAAAAATCTAGTGCAAAAGTGAATCATACAGAACGGTTGGACGAAAAAAAATTTAATTCGATTAACGGAAAATCCGATTTGCGTTTATTAAACGATATTTCTAATTGTTCCGACATAGTTATGGACGACAGCCAAAATGTTAGTGAAACTCAAAAACCGACATTACCTTCTCGAATTACATCATACGCAAACATGGTTAAAAGTGATGTTCAACAACGACGTGTGTCTGTTAAACCCTGTGGTCACGGTACGACAGCCATTGCACCAAAAATTCCACTTCCGACAAGAAAAGGTTCCGATTCATCAGCACCGAGCAGTCCTGAGTTAGTGTCGGGTTCTAAACCAAAATATCGTCGTCTTGAGCTAACCGAACAACCCATTTTAAACCTCAATTTAAATAATTTAGAAAATAATACAGTTCGGGGGGCTATTAAATTACAAGTTGATCTTACGACGACACCTAAACAATTAATAAACGAAAAAGACGACTCGCATAAGTACGTGGTTTTAAAAAAAAATGTCTTAATTAGTTTTACACATGTGCATTCATTTTAAACAACAAGTGAGCTAATTTTGGATCTCTTGATGTTTGACGCATACAATTTGTATCTCTTATGAATAAGCTCTCAGACTCGAAATAATTATCTATTTTAAATATATTTATCGAATTAATAAAATGTTTATTTTACAGGAAGAATCTCATAAATCAAGAGGCTAAATTTCAAAGCCAATTAAATGAAGTATCAAAACAATTGTCTTTTCGGGATGCCGAAGCTAGTAAATTGCGTTTTCAAATGGACGAGTTGCAGAGAGACGTTTTTGCTAAGTCTGCTGGAATTGACAGTAAGTTGTCCAAAAATCATCATCTGCATTCATTACCGTTTATTTTTGCCTCCACCTCCATAGATTTGCTTTCTAATTAAATTTTACATTTTTCCTAATTAAATTACTGAACGAGAATTGTTTTCTAGTTCTTCAGTTCTCAAGAGTTTGAAAGGCTGTGCTAGACAAAATATAGTTTTATGAAGTATTCAGGAGATATAGATCTGGTGGTAACGATAGTATTATAGGGCAATTTAAAGTGTTTAGGACAAGAAACTTAACGCAGTCTTAAAAAACTTGGCAAGTATAATAAAAGGTTTAGGAAGACTCTATAAAATAGCACAAAACCAAGGATTTATCGTCTTAAACTATTTGAGAGAGTAGAGAAAGAGTTAAGAAAGTTAAGAAAGACACAGACATCAGATTTTCCTCTAAGACTAAAGCTTCACTTAATTTTATGCAATCGTGATGAGCTAAAGACCTAAATTTTCGAGGTTAAAGCGCTGATGTGCCTTTCCGTTTCAAATTCTTGTGGTCAAACACCAAATTTCAGGTAAATGTCTCCATTTTTTATACTCGTCTGATCTTACGCTCATTCAGAAGAGCAAAAAAGCCGGTTATATGATGACCATACTGAAAAATAACTGTAAGAATACAGTCAGAAACCAACGTTAAAAATATTAAAGAATCTATTAGAGCTTGATACAGAGGATCTGGATCTGGATCTAAAATAAAAACTTCTAAAATTACTTTTCATATGTGGCAAAATAGCCCTAAATATGCCCATTTTGCACCAAATTTTCAAAAAAATTTCCTTGAAATCTCCTGGCTCGACGGTGGTACTCCACGACTCTACAAAATTCTCAGTTGGTAATTAAATAGGTGTCAAATCTGTATTAGCTTAGGGCGTCAAACAGACGTAATCCGGACCTGATTTTCTGATTAGAAACAACTGGAACAACGTACTGCCAATAAAATTACCTTGAAGCATTTTTTTCGTGTCCCTAATTATAGGGAAATTACACAGAAATAAAAACCATGAGTCAGTTGACCTCAATTGTTTTAGAAGGACAAAGTAACAAGAAAATTAAAAACCTCAATTACAATAGTTTACCACAACGATACTAGAGATAACAACCGAAAGTTGAAAAGAACAAAGACACTACTGTTACGAACATGGGTCTTCAACACTGGCACCAGAGGGTGAAGAAGATGGAAGTAAGCTAAGCATGACTTACAAGAACAGAAATTACTGCAGTTGATTGAAATTCAACTGAGAATGACTCATAGTGACTGACAACTCGCTCGTATCAATTAAAACTAAACTGGCAATGACTGAAGATAATAGAATTGTCAAAAACCACTTATTATGGCTCAAAATGAAAGCCTAAGACATCAGATAATGACAATAGTTTACATAAAGGAAATGACTAAAAAAAGCTAAAAATGACTAATGTCAATTATAGAAATGGCTGACATCAGCTCATAATAATTGACAACTGGTTATTATGACTGAAAATCGAAAATGACCAACAATGGAAACATAATGAACGAAAATGCTTAAAAAGGGATGTATACTATTGGAATTCTATTGGAATTCATGATGTTGATGACCCTAGATGTAGAGGCTGTGGGGAAGAAGATGCATCCTCCCAACATACTGCTCTGATTTTGCAGGCACTGAGACTCAAAACACCAACAGATATACAAACAATCTATCCCTGTATGCTAGTAACCTTCTTTAAGTAAACGGGGCTACGGCTCGATCCATAACCCCTTCTGGATAACACAAAGGGTCGCTTTGGCTGCTTTGGCCTAAGTGTTGGGGCCAATACTAGCTCCACCAGGAAGGAAAAAAGGGATGCCCATAAATGACTGTTGGTGACTATCAATGCATGACATCAATTGATAGCAACTGAGAAACTGACTACAATGGCCTTAATTGAACTGACATAACAGGAAATGATTAACAAAGACTGAAATGATTTAAAAATAAATTCAAATGATTGATTTTGAACTCGAATGACTAACAGAGACCGAAATTGACTAATATTGACTGTCATCTGACTAAAAATCATTGAAACTGAACTGACAATTACTAATAATTATAAAATGACCTAAAGAACTGATTATTGCTGAAAATGGAAGACTATGACAGACAATGACAATAGTTGAAATGAACGAATGACTGAATGAATGAATGGCTAACAGTGCCTCAAAATAAGTGACAATGGCTAATAATAATTGACTTCAACTGGCAATGACTAACAACAGGTTGGCCTAAACTGAACTGATAACATCAGGACATGGCTAATTATTATGACTGAAAATGACAGGCAGTGGCAACAGAGATAACATGAACGAAATCGACTGAAAAAGGCTAAACTCTACCTGAAAAGGACTCTCAGTGACTATCTGCAGCTGAACGAATAATGACTGACAACTAGCCAACAATGGCTTAAACTGAGACATCAACTGAAATCATAAAATTACCATGACAATTGACTTACATTGAGTAACTACAAATGACGAATAACAATGAGTAAAACATAATAATAACTGATGGTGAACTGCAATGATTATTGGGACTGGCTGATGATAATGATTGACAATGATAATGATAATGACTATGGTCTACTGAAAGGCTAAGCTTTAGTTTCTCACCTAGAATCCTTCTAGAATAGTAAAATAAGGAGCAGTAATTATTTCTTATCTACCTCTACCTGCAGCGTTGCCTCTTGTGGAAGGTAATATCAAACTACTTGGAGTGAAATTGCGTTGGAATGCTTCCCAGTACAACATAAAGGGTACATTTATAAAGTGCTCAAACGCCAATATACTCGGGAACGCCAGAGTATGAGAGGATTTACAAAAAAATTCAAAACTTAAGAGAATTCTTCAAAATGAAACCCAAAGAGTTGTTAATGTGGAGGGTAAAAAGTTCAAATGCATTTAATCGGACCCATTGGGCTACTCTATTATAGCAACTCCCTCGTCTAGTCAGTCCCCCTGAATCCATCCCAATTTTCCAATCCCAGGATACTATTGGTGAAGGGTTGCTGATACTGATACTGGTCATGTTAGGCTAGTGTTTCTCTAAGGAACTTTTCCTGTGTGCTAACGCAGGGCAGGGACATAGCACTTGGGGCCCAATTTGATAAAACTGTAGATCGAAAAATTAAAGAAAAAGTACTAATATCTCCTAAGAGTTTAGCCGTAGAATTTGGTAAGACGAGATATGGTATGAAAAAATAGGAAAGGTTTATTTTTAAAAATTGGGATGCGAGTAGGTATAACGTAATAATCTTCTATAAGCTTAGAAAATAACTAACTAAATTTATCTATGAAGTGCTTTTTTGTTTACACTAGCATTAATTTTAATTAATTTGCCTACATCACCCAAATGTCCCTTGCTTAATTTCGTCTCTATCAATTGTTTGATAACAGCTCGCGTACCCTCTTTACAGACATTTATAAATTAGCGATATAAACTTTATTAACATTTTTTAACATGGGCTCTTGTTTAACTCGTTTAGGATTACAATCGGAACTTCAAGCAGCACTCAAAGAATCGGATTACGTACGACAAAAATTACGAAATACCGAAGACGACTTGAATAACACAAAAGAAAAAAATAACGACCTTTCAGAAGAATTAACAATGAAAACTGGTAACTAAATTGTTTTGTTTTTTACATTTTTATAATTATTTTAAATTTGCAGATAGATTTAATAATTTCCAAAGCACTACAAACACCAAAATTTCTGAATTACAAGCTACAATTAGAGCTTTAAGGACAAAAATCGAAGCTTTAGAAATACAAATTGACATGTTGGAAAAAGAAAAGGATAGTTTGGAAAAGCAAAAATTTAGTTTAATGCAACAAAGGGAAGAAGAAAAGAAATTGTTGGACGAGTCTTTAGAAAAGGCGATTCAAGATAAAAATACATCCCACAAACAATGGGAGGAAAATTTCGAAAGGTTAAGAACTGTTAACATGATTAAAGAACAAGAAATGTTGACTGATTTTGAATGGAAGTTACGAGAAATTGAACAGTCTTGTAAAAAGAGATTGCAAGAAAAAGATAAATTAATTCAAACACAACTCGAAGAGGCTTATAAAGATGCAGAAAATAAAATGAAACAAGCAGAACAAGTCATGCAAGAGGTATAAATTTTTTTTAATTGTTGAAATGTTGCATTAATTCCCTTCTTACAGATAGAAAAGCTCAAATGTTATGAAAGTGAAGTTAGGCAGCTTAGAGGATTGACTGAAGAACAAAAAACGTCGCTCCAGATGGTCTCACAACAATTAGAAGAAATTAAGACGACAGAAGAAAGTTTACGTAACGAAAGCAAAAGACTGAGAACTTTAGTTGATATGGAGAAGGAAAATTTGCAACACATGCAAAGAATGCACAATCATGATATACACGATAAAGAGAGGAAGCTTAAAGAAACTTTGGACGAACAGAGGACTAAAATTGCCATATATTGGGAAGAAAAGCTTTTACACGAATGTAGGAGACTGAAAAGTGAATTAGATCAAATACATTACGAAGAAAGGTTTGCTGAAATTAATTCACTAAAAGGCGAAAATGAAGAAGAAATACAAAATTTAAAATTAAATTACGAAAAGAAATTACAAGACTGCCTAAAAGAGGTTTGTTTGCACCTTATACTAGATCATTAACGTCCGCTACCTTCTTTCTGTCCGTCTCTGTCTGTTTATGCCTCTTCTATCTATGAATATCATCTGCCAATCTCATCTGGTCATCACTGTCAGTCTCATATTATGTCATATCATCGCATTTGTAAATCTCATTTGTCAATATCATCTGTCATTTCATCCTAATTGTCAAACTCATCTGTGAGATAGGATGACGATTTGCTGACAGATGATATGGCAGATGGAATGATAGATGAAATGACATATGGGATGACAGATGGGTTTACAGATGGATTGACAGATTGGATGGCAGATGATCCCCTGACATATTAAATGACATATGGCATGTCATATATCAATATGACCCCTCCCTATAGTGAAAAATTAACATTTGACATAGTAATTATAGTGACAGATTACGCCTACTCCCCATCTCTAAGCAAATCTCTGAAATTAATAGATAACTTCACCTGTAATATGAAATGACAGATGAAATTGAATATGATGACAGATAACTTTGACTTTGACATATGTATATGGTCTGGTGACAGACCACTCCCCATTGCTCGATACCAATACCTATCCTACTTCCCCCAACCTCTCTATCTTCTTTTTTATATTTCTGTCTCTTTTGGATATTACTGTGCATTTTCGATGATCCACGTGTTTTTTATTCTGTGGGTTATCCAAAATAAAAAGCTACCCATGATCTATCATTTGTCCATCATCCTGTGACTGTTCGGTGGGTTATGGCTGATGTATCGTATTCTATCATGGATGAGTTCTAAATTGATAATTTATTTTAAATAATTCAATTGTTTTAGGTTGCTGCGTTAAAACAGTCTCTTAAGGATAAAGATGAGCACCACCACAAACAATTAGAACGTATCCAAACTAACACAGATCGTGATATACTAGAACTTAGAAGAATAATGGATAAAATAGACATGACTCATCATGATAAATTTGAAAAATTAGTACAAGATCACGAAAACGAATTAGGTGAGTGTTAAGAGAAAATATTCAAAATTGTTTTTTAATTTGAAATTTTAGACAAAATTAGTAGTGAGCACGAAAAGCAATTGAAGGAAGTTGAAAATAATTGGCAACTGCAAGTTAGTTCGATGAGAACGACTGTTGAGTTAGTTAAGGAACAGATGGAAAAGGAATCGCAAAATAAAATGGAAGTGCTTATTCAACAACATCGTTCTGAATTAGGTAAGAGACTGGACTTTGGATTTTGCTCTTCTGCAATAATTTTGATGCAACATGATTTTTGCGTTACATAAGTTCTGCAAACATAAGAGTTTCTAAACATTTTTCTTTTACCACATATCCATTAATGAAAATGTTCAGGTTTGGATGTTCTTCCAGATCCAAAACGATTTCTTTGCTCCCCTGTTTGCTCCTCTCAATGCTCTGCTTTCTATTTCTATGGCTGGAGAATGTATTCTTTTTGGCATTCTAGTGGAATATTGTTTTTCTTCTTTGCTCTCTTAACATTTTTATGACCAAGACATAGTCGTACTTGAAATATTAGGAATATTTTCCCAATAGTTAAGAAACAAAAGAGTCTGCATTTGTTTGAACTGATGGTATGGTAGCTTTAAGGGATTTAAGGTCTTAGGAGTTACGTAATTACGAAAACTGATCAAATGATGTTCCAATATCATAATGACTGAGTCGTCAATGTTGCCGTATTTATCCCCAAAGATATTTTTTAGATTCTTTCTTTCTTGGACCAGTGGGATTATTTAATATCAGATTATTTTTTTTATAGTCGTTAACATGTGGTCCCATTGGTCCAATTTCTGTTTAGACGTTTTGAGACAGTGGAGAACTTAAGATCACATGGTTGGAACGTAGTGGGTAGTGCTTTCTAAGTCTTTTTCTTTCGTTCTACAATTAATTGGCAGGAACATAAAAGTTTCAGTTTGAGGGCACCAATTCTTCGCGGTATCGCGGTTATTAACGGTTGGGATACTTTTTGGCAGTCCATTATTGCTATTGTTAGAGTACCCAATAAGGTCTTCCTCTTCCTTGCTTCTATGATGATAATAGAAGTTGACAAGATACATCCCATGTTTCTTTGTAACGAGAAATCCATTTCGTAGGCGACGTTTTCAAATTTTGGTTTTCTATGAGTGCTTTCTCTCTGTAACAATTCCATCTCACCAGTTCACAATAAACATCCGTCCCATCGAATATGAGGTCACGAGGTAATAAGAGGAAGTCCTTCAATCATCTCGTGGGTCAGCGAAGCGGCAGAAACAATTTTATATATATACCATGGTCAAAATCCACATTGGTACTTTACATTTGTCTAAAAAGTATGATGTTGCCCATCCCTCAAGTTTTTTGGCTATTTTTCACGTTTCAAAAAGTCCTGGAAAACACTGAAGCACTAACATTTTGATATCGATACTAGTCCTTAGGGCAACCCTGTAAAGTGGCTCGTATTATTACAACATGAAAGATCTTACTACATTTTGAATTTTTACACAGATTCTCAATGGGAAAATTTGATTCATCAAAAAAGCGAGGCTGTAAGACTTGTCGAAGAAGAATATGTGTCAAAATATAAAACCTTAGAAGAGCAATTTTGCACCCAACAAAAATCGCACGAAAGTAGAGAGGTGGAATTATTGAAAACGATAGATAGTTTAAAAAATGAAATTGATAGTAAAGAGTCGACCATCGATGATTTACAAAATAACGTCGATACGTTAGAAGGAGGTATTCAAGTTCTTAATCAAGAAATGGCTTATCATGGTGAAACTATAACAAAAACTCGAATTGACGCCGATTATAAAATAAGGTAAATATTTATTAAGGTCAAAAACATTTTATATTAGACTATTTCCATTCAATAGTTACAGCTAAACCACTCCCACAAAAAGCGCGTGGTATTCGAATAGAATTTTTCTACTGGTTGAATTTTAAAAATACGGTTTATAACAATCACACAAGAATTGACATGCGTCAACCTTATTTGACATAAATTTATGGGGAGTGGCTTAGCTGTATCTGTTCGCTGTACAGAGTATAGTTACATCAAGGAAGCTTTTTTTTGTATCGTGTAATTGTTCTTGCTGTAAATTGTAAAAATTTATTAATTAATCTCTTCATCGAATGCTTTACTAATAGTTAATATTTCTGTCTTCATGTAGATGTACTAAAGAAATGTCCATTGATTTAATATTCCTAATAATCCTTAATCCTTTAATGTCATTGTTTCTATCAGACTCGTGGTTAGTATTCATTTCGTTTTTAGCTGTTTCGATATCTTTCGTAGCATACAATAAATTTTAATTTTCTTTATCGCTGCATGGAGTTAACAAAAAAATTAATAATTTGTGATTGGCACTTAGGAGCTTAAGAAATAAAAGTAACAGTTGTTGAGCAAGTATTAAGAGCTCATCCAAAAATAGCACAAGACTTGTGACTGGGCCTTCCATTCTTCCACCTTTAAAGTACCCAGTTCAAAATTTGTGTTCGCAATGGGCTGGGTAGTAAAAATTCAGACGCTTCCACTGCAAAAGTCGACCAAGAAATCAAATTTTAAGTTCCCTGTCGTGCTCTTAAAAATTCTTTGACTGGTCCAGCGAGCAATAAGCTTGCCTTTTGCAATTGCACACCAGTTAAGACTGGGGAACCAGGAATCGAAACGATCACCAGGTCCATTTCTATTTTGGACGAGCTCTACCGTCAACTGATGCCAATTCTATTGCTTATCAAAATTAGTTTTTAGAAAATTTATTTAGAAATTTTACATTTTTCTATTTTTCTACTCCTTAAATTATAAAATTATGTTATGTCCTAATATCTTGTTATTCCTAATTGTATATCCTTTTTCCTAACTCGATAGAAGTTTAGAAGAAGCCATAATAAAGTTACAAGATCAGCATGCAAAAGAACAACAAGACCAAGAAATAAAGTTTTGTCAAATTCAAAAGCAATCGCAAACGTCGATAGATCATCTTCAAAGGAAATGTCTTTGTTTAAACAAACTGTAAGTATTTTTTTTAATTAATGAACCACAAACCTTATTAAAATAATGTAGGTTTGAAGAAGTAAGATCTAGATACGAAAAACGCGAATCCAGACAAGAAGATATAAACACGATATCAGATTTACGACAAGTAATTGCTGAACAAGAAAAAGATTTGGCTTGTATAAATGAAGAAAAGCGTTATTTTCAAATGAAGCTTATGAATTTGGAACGTTTTTTAATACAAAATAAAATTATCGAAGGTGACGATGATAATGATTTAAATTCTGCAAGTCCGTCTCCTGAAGGTGATGCTTCCGGTAGTCACTTTTCCATACCTCCAACTATTCAAGAATGCGATGATGATGATTTCGAAGACGCTACAACATAATTTTTTTGTAAGAAATTGTTTGAAATTATTGGACTATAAGAGTGAAAATGGCATTTTGTTGTTATTCAAGTTTTGTGTACGAAGTAAAGAAGAAAATGTTATTCTTGTTGTATTGTAAACTTTTTTAAAAAAGAAAACTTGTAATTATTTGTAATATATTGACTTACAAATTTATGTAAAACTTTTATAGATAATATAAAATGATAATACTTCTTTATTTTACCTAAGAACTTTCAGAAAGTCAAAATTTTGACTTTGAATAGAAAACAACATTACTTTTACATTTTTAATTAATTTAAATATTGAAAATTCAAATAATTGGAGCTGGAAAATATTTAATCATTAAGAAAAGGATGAAGTGGGTGTGAAGTTGCCCTAAAACATAAAAAAAATTAAAAAACAAATAAATAAATTTTCAAAATCGTACTCATCGAAAGGACAAATTCTTCCATTACAATCAAAACTATCAATCAACGTAATATCTTCTGGAGTCAACTGGAAGTCGAAAACTTCAAAATTTTCCTGTATTCTATTCTTATGTACTGATTTAGGGATTACAATATTCCCACGATCAATCTGATATCTAATAACAATTTGAGCTGGAGTTTTCTTGAACTTTTCGGCAATTGCTTTAATTTTGTCATCGTCCAAAAGTTGAGGATCATCTGGTCTTGCCCACGGTCTATCAGGAGAACCTAATGGGCTATAAGCCGTTACAGCAATTCCTTTTGATTGACAGTATTCGGTTAGCTTATTTTGATTTAAATAAGGATGACTTTCAATCTGAAAAATACAAGTAATTTTTTTAATTTTCTCGAATTCATTGGCTGCTGTAACTCTGAGCCAATTTCTATAAATTGGATAAAAACCTGATTTGTCACTGGAACAACTTTTGCAACCACCAAAACTCTATCGAGTTGATATTTGTTGAAGTTGCTCACCCCAATCGACTTAGCTAAACCTTTTTCGTGAATATCTTCCATTGCAACCCAAGTATCGACGTAATCGTAATCAGAATATTCAATTCCTTGAGGTCCCATAGGAAATAAATCATCACCTTCCTACACAACAAGTTTCAATATTTGTCACTTTTATAAGTTATGTTGAGCTCACCATAAATCCCATAGGCCAATGAATAAGATAAAGATCTAGATATTTGAGATTCAAATTGGCGAGAGTTCGTTTAATAGCAGGTTCTACAGCTTCAGGGCGATGGTGAGTATTCCATAGTTTGCTAGTGATAAAAAGGTCTTCTCGTTTTACAACTCCTTCGGCAATTTTTTCTGCAATTGCTTGACCAACTTCTTTTTCATTTTTATAAACGTGAGCGCAATCGAAATGTCTATAACCGACGTCAATCGCATCTTTTACTGCTTGAGTAACTTCACCAGGTTCAGACTAAAACATAAAATTAATAATGGAAAGACTGGAGTAAGAATTATTCATAATTTTAATTTTAATGAAGCTCTCTATTTTCTACATACATCATTGGGCCCACCTTTTCCTCTTTCTTATAGGTCACCTCGGGGTCAGCAAGGACGATTATAATCAATTACGCTAATATTGTTATAAAAACGACGCATAGTACACATACGTGACACACACTTAGTACCTAATCACTTTAATAAGTATAATAATTTTGACGTACCTTCCATGTTCCTAAACCCAAAATTGGTACTTCTAATCCGTTATTTAATTTTACGTTTGGAACAGTCACCATTTTCACTGAATTTGATTTAGCGAGATTTAAGAAAACAATGGAAAACAATTTGTTTGAAAGCTGACAATTGCCTACTCACTTGTTTGTAACTAGGTGGCTAATTAGTAAGCAAGCTTCGATATAATTTATTTATAGCAAACTGCACTATTGATTTAAGAAACTTCATAGACTGCCAAATTACATACACGAATGCATTGCATTTACAAACGCTCAATATCAACAATAACAAAATTAACTACATTGCACTACATTGTAGTTAATTTACTACATTACTACAAATTAACTACATGTATTAATAATGAGTGACCTTGAATAAAATATGCATCATAATCTGATATCGTGATGCATTCCAAAATAATTACTTGCAGGTATTTTTGCAATAATCAACAATTCGAGTTTTTTTAGTGTTTTTCTTTTTTATAATTTATTAATATGTATGCAGCCACTTCATTTGGGAATTTAGCACTTTAATGGGACGTCCTTCATGTTTCATACATCTAGGAATTGGAGTTGGAGCCACCGATAAACTTTGATGATGGTTCCAGAACTCAAAATATTTGATTTAAAATCTGAATTGAGAATCGATATAAAAGAAAAAGTTACTGTAGAGAAGTTCTGTCAGATTTTCATAATTTTGGAGAATAAAGAAAATATACGAACAAAAAATAAAAGTAGATTTTTTGTTTTTAACTTTTTCCAATCCAAGAAAAAGTTATAATCGAGAAAAAAAATAATAATAATTTTTTTTTTGCATTTCTCGACGTTTTAAGTCCCCCTGATTTCAAAAATGCAAAAAAAAAATTTTGACTTTTTGAACCAAAATCTCAAGATGTGTGCCCCCCCCCCTAGAACAAAAACTACTGAAGCGATTTTGATGAAATTTTATTTTAGCCACTTTAAAATTATTTCATCGCCAAAAGCAGCTTTTATAAGAAATCCATACAGGGTGTCCAAAAATAAGATGGTTATTTTGGGCGCATATTTGCAAATTTGGGCCAAATTTGCCAAAAAAAAATTTTGACTTTTTGAACCAAAATCTCAAGATGTGTGCCCCCCCCCCCTAGAACAAAAACTACTGAAGCGATTTTGATGAAATTTTATTTTAGCCACTTTAAAATTATTTCATCGCCAAAAGCAGCTTTTATAAGAAATCCATACAGGGTGTCCAAAAATAAGATGGTTATTTTGGGCGCATATTTGCAAATTTGGGCCAAATTTATTTTTACTTGGCTATAAACTTGACTTGTGAAAGTGAAAAAGAGGTTCACATTAGTCAAGTTATTTCAAGTTGCTTGAATTCAAGCGACTTAAATTCAAGCAACTTGACTAATGAGAACGACGCTTTAAGATAGTACATGTGAGCTTCAATTGAAAACACAAATTTCAAATTATTTTATTCAAAATGGCGGCAAATAGAACGATTGTCCCATTTTGTGGTTTTTCCATTATAACTTGGTTGATAATTATTATTATAAAATCTTAAAAACGGCATTGTACAGCCAAAATATAGGGATTTCGTCTTAAACAAGTCGATTTTCAAAATTGTTTCAAAATTGGTTACCTTTAAGAGGCCAAAGTAGATCAAACATTGGAAATGAATTTTATCAAAATTCCCTCTGTCATATTTTTTATTTTTTGAATATGTTACAGAAAACGTATTTCTATATCGAAATATCAATTTTTATCAAAATCGCTGGAGCCGTTTTGGAGTAATGATTTTTTGAATGTCTAAACTTTAAAAATCTGTAATTTCTTTTGTAATACAAATTAAAACTTGAAAATGGATATATGTACCAATCTCATGAATATCTATTATTTGACACTATTTTCGGTTAATAAAACGCTTCCGGTTAAACCGGAAATTACAAAAATACCAACATTTTTAGGAACACCCTGTATATTTTTTAGTATTTTGAAAGCTGGTAAAATTAGCTATTACACGATACCAAACACTTTATATTTTGACTTCCGGTTTAACCGAAAATGGGATCAAATATCTTGATTTAAATGGAACACCTTGTATATTTTTCAATATTTTAAAAGCTAAGAAAATTAGCTTTCTGAACATATAAAATAATATATATTTTGAACTTCAATTTATGCCAAATCAAATTAGTATTTCAGACAGTTCATGTCTAAAAATTCTGCTTATACACAGAAGTTCTAGGTTCGATCCCGGACGAAAGCAATTTTTTTTTATTAAAATTTAATTTGATATCTTATAAATAAATATAAATGAAATACATTAAAGAATATTTTAAATTATAAACTTTTAAAGAAATGCACACAAAAATACGACAGGAAGTTCTTCGTATGGTTTGTCAGCATTTTCAAAACAAACGCAGCTAGGACACTTTTATTGTTTTATTATAATTAGCATAAAATATCCGGACTTTTACAAAAAGTCGAAGAATTTTTTTTTGCATTTTTGGAACGTCGAGAAATACAATAAAAAATTTTTTGATTTTTTTCTCGATTATATTAACTTTTTATTGAATTGGAAAAAGTTTAAATAAAAAGCAGAAAGAAGCACAATCTAAACAGCGTTATTAAAGTTTTATAATTTGTAGGTCTGTACGCAACCACCAAAGTTATTCAAGTTCTACAATTTTATTATTAACTAGCAGGACCCGTGGGCTACGCCACACGCCTTTTAATTTAACGGCTCCTTAGTTTGCAAAACCCTTGGCAAAACCTTTCAAATCTTAATTAGGTATATATGAGCCCAACATACTCTACAATGTAACAATAAATCGATATTGTGAAATTTGTGGGCATACGAATGTATGATAATAATAATATGTAGAAGCAAAAAAAGGCCGCTATGATGTCTATTAGGAAAAAGTTGGAAGCAGGTGCTTTTTATCTTGCACCACCAATGACGGAACCTCCACCACCGTTTCATCAGAACCGTTACCTCAGGAAACCCTCTACAACCACCTGCTTTAATTTTAAGTAGCACCGCCGTTTTAGGGACCTCTATAACCTCCCGCTTTAATTTAAATTGGGAGGCACGTGCACCACTAATGTAAACATTGCCGCCACCAAGCTCACCAAAATCCCCGTTTCAGGGCACCCTACAACCACCCGCTTTATTTTAATTGGGAGGCACATCCACCACCAACGATAGCACTTCCGCCACCGGAATTACCAGAATACCCTCGGGGCACCCTACAACCACCCGCTTTTATTTAATTTGAGAAATACGTGCACACCACTAACGCCACACCACCGCCACCGATATCACCAGAACGCCGCCCCAAGGACCCCTACAACCACCTGCTTAAATTTCAATTGGGAGGCTAGTACATCACTAAAGTCAGCACTATATCGCCACCGAAAACAACAGAACTGCCGCCCCAAAAACCCTTACAACCACCCGCTTTAATTTCAATTGTGAAGCACGTGCACCACTAACGTCAGCATCGCCGCCACCGATATCACCAGAATCACCGCCTCAGGAACCCCTACAACCAACCACTTTAATTTCAATTGGCACGTGCATCACTAAAGTCAGCATCACCGCCACCGATTACACCAGAACTGCCGCCTCAGGGCACCCTTCAACCACTCGCTTTAATTTCAATTGGCAAGCACACGCACCGTTAATGACAGTACCGCCGTCTCAGGGAACCCTTTAACCACCCGCTTTAATTTCAATTGTGAAGCACGTGCACCACTAACGTCAGCATCGCCGCCACCGATATCACCAGAATCACCGCCTCAGGAACCCCTACAACCAACCACTTTAATTTCAATTGGCACGTGCATCACTAAAGTCAGCATCACCGCCACCGATTACACCAGAACTGCCGCCTCAGGGCACCCTTCAACCACCCGCTTTAATTTCAATTGTGAAGCACGTGCACCACTAACGTCAGCATCGCCGCCACCGATATCAGCAGAATCACCGCCTCAGGAACCCCTACAACCAACCACTTTAATTTCAATTGGCACGTGCATCACTAAAGTCAGCATCACCGCCACCGATTACACCAGAACTGCCGCCTCAGGGCACCCTTCAACCACTCGCTTTAATTTCAATTGGCAAGCACACGCACCGTTAATGACAGTACCGCCGTCTCAGGGAACCCTTTAACCACCCGCTTTCATTTCATTTGGAAGACACGTGTACCACAAACGACAGCATCCCCCCCCCTCCCCGTATTACCAACACCGCATCCTCCGTGGCCCTCACAACCACCCGCTTTTATTTCAAATGTGAGGCAGTACATTTCTTCGCGAATTTGTTAAGAGTGGATTTTTAAAAGTAAAATGTGAAATATTAATTTTTATGTGTCAATAAATTATAGAATTTAACTAACTTGAAACCATAAAGGAACGCATTCAAAATTGATTTATAGTTCATGGTGCATTTCTGTATAACGTAGTTTTAAATTTTAGTTTTTGGGAGTTCTTTCACATTTTTGCCAATTTCTAAGCCCCCAGTTTACATATCGTAATCACACCTACCCTATGTTACCCACAGAAGTACGGTCTACATGTAAAAAAAAAAATTATTAAAATTGGTTCAGTGGTTCGCGAGATCTTAAGTAACGTACATACATATCCACAAACTTCTTACTTTATATATTAGTATAGAAGAAAACAAGATTTTGAGCTAGATGGAAAAATTAACTATTTTATAATTTAATGACCGTAACACCCCTCAGTCATAGGTTACTTAAGTTACAGAACAGATGTGAATAGCTTTGAAATCAACCGATACATTTTTGTTATAATTCCAATATTTCTAAAGTTAAAAAAATATGTTCTGGAAACAGAACGGTATACCTACGCACGAAAATTCAAAAACAATGGTAATTAAAATTCGTTCACAGCATTTGTTAAATTCAACTTCTTTTAGTATTGAAACTAGAAGAATTTATAAGTAACTTTTCGGACCTCAATGCTAGATATTGACTTGTAGAATAAAAACTGATATTCTTTTTTCTAAAATTCATGGTGCGGTTTCGAAAATCTTCACGGTCAATTTTTTTAATTAGCCGCCATTTTGAATACAATGCAGAAAGAAAATTATACTTAATACAAAAGTTGTAGAAAAAGTACGAAGTTCGCAGAACTGTTTTCCGTGTTCCCGGAAGATCAAAAATAAGAGAGCAATTGCGACAAATCGAAAAACCGGAAATCGGTCATATTTCGGATACGAGGCTACAAATCGATAAATTTATAATAAAGAAAAAAATTGCTTTTAAGAGAGCTACAAGACCTATAGTTTAGTCCAAATGGAGTCGATACACCCTGTATTTTCAAAATAATTTCCACCTATATTTTAATTATCGTTTTGCTAATTATCTCAAAAACTATTAATTTTAACTCAAACTATACAGTTATAAAAAATGTTTTCTACTAAATTTTCTAAAATATGGAAAAATTCTTTTGGAAAAAATGAAAAAGGCTAGAAAGTTCTGGGGGTGGGAACCATCAATATCGCCCCAAAACTACCCTTATCTTCAAACGATTTTCCTAAATTTATTTCTCATTAACCATACTATAATTACTCCTTGTTAAAAAAATGTCATTGTTGTAGCTTAAGCCGATCAAACGAAAAAATAATGAAGACTTTAACAGCCTGTATTTCAGCAGTGGAGTAGACTTTCGGGTCAGGCGTGTTTAGCTCAATCGTCTTGTTTTGACTTGTAGAATCACCCGTATAAGTTTATAAGTTATGGTACGCATTTTAGACTCACCCTGTATACCAGAAAGTTAAAATTTAGATTTAGTTTTTAGAATACTTTCATCCTGTAACTTTGATTGTATTTTGGAAGCTCCTGCTTCTTGTATAACAATAAAAAATAAATTTTTTCTTCAATTGTCAAAAAGTTGACATTTTGTTACGGAACAAGTAAGGTTGGAAGTTCTACTTTTACATCCTAGGAGGTAAAAAAGGTAAAAGTTAATAACTAAGAGGTAAAAGTAAATTCTAACCTTAAATACTTACATACAGCAAATTTTAATGCAAAATGATCTTTTTAAGCATTTGTAACGTAAAAAAGATGAATGTTTTTTAAATTTTATTTTATAATTTGTTCTATGCGTTTAATAATTAGCTTCTTTTTACAAGTTAAAGTTAATTTAAAAAAATAGTTGACAATTTTAAAATTGTAAAAGTACTTTTACGCCTAATAAAACAAACTACTATTTTTCTGCAACTGCAAAGTTGTGAATTTATTTAGCTTACGCTTCCTTCGAAGATTATTTTTTTAATTTTTTTCGTACCTACGTTTATTTTTGAAAGAGCTTTGACATTTTTTTACGAAGAAGCCAAAGAAGTCATTGGAATTATGACAGGGTAAAAGAAATACAAGCAGAAATTAATACAGAAGAGCCCCGTTATAAAGTACCCCTTTATAACGTTTTTTCCGGATATAACGGACTAAATCTTTGGTCCCATTTTAATATTTTGTTTATTTCTTGTGTTTTTATAACGAACTTCCGGTTATAGCTTAATTCTCAGCTATCCGAAACCGTTGTATACGACGATACGAAAGTTTTCCTATTGGTGGAATTTCGAAATTCCATTGCCTATACGACGGTTTCGGATAGCTGAGAATTAAGCTTTAAACGTACCAAATTTTTCGGCCCCTGATGGTACGTTATAACGGGGTTCTACTGTAATTAGGTAAATTGTTTATTATTTAACTCAATAAGTAATTCTAATTATTTTTCAGTTGTGGTTTAATGTTTAATTTAACAGCGTCTTTATACATATATGTAATTCTTTTTCCCAAAACGCATTTTTATAAATTCATATTTTAGTTATGAATCATTTCCAGACGTTCTTTGTTACTGACCTCGAACTAATTCTATACAAAGTAATAAAATACTCAAACATACTATTTTTATGGATTTTTAAAGAAATCCAAAGTATTGAGCTTTTTGTTGGTTGGATCAATATTTCCCGAGATGCTTAGAAAAGGTCAAATTTTGAAATTTTGAACTGAATTTTTTTATTGAAGCGGCCACAATATAAATGTAAATTTTTAAAGAATATGCTTTCAAAACGACCGTGTACGAATTTTGGACGTTCTACTATTTTTCAGAGGTTGGAATTTTATTTTCAACATTTTTATAATACCCTTGAAATATGGGAAGTGCTGATTAAGCAATCCGTGTTTGGATAATAGTTGCATCCGATATCGCATGAAAATTGCAAGAATTGTAACGTAATAAAATGCATCACTTGGACTTCACGTGATCTTTGAGAAGAAGTAGTGGACCTCGAAAGAATAGAGAAGAAACCACCTCGCTACGTCATTGCGCAGAAAAAATGGCCGGACGATGATTTGTGAGCGCCGTCAAACATACATATTTAAGGGGTCAGGCAGCCAAGATTCATAAGTACGCTCATGAGTGTGGTGACCTTACCTCAAATAGCAATTTGAACCTGTCCGACTAATTTTAAGTCTTTCGCGCAATGACGCAGTGAGTTCTCAAAAATCCCACTCTTCTACCTAAGTATAAATGGTAAGAAGAGCGACCGGAAGCCATCATTTTTAAATTTTTATTTGTTCGGCGAAGTTATCGAGGAAGCTTTTGCGAAGTGAAAAATTTTGTTTTTTACGAGTTCTTTGTTTTATCTAAGGCCGTCAGGTAAGCAAAAAATTTACAAAATTTGCGTATTAAATTAATTATATAAATAATTAATCCAGGTTCCAAGAGATTTGAAAAATTTTAATCCACAAGTGTATTACATATTTTGGATCAAAATGTCGAATCGCCAAAGTACAACTCAAAAACACCGCACGTTTACTTCGGAACCGATGAATGGGAAAAGGGTGACTGAGTTGCCAGGAGTTGGAAAAACTTTGGGTAAAAGATTTTCGGACGCCGGATACGATAAGGCACCTACGGTTTTAGGGAAATACTTGACCCTTAATCAAAACCAGGAGTCTTTCCAAGGCTGGGCAAAGGATAATTTTCATGCCAACTCGAAGCAATCTGGTGATTGCGCTCAAGGCCTTCAGGATTGGTGTAAAGAGTTTTTGTAAAATTAACGTTTTTTGAAGTTTAAAATTTATAATTCTTTTATTATATCTATTTTTTTATGAATTAATTCTATTTTAGTTGATGGTTGAATGTAAAAATGTATATTACATTGTCACATTTAACTATTTTTTTCAGCATTTAGAAAAATAAATAATTTGAAGTTTGAAGTACTTATTCTTTTATCTGTAAGCTATTGATATTAATTACCTTTTATTGAGATATTTATCAATTTTTTTGTGTGGAGTTATAGTTACTATTGATAATCCTTTTTGTACTTGAGCTAATTACCACGAATACATGCAGTATTGAATACGGATTTGAGTTTTGACTCAAAACTTACTAAAGCGTATACATGGAAATGTCATGTTTGTCTGGAAATGTCAGGATTGAATAGTTTTTGTTAAAAATGAGTTTGAAGATGAAGATTGGCACTAAACGAAGCGAGTTTGTTAACTAACAGAACAACTCGCAAGGGTTGGGAGTATTCCATCGCTTCTAAGCGTATACATGGCAATTTTCACTTCAAATTTCGATACGATCCCATATTTTGTGGGATTGGATCTAGGTATTGAATACGCGTGTTTAAAGTGTATACATGCGGTTTTCAAAACTCAAAACGTTTTCAATTCGTATTCAATACTACATGTATAGGGAGTAAATGTGAAGCTTATCTGATCGTAAAGAGGGCTGTGTATTATTTTTTGGGGCTCAAAATAATTATTAAGGATTATTTGTAAGTTGTAGGGTTTATGTATTCAAAGTGGCATTACAAGTTACAAGTTTGTTTATTTGGATAATTTTTACAAATCTTCCTACTTCTCTGGAGATGCAGATGAGTCATATAGGATGCACTTGCAGATAAAAACTGTTTATTGTACAAAATTCTTTACTGAGAATTTTTTTATTTATAATTGTGTAGTAAACACTTTATCTGGAGCCGAAAATGATTCATCTCTGGAAGAGAAGTATGAAAAAATAATACCACATAAGCAACCATTTTAACTTTTTCTAATTCAAGAAAAAATTTTAATTGAGAAAAAATAATAATAAATTTTTTCTTCAAACGTCAGAAAAAGTCGCCTTTGTGTCACTCAAAGGTAACTGTGAAGTTTAACTTTCCCGCCGAGGCAGGAAAAATTGTCAGCAAAGTACTTTTCTCTGTCGAGACAGACAAAGTAAAATCTTAACCAAACATAATTTTTATTTATTAACGTAAAAAAAGTTTTCTAATGTTTTTTAAATTTTCCTTTATAATTAGTTCGTTGCGTTTAATAATAAGCTTTTTTTACAAATTAAAGTTAATTTTAAAAAATATTTGACAATTGAACTACAAGTAATTGACAAGAGATGGCGCTCTTAGGGGACAAAGTGATCTTTTGTGTGACAAACTGTGTTTGGCTGAAGAGCGAGCGAGTCAGGCAATACGGGCGAGTCACACAAAACTACTTTGACTCCGTATAAAACATTATATTTTTTCTGCAAACGTAAAGCGTAAAACTGAAATTTTTGATTTTTGAAAGAGCACCATCTCTTGTCAATTTCTTGTAGTTCAATTGTCAAATATTTTTTTAAATTAACTTTAATTTGGAAAAAAAAAGCTTATTATTAAACGCAACGAACTAATTATAAAGGAAAATTTAAAAAACATTAAATTTTTTACATTACAAATGCTTAGAAAACTTTTTTTACGTTAAAAAATAAAAATATTATGTTTAGTTAAGATTTTACTTCGCTGCCTAGACAGTGAAATAGTAGATTATATACTTAGGTTGAGAAGTTTACTATTATAGCCCTAGCGCAAGTATTATATCCTGATGCGCAAAGCGCCGAAGGATATAAACTGCGCGAGGGTTATAATAGTAATCTCAACCGTAGTTGATATAGTATTTTTTTTACTACTAGTAATATCAATTTTCATAAAAAATATCGTTAAAAAAATCATAAAAACAGTTTTCATTTTTTACCTATACTATTTGTTCACAAAAGTAGACAGTTATGTCATTTATAGATGAAGACTAGATTACATCGAGATTTTTCGGTACAGCATTATGAACAATCGTTCGTACTCGGATCCACTTTTCCTACTAAGCTTCTGTCATGGCTTCTGTCAAATTATAGTAAAGTACGTTATTCTATTAAAGCGGTACGTGTTTTCTGCATCTATCTCAATAGAAGCCGATCTATAGCTAACTAAAGATTGTGAACACATATTAGAAATGAGTCACTATCTATAATTGTGAGACTAAACTATAGGTAAATAATATTTTATTATTTACCTCAAAAACAGTTTTGATTATTACAATATTTTATTATTTACCTAGGTTGAGAAATTTAATTTCTCTGTTTAAAAAGGAGTCAATAATGATAGCGTTTTAGGTTAGTACTAAAAAAAATACTTTGCTGACAATTTTTCCTGCCTCGGCGGGAAAGTTAAACTTCACCCTGACATATTGAGTGACACAAAGTCGACTTTTTTTACGTTTGCAGAAAATAGTTATTTGTTTTATAAGGAGACAGAGTGACGTTGTGTGTGACAAGACTGTGTTTGGCTGAAGAGCGAGCGAGTCAGGCAATACAGGCGAGTCACACAAAACTACTTTGACTCCGTATAAAACATTAAATTTTTTCTGCAAACGTAAAGCGTAAAACTGAAAATTTTGATTTTTGAAAGAGCACCATCTCTTGTCAATTACTTGTAATTCAATTGTCAAATATTTTTTAAAATTAACTTAAATTTGTAAAAAAAGCTAATTATTAAAAGCAACGAACTAATTATAAAGGAAAATTTAAAAAACATTAAATTGTTTACATTACAAATGCTTAAAAAACATTTTTTACGTTAAAAATAAAAATAATGTGCGGTTAAGATTTTACTTTTCCCTCCTAGACAGACAAAAATTACTTTTCTGACAATTTTTCCTGCCTTGGCGGAAAGTTAAACTTCACCGTTACCTATGAGTGACACAAAGGCGACTTTTTCTGACGTTTGAAGAAAAAAATGTTTTTTATTATACTTGCATTATAATCTGCCAATTTCACACTAAAAAGCGTTCATAAAATCGTCTTTATTGCACAAGTGCTCTATAAAGTCGTCTAGGTAACAACAATAATATTAACTGTTGTGTGACTGTTGTTCTCCTATGTAAACACAAAACATCTCTGTGGCAACAAATATATTCAAAATCGGCACGCTTAATTTTCAAATTTTAAATACAGATTTTTCCTCTTTTATAGAGGTTTTAGTTGCAATTATAATAAAAAATAGCGTATAATACTCGTGTATAAGTAGACTTTATCGCATACGCGCCGTTACAAGCACTCGCAAGCTCGTGCTTGTAATTTTCGTCGCTAATGCGATAAAGTCTTTCTTATACACATGTATTATAATATACTATTTTCGATTTTTTGAACTGAAATGTCTGTAACTCTAAAATTTCTTAATTTAAATAGAACACCCTGTATATTTTTCAATATTTTCAAAGCTCGTAAAATTAGCTTTCTGAAGATATTAAATAATGTATACTTTGAACTTCAGTTTATGCCAAAATTCTCGCCAAAATTATAAAAAAAAATTTTTGAAACAGTTAATACCTAAAAATTCGGCTTACACACAGAAGTCCTACGTTCAATTTTTGACAAAAGCAATTTAAAAAAAAAAAGTTTTGTAATTTAAAAAATAAATTTTTATATCATGTAATAATAATGTAATTTAATACAAAATTACAAGATTTGACGGATGGAAAAAGTTCCTCGTATGGCCACATCCGTTGTTTTATTTATTTATTTGCACTCTTTTAAAAAAAATTTAATTATTTGTAAAATGCGTTCATAAATCCCAAAACGATTCTTTTTCAATATTATTCATTAAAAGGATAATATGTATGACTCCTTGCTCTAAAAATCTAATTTGTAATTATAAACTCGAATTAATAATTTTTTAACCTCACCCTTCGAAACCAATTAACCTTCCATTACAATCGAAAGTATTAATGTAAGTCATGTGAGAAGGCAATACAAAATCAAAAATTTTTATAATTTCAACAATTCTATTCTTATTAGATGATTTAGGAATAGTCACATTACCACGCTCAATTTGATACCTTAATAAAACTTGAGCTGGAGTTTTGTTTAATTCCTGAGCGATTTTTTTTCAGCTTTTCATCATTTAATAAATATGGACCGCCAAGTTTTGCTCAAGGTCTTCCAGGTGAACCTAAAGGACTATAAGCTGTAATTGCTATGTTTTTAGATTTACAGAAATCCATTAATTTAATTTGATTCAAATAAGGATGACACTCTATCTAAATATAAATTGTAGTTGAATAAAATAATTAAGCCAATAACAACTTGCTTGGTTCACGACAGGCTTTATTTTACAATTTTGCAATAACCTTTCAACTTGATTTTTATTAAAATTGCTTATTCCAATGGACTTGGTTAAACCTTTTTCTTGAAGATGTTCCATTGCTTTCCAAGTTTCTAAATAATCGTAATCCGAAAATTCGTACCCATTAGAATCTATTGGAATTGTATCGTCTCCTTCCTTATATCCAATAGGAGAGTGCATTAAATAAAGATCTAAATACTCTAAATTTAAGTCGCTTAACGATATCTTAAAAGCATTTTTTACAATTTGAGGTCGAGGAAATGTATTTTCCATAATTTGCTAGTTATAAAAAGATCTTTTCGTGTAACCACACCCTGGAAAATCTTATTAGAAAGTGCTTGTCCTACTTCATTTTCATTTTCGTATAAATAAGCACAAATAAAATGACGATAACCAGTATCAGTAGCGAACTCTATTGCTTCACCAACTTCTCCTGGTTTGGACTGTAATTAAAATCAAATGAAGCGTTATTAATGAAAATTTCATATTGAAGCAATTTATGTTACAATGTAAGTTAATAATATTGTAACATACTTTCCATGTTCCAAGACCGAATATAGGAATATTTTCACCATTATTAAGCTTAACATTTGGTACTAGAGTCATATTCAAACAACAAATAATATTTAATACTACTAATTAGAAGTTCATTTACTGATAAGAAAATAAATATCATAAATTGTTGATATGCATAATTAATACAACAGTGAATAAATTAAATTATTAACAATAATAACCTTGACCCGTCAACTTAATCAAGTTTTAATCATAGGGATTGCTCTTTTGCAAATAAAGAGAATGAGCTATGGAACCTTTAGAAAATTATAAAAAAAAGTAATATAGTTTCTTGTTTATTGCCAAAATACTTTTATAATACATTAAATGTACATTTAACTCCTAAAACTCATCATTTACAAATGGATGATCCTTATGTTCCATACCCCTAAAAGTAAGTATATTAAAATCAAAAATTTCTTCAACAAAGTTAAAACTTACGGAGTCATAGGACAGAATCTACCATTACAATCAAAAGTATCGATTAAAGCAACATCCTCAGCTTGGAGTGAAAAATCAAAGACGTTAAAGTTCTGTTCAATTCGACTCTTTGTTACTGATTTCGGAATAGTTACAATACCTCTTTCAATTTGATAACGTAAAAGAATATGTGCAACAGTTTTTTTATACTTCAAGGCAATTTTCTTTAATTTAGGATCCTCCATTAACATAGGTTCATCTGGTTTAGCCCACGGCCTATCTGGTGATCCTAAAGGACTGTAAGCAGTAACAACAATATTTTTCGACTTGCAAAACTCGATCAAACGTTTTTGATTTAAATACGGATGACATTCCACCTACAAAGCAACTTATTATAATTTAATATATTATTTAAATTAAAGAAATTTACCTGGTTATTTACAGGTTGAATGGTTGCAATAGCTAAAACTCGTTCAATTTGTTTCTTGTTAAAATTGGACACACCGATAGATTTAACAAGACCTTTTTGAACTAACTTCTCCATTTCTTTCCATGTATCAACATAGTCGACATCGCTGTATCGAATTTTGCCATCTTCACCAGCAGGGAATAAAGCTTCTTCCTCCTAAAACCCATTAACATTACAAATTGTTTAAGCTATAAATAAATAATACCTACTTTATAAGCTAACGGCCAATGAATAAGATACAAGTCTAAATATTCCAGACCGAGATTATTAAGCGATTCACGTAAAATAGGCTCTACAAGGTCAGGTCTATGGAAAGTATTCCACAATTTGCTTGTTACAAAAAGATCTTCTCGTTTAACCACACCTTGAGCAATTTTATTTTTAATTGCCGTACCAACTTCCTTTTCGTTTCCATAAATGTAAGCACAATCGATGTGACGGTATCCTACATCAATTGCATCTTCAACAGCTTGAGTTACTTGCCCTGGTTGCGACTTTAAAAAATTAAATTTAGTGCTAATGGTTTAACGTTGGATACATTACATACCTTCCAAGTACCTAAGCCTAGAATTGGGATTTCTAAACCATTATTGAATTTAACATTTGGTACGACGCCTGCCATTTTGTTAATGCGGAATGTAATGTACGATTGTACAGACCCAACTGATTGAATTATGAAAGTCACGAGTACTTTAATCGAATCTAATAGTTATAAATCAATATTTAATTAAGATAACAGTAGATAACATAAATAAAAAGTTAAAGTTCAAACAATGATTTTAACCTCAAACCTTAGTTATCAAAACGTCACAACACAAGTTGAAGTTGACAGATTATAATGTGGCTGTGGCTCAGAAGCGTAACTTAATTCGTAATAAAATTAACACAAGTGTAAGAATGGTTGCAGACGTGGTTAGGAGTAATTTTTATATTTCTATATTTTTGTAATCAATCGATAACATCTTTAAATGCATTTGAATCCCATTATTTAACAAAAGTGACAGATATATCTTTTTTACTTTTTAAAAGAGATTATCTGAGTAGGAAACCTTTGCGTTTCAAAAGCTTTATGTGTATTGATAGTAACGAGATGACGCTACAAGATAAATATTATGATAGATCAATACGCCTGTAAGAGCGAGAGCACGAATTTTGCAAAGCTGTATATTCATCATTGAGAGACAGATAGCATTAATTTGGAATTTGGCTCATTTTTTAAATGGGATTTATAAAAAACGACAAAAGAGTAAAAATGGACGTCCCGTTGTGGACGTTGTGGTGTATCCATACATCCATAGCATGGGATGAATTCTATACTTACATATCGGCGCTTCGCGCCCTTCGCGCCTCACCCCACTCATTTAAATTAAATATCTCAAAATTTTGAGTAACGACCATTTCTTATACTAGTCTAATAAATAATAAGAGTATTAATACAAATTCTGTTGTAAAATTACAATTTTAATTTTAAACCTACTGAATTTTGTGAAAAACTGATCGGGCGGTTATGGAATTAAACTGCCCATAATTAATTCTATGAGTGGAATTTGGCAATTTTCATAACTCAGTTTATTACAATAATCATCCCCAAAACTTTCATTTAGTGAAATCCTACAAAAATTATTTACAATGATTTCGTTAGAAAAACAATATGTAAACTTTACGTAAATGTGGCATGTAAAATATCTGCAACTAAAGATTTTCCTTTTGGAGGAAGAAGATTTTGTGCATCACAAATCATCCTTTTTACACACGCATTACCATGAAACCCCTGACTGAAACAAATCTTTTAAAAAAATAAAGAAATTTACTCACTAACAAACCTTGTTAGAGCTTCTTCCAATTGTGAGTAAACTTCCCTGCGTTGCCTCCTGTGTATGCTCGATTTTCCTTTTGTACGAAATTGGCGCGGATCACTCGGTAATTTAAATGGTACGTCACATTCACCCAAAACATTAACTAATCGTGGTACTTTTATCATAACGGCTTTAACCACAGACATAGTCATCTGAAAAAGAAAAATGTACAAGTTAAAAACAACATATTTATTGTTTTTAAAATAAATGAAAAAGTTTTTCTTTTGTAGCCATTTATTTACCCCTATATTTTACAATCCTCCTTCTACTTACAAGTAAGGGTGGTTAACGATATTTTAAAGTTTAAAGTTGATTTGAGGGTTGAAATATTCAGTTTTGTAACAGGATAACATGAAGTTGAAACGTAATTCTTACCCTTAAATATGCAAATTTTCACCAAGTTTATTTAAAAAGGTGTTTTCATTCTATCTAACCGTCACAACTTGCATAATTAATACAAAAGCAGCTGTTACAGTTAATTTTTGTGAATTATTAACAACAAGGGTTGGGTATAATTGCAATAAGGTTAGTTTGGATTGTAATTCTTGAGTCGAATGTACCTCTTATGCAGTACTTTGTAGCTAAACAAAAATCGATTTCGTGTCATGTTTTTGCCGCATACGAATTGAATGCCGGATATACTATAAGGAAATTGGTTTTAAACTTAAACAAGAGGATATCTGCAATTAATAAAGATATTTTAATTTAAATTTACTTACAACAAAATTACTTCCTTGTGGAAAAAGCAAATATCGCTTACGTCTCGATAGTAATGGATTCTTTTTCAGCGTCACTTGTTCGTGAGATATTTGTATAAAAAATAAAATTAACAAGTAGCACTTTAACATCTTAATGAATTTGTAACTTGTAATGAAATAGTTACAGTTAAGTTTAATGCCTTCTTTTTATTATTTACAAAAATAATTATCATTCACTTACTTACACTTAAAACGAATAAATTTAACTAATTTCTTTTACAAATTAATGAGAAGTTTAGTTTTCATTTTCAATCAGTAGTTGAATTACAATTTTAACTTTTAAATCGTAATTAAATTTATAATGAAAATAATTATTTTTATTGCTTTTCTTACAATTTCTTCGAGCATTAATGAAAATATTAATCATCGGGTTAAAAGAAAAGTTTTGTTTACGAAAAATAGCAAATTATTTGTAAGTTTTTATATTTTAAGGAAAGTTTTCAATAAAAATTGGTTCAATTTAACTAAAAGCTATTTAATGCTTCTCTTCTTTTTAAGGTTCTTATACTTTATTTTAGAATTTTCAATGCATTCGTTTTAATCGATGACGCATTTTAGTCACGAATGGGTTTTAAAAACGCATAGCTTTTTAGTTTTAGTTTGTCGTATTTGAACTATTTGGTCCAAAAAAAAAATATTATTAATTTTTCCACTTTCTCTCAAGCCAAAAATGCGAAAACAAACCTTAGAAAAAGTCTGTCTGTCTGTTTAGTTTAAATTTAACGAATGGGCGGGAAAGGTCATATTTAGACATCTCTCTCGTAACCGTTAGCAACTTTAATATCCGGTTAATATCACAAATATTCATAATTCCTGATAGAGGAAGGTTCAAAGAAGGTAATGACATATTTGTATATATGAAATAAGAGCCTAATTAGTGATTAAAATTCAATGGAACTTGGGGTAATTAAAAAAAACCAACGATGTTGGGTAAAAACAACAACCTTTGTATTTAACTTTTCTCACTAATTAGGATCTTATTTCCCATATGCAAATATGTCATTGCCTTCTTTGAACCTTACCCTATCAGGAATTATAAATATTAGTGATATCAACCGGATATTGAAGTCGGTAACGGTTACGAGCGGAATGTCTAAATAATACCTTTTTCGCCGATTCGTTAGAAACCAAGAAAAAGTTATAATCGAGAAAAAGAAAAAAATTTTCTATTTCATTTCTCGACGTTTTGACTCGCCCTGATTCAAAAAACCGAAAAAAGAAATTTTAGGTTCTTTAGTGAGAAAACCGTGTGCCGGTACCGTAACTCTATGGAGCAAATACCATATAGTTCCGGCAGGTTAAAGTCAATTATGACTCATCGCTCTAAAGTGTAAACATTAATCTGTTGTAAACGTATGTCTGCTCTTAATACACAATTTCAGAAACGTCAAAATTAATTAAGTTAATTCATTGTTTGTCCGTGGTGGCGACACAGTATGTTGCGATGTACATTTTAAGCGGGAATTTTAAATTAAATAAAGTTGTACATCCAGTTTACTTTATTTTAAGTTTTTCTCTCCGTCCTAAATTATGGAATACATTCCAGAAAACGCTTTAAACGAAGAATGAAAAGCAATCGAAGTGTAATAACCTAATAACAGATTTCCGATCGATTTATCTATTGACAGAAAGTTTAATAGTCAAGATTTTTTGAAAATGTCTGATTCTGACGCACACGGTGGAATGTAAACCTGCGTTTTAGGACGTTGGGTCGCTCGATGATCAATGATCTAGTATAAATGCTATTTTGCTTATAGACTTACTCAAGGGCGGCAAAACAGTGAGAAGCAGAGGCACTGGGTTTTGGAACCCAAGAAACCCACATCTTGTCACTGTTAAAACCGACGATAAAAACATCACAAGATTAGCAAATCAACAAATTCAACAATTTTAGAAAAAATAATTACTCAGTCGATGCTCACATAGGTACACAACTTCATGAGTTTATTATAACATTTTACAGCCCACTTATCAACTCCTTGAAGGCTGATTTTCATATATAGTGCCGTGCTCATGCCGTGCTCGTGCCATGTTCGTGCCGTGCTCGTGTCGTGCTACGGCCGTGCGTTTAGAGCATTTTCACATATAGGGCTGTGTTGTGTTCATGCCGTGGTCATGTTGTTGTCGCTAATAATCTTGCACTAATATAATTAACCAATCCTTCGTTCATAATATAGATAGATTTATATCTAAATATGCACATTTGACACTTACCTTGTGCAGAGTTGTCACATGGAACTTTAAATTTCAAACTATAAGAAGCGACCAACGGGTTGTAGCAAGGTTGTGGTCGTGTTGTTACCATCGAAACGGCTCAGTCTCATAATAATATGGCACGAACGCAACCCAGCCCCTCATGTGAAAATCGAAAACTGCACTTCAATGTATTTTTTATGGAAATGTCAATTTTTTGATTGACATGGAAACGACACGGCATGAGCACGACACGAACACGGCATGAGCACGGCACTATATGTGAAAATCAGCCTTGATTCGTTAAATTGTGTTAAGTGCAGAGGAATCCAAAGATCTTCTCAGAAGCGCATTGATTAATTTAAATCAATATTTTGGTTACACGAAATTTTTGTATAAAATAGTAAAAAGTGCAACCGAAAATTTTACTTCTGAGAGAAAGCTAGGTAATTTTGAAGAAAACCATCGTCAATAATTTATTGTGTGGCTGTCCATTTCATTCAAAGAAACTTTCCATGTACTATATCGTACCACTTCATTACGTTAAAAATTTTGTGATAAAGAAAAAACTAATTTTTATTTAAAAAACTAATTTAAATTTAACTGACATAACATAACCTCAAAACATCCAGCTGACATCTAATAAAATTCTGAAATGCTCGACATACGTTTTTATCTATCATATAGTTCAGCGCTGTCCAACTTATCATAGCCCGCGGGCCATATTTTCTTCACCAAACATTTCGGGGGCCAAGAAAGTTGATAAATAATATGAAATTAAGTTAATAATATATAACACAGTCACCACAAAACAAATTCGCGGGCCGTAAAAATAATTTGGCGGGCCGTATACGGCCCGCGGGCCGCCAGTTGGACAGCCCTGATATAGTTTATACAGCAGACGTATGTTTTTATGTACGTCTTTTTTTATTACAATATTAGACAAAGAAAAAATATTTTATACCGACATTTCTTATTACATACTGCGATGCGTCATAATTGACTTAATCCTGGCGGGACTATACAAATTTTGATTGGACCAAACTTATTTTTACTTGGCTATTATAAGATAGTACAGCTGAGCTCCAAATGAAAAGAAATTCAAATGTCTTTATTCAAAATGGCGGCCAACAGATCGATTGTCCCATTTTGTGGTTTTTCCTTTATAACTTGGCCGGTAATTATTATTATAAAAATTTCAAAACGGCATTCTATAGCCAAAATATAGGGCTTTCGTCCTAACCTACTCAATTTTTTAAATTGTGTCAAAATTGCCTACCTTTAAAGGGTCAAAATCAAAATTTTGAAACGGATTTTCTCAAAAAGTGGTTCAACCAAGTTATACACTTTTGAATATGTTATAAACAACGCAATTCTCTATCAAATCCTAAGTTTTATCAAAATCGTCCCAACGGATTCGGAGTTATGATTTTTTGAATGTCAAAATTTCAAAAATTTATAATTTCATTTGTAATAAAAATTAAAACTTAGAAACTGTTATATGTATCAATGTCATGAACATCTATTATTTGACATTATTTTAGGTTAAAAAACGCTTCCGGTTAAACCGGAAATTACAAAAATGTCAACTTTTATTAGAAACACCCTGTATATTTTTAAATATTTCAAAAGCTAGTGCAATTAGCTGTTACACGATACTATAAATTTATATTTTGACTTCTAGTTTAACCAGAAATGGGTTTAAATTTCTTTATTTTAATAGAACACTCTGTATATTTTACAATATTTTAAAACCTTGAAAATTAGCTCTCTGAAGATATTAAATTAAATTTTAATTAATAAAAATACAAAATTACAAAATTTGATGGACAGGAAAAATTTCCTCGTATGGCCACATCCGTTGTTTTTGAAATAGTTTCAAAATTGATTCTTTTTAAGGGACCAAAATGTGGTTAAACTCCGATTAAATATTACAAAGTTTGCTTTCCACTTCGGCTCTTCTATCTGTTTATTGTATATTATTTTTCTATTATTTTTATTAACTTGCTGAAAATAAAAAAACATAAAAAAGCTATGAATGTTTTCAATCCAGTCGTGCGACTTATATGAGAAAATCAATTTCAGTTTAGGTTAAATGGTAAAGAGAATGTTATACCGTGGACTCAAATATTTGCTCACGGTTGGGCTTTTAGAGTAAATTGGGAATTACCTGAAACCTTACCTAAAAGACACAAATTTTTTAAACGTGAAATCAAATCAAATTTGGAAAATTTAACAAAAATGTAAGTGAAAAGTAAAATTATAAATTAGGTATGTATACAGGGTGTCCCAACAGTGTGTGCACAAAAGACTGCGATTCTATACTAAAAAATTTACAAAAAATTTTAATTTCGATTATAGTTCTCAGTATGATCTACTGGGTGACTCATAAGTCATGATATCAGTCTTAAAATTTACACCACAATCTTCTGTTGGGACACTCTGTATATTTCTTTTACAAAATAAAATATTTTAGTCCTGGTTATTCTTGCATCATGAGACATTTATGCGACTTCTTGAAAAATGTTCAAAAATCGTCCAAATGTGGCGTATTTTGTGAAATTGGAAAAATCTTCTCAAGGTAATTTTTCACACATGTACAATCGATCATACTTTTATTTTAAACAAATGTGTTTCATTTTAGATCCGAAAGCGTGGATAAATTATTTTTTCAAACTTTATTCGCAAACTGCGCGGCTCATGTGGAAAATTGTTCGCATTTATCTAAGGATAATTTTTACAGCTTAAAAGATGAAAAAAATTAAAATAAATAAATCTGGTAGAAAAAATAATATCTGAACTAACTTTTTATAACAAAAGCTTCTAACTCGTTAATATTACATATAAAGTTTCGTATTTTAAAATTGTAAAGCTTACATAATACAAAACGCTTTTGCTCGAGTATTGCTTTTATTTGAATTGTAACAACTCGAGTATGTAAATTTTAACAATCATCAGAAACATTTTTAAGCTCTAGGGAAATTATTTTTTCCTAAAATTTCTTCAACTTTTTAAGTTTAAATTAATAAAAGTTTGTTTCAATTAAATAAACGTAAATTGATTTGAGTAACTAACATAAGATGTATTCGAGTAGATACAACTTCGGTATTGGACATAAAAACGGAACTAAAGGGAAACAGCTAGAAATCGACTGTCCAATAGATTACAATCTTTACGATAATCTACAAGTTGGACGATTTTGTTCGTTTCAAATAAAAGCAATAAAAAGCTGAATTTAAGATGTAACATGTTCAAAATAAAAAGTCAAAAACGCAGTGGTTCAACTGTGGATGCAACAATAAACATAAAAATGTAATGATATGTGGAACTGAAGATTTATTGCAAACTTCCGCTTACAAATTATTTTTCAATTTCTATTTTTCATCGACTTTCCTACAAAATGATGTATTACAAAATAGGTGTGTCTATTTGAAAAATTATAGTTATTTAGATTTATTTCAGTGCTTTCAATTACACTGTCAAAGAAGTCCTTATACGAACGAAATTGACAATTCCAATAATAGTATATTGTTTTATAAGGAGTAAAAGTGACACTGTTTACTCCGCGTGAAACATTTTCGTTTTTCCTGAGAAGTAAAAATTAATTACAACTACAACTAGAAAATTTTGAAAAAGCGCCATCTCTTGTCAATTACTTGTAGTTCAATTATAAAAGAGAATTCAAAAAATTTGTTCTAAATTAGTAAGGTTAGAATTTACTTTTATATCCTAGGAGGCAAACAGTTCACTTGTTTGTACCGTATAAAAAAGTTGAACTTATCAACATTACTTATTCGATAACAAAACTTTTTTGACGTTTGAAGAAAAATATTATTTAATATGAAATCTTGTAATTTTGTAGATTAGTTGTTGGAGCACGGTAGCTCAAGATTTGATAAGAGATTTGATCTTAAAAAAATAATTTCCAAAACGGCTAAAAAGCTGCATACTGGTAAAGTATTGTGTAGATAAGTAAAGCAAAACAGATTTAACTTAACAAGCGGTTTGCGCAGATTTCGCCACGCCCCTTTTATAATTTAAATAGAGGTCTCACGTTATAAGAAAATAATTCCGGTGCAAGTCGAACGTATAATCGGAGGTATCAGTGGCGTGTACTTTATTATCTGTTATACCTAAATATTATTTTATCCGCAACCTTATAATAATGCGCTACTGATCAGGTGTCGCGCCATGTATTTATTACCCTCTCTACAATTCCGAACGAGTGCGCATTACATTCTTATAACGTGAGACCTCTATGTATGTTTACTACTGCGTTGGTGGGGAGAAATACAAATTTAGCTATTTAACATTCTATCGCTCGTCAATTTAAATCTGTTTTGCTTTATCTACTAATTAAATTTAAAGAAAAGTGCCTACATAAAATGATGGACTATGGAATATCTCCAAAACTAATGAAAATGAGTAAAAATATGTTGTATGAAATTTTAGAGAGGAAGAAATTCTCTACAAAAAAGATCTCTACACATTTTTTGTGTAAGTAGGTTGTACAAACTGTGCAAATAAAAGAAATATTAAAAAATCGATTTTTAAAATTTTTCCAACTCTTTTTATTCCAAGTTTTGACTCTATTTAGATCCTAGTTGCTGACTTTCAGCAAGATGGAGCACCTTTGTACTATGTACAGTCACAGCCTCACAATTATTGGCAACCCTGGCGTGCAGGGGAGGTTGTTGATTTACTATTGTTGGCTAACTAAAGTTACCCCTCAATTTAAGAAGGGGGTGTTATGATGGTTGCATCCACAATTTGTTCTGAACGTATAGCCAGAGTGGCCATTAATTGTGAGGCTGACTGTACAGTTGTTGCAGCAGACTTTTACCGGTGTATGTCAAGATAAGACGACATATCGATGGCCTAACTGCAATACCCCGTATCTATAAAAAGACAATTTTACAGGAGAGACAAAAAACTATTTTAATTTTAAAATTAAGCGCTGTTATAATTTTTTTTTGTCTAATAAAAAATAGCTAATTACCCTAAACTGAATAAATAATAGAAAAATGAGAATTTGGCACCATTTTGCATTTATTAAGTACATACGGGGTATTGTTAAAAATTATTTAACAAAAATTTGAAATACGGGTTATTATTGGATTTAAACGCATGGGTTTATTTAAAAGGTTAAAATCATTCAAAATAAAATTTATTATTATTCTTAAAACATTTTCAACAAAATATCAAAACAAACACATAGGTAAATGAATAAAGAGATACATAATTATTTAATTTTCTTAATATTTTGGTAAATTGTTATAGAAAACATGGCAATCAACAGGTAGAAGTGATTTTAGATCTTGCAAATGAGTATATTTATCACTTTTTATACTCAGCCTCTGTTTGTGCAATTTAGGGTAGTTTGTTATCCCAAGACCTTTAAGATTAACAGCACGTACTGGTAGTGGTTTCAATTCATCGTTAAAATTTAATTTGAACCAAATTTGTTTCTTCTCTGGATCGTACATCAATACTCTTAAATCTGTAACTGTGGGATCATTTTTCATTTTTCCAGGTCGAATACTTTTGTACGCTGCTTCACAAGACGAATAATTTAAAAAATAATCATGAGTAAGCAGGCGAACTCTAAACGGAAACGGTTTCAGACGGGCCTCTTCAGTAGCTCTTATGTAATCATGTGGAAGAAAAATCTTTCGATTTTTAAGTTTCATTTCGATCAGGTGGTGAACACTGTCACACTCCATTTGCGTATGACCTTTTTCAAGGTATTTTTGTTGAATGACTTGGCCTCTTTTTATTGAAAGATTTAGGAGTGCATTGGAAAGCGTGGAGTTTCTGTTTTGATAGCAACATCCGTCGGACCACAATATAACAGGCAAGTTTTTGTTTATACAGTTTTCTTCTATATGATTTACAATTATAGAAACAAAAGTAGATGCACATAAGTCCCCTTCCGTTTCATCCCACCAGTAGTTTGTAGCGTCATGATTTTGTAAGTTGTACATGGTAAAGTTATGAATTGTCAGTTTTTTCTTATAATAGATTGCACTTGCATTTAACACAGGACAGTTTTTCACAGCCTGGAGGTCCATAGTAAAAGTATAATTTAAAAAACTAATAGCACCCTCTTTATCTTTAGTTTTATGTTCTCTAGCTAAATTCTTTCTTTCTGTGTGAGAAGCGTAAACAAGGTGGTCAATATTATTAACTTCGTACGCACTACAGGTATCACAATAGTCTTTTTTTGGTTGATACAAACTTAAATTTAAATTACAAAAAACTTGGTCAAAAATTGCGTATGACAACTTTTCTTGACCGCTACTATCACAGTGTGTTAGATAAACTTTATACAATTGAGCTTTGGATTGAAAAAGCGTTTCTAGGTATAGCTTATTTGTGTCCTTGCGGCAGTAATGTGAGGGTATTTTGGGTAGACTATTAAACCAGTTATTAAGAACGTCCCTCTTTATTTTGTTTGGATTTTTCAATCTCTTTTGATCTGTTTGATTTTTTGTGTTAGTGGTAGTGGATAAGGTAGTGCCAAGTCCGTGTTCAGTTTTTTTAAACCAGTCGTGTACCATGTCTTCTTTTAATCCGAAAGTATTTAAAAACATCTTTTTGCACACTCTCTTCTTTTCATTATTTTTGTTTCTCAAATAGTACCAGTATGTTCCACTTCTTCTTGATGGTTGTTCACCCTTTGATGATCTTTTTGTTTCTGTGTATTCAATGTTACCTATTATATAACTTTTTTTCTCTCCCCAATCCATTGTTTCCCATAAACTCTGAAACATAAGTTTTCGCTCCTCTTCTGGAAATGCATCACAAAAGTGTTTCGTTGATTTACGACATGCTAAAGATGTACATCTATCTCCCATTTTTCTACTAGGTCGCTTAATTCCATAACAAATTTTTTTGTCTTTCTTTCTCTGAAAGCCAGCGTATTCCACTCCGTGCATTCTTCTCGACTTGGTTTTTAACCTGCACCAGTTTTCTTTATCTGGTTTTCTTTTTCTATTTCTACCTTTTGTACTTTCAACTTCTACTGTACTTTCATTTGAATTAGTCGTACTTCCTGTTTCGTCTTCTTCATTCACGGTTTCTTCCGGAGACTCAGGATTTTGTTCAGGGATATAATCTGGATCATCTTTTTTATCCTCAATAAAATTAGATTCCACCAAGACTTTGTTTTCACTTTTAGGGGCGAGACTTTTATTTTTGTCGTTAGATACGGTAACATCTTCTAAACAGCCAATCTGTGTAAAATTAGAATCGGTAGCATTTTCAAAAGAGCAATTTTCTGTTACTAGTGTTAGGATTCCAGTGGCACTAACTTCATAAATCCCGTTAAACTCATTGGATGTAGTTTCAAGAATTTTAGCGTCAACACTAGAGGTTTGTATATCATTTTCTGCAACACTAGAGGTTTGTAGATCATTTTCTGCAACACTAGAGGTTTTTAGAACATTTTCTGCAACACTAGAGGTTTGTATATCATTTTCTGCAACACTAGAGGTTTTAAAATCATTTTCTGCAACACTAGAGGTTTGTAGATCATTTTCTGCAACACTAGAGGTTTGTAGATCATTTTCTGATTTTTTTAATGCCATAGACACAATTCTCTGTATTCGAGTTGGTTTCATCTGAAAAACAAGAAACTCATTAGGACACTTACAAACCGCAGTTTTATTGTAATCTGTATATTAGTTTGTTGAATATTTGGATCATTAGTTACATAATAAAATAAATCTAAGAAAATACCCCGTATCTAAATAAAATTAAAGCAAAAGATTATAAATTATTAAAGAAACAACAACCCGTATTGTAACAGCTTCTTTATTGCCCTTAATTTCGGTGAGTAGATAATTAAGAGCAAATAATAATTAGTGTTATCAGATAAGAACATATTTCTAATAAAAATAATGACAAAATTACTTACCTTTGAATAAAATATCAGTCACAGCATAGGAAACAACTAACACGAGTTTTGTAGGTTACAAAACATCACAGACAACTAACAGATACGGGCTATTTGTATGCGCATGTTCGAAAGTTGCGATACCGGCTATTACTTTAGATACATTTTCGTAGATTTCCTCAAAACTTTACGTTACGGCGTTTTAATAAAATGTAGTAGGCAACCCCACAATCGTATTGCAACAAAAATCTCCAAATATTAAAATTGTCAGATACGGGGTATTGCAGTTAGGCCATCGATATATGTCTTTACAATTTAGCTTCATATTACGCAGAACAACGGTAATAAATATAACTGGTATGCCGACGAATGTTCTAAGTTGAAGCAAAACTTGAACCTTTTGATGAGTGATTAAACACGAATACGCGTATTTGATTGGTGCAAATAGTATCCCTTGATATGCTTTCTCTGTCTTATATTGGCACGACAATTACCCTTGATATGCTTTCTCTGTCTCACAAAGTAGTTCACAAGTGGCTTCCGTTTGCTACGAGTTGTAAGATAGTCCGTCGGCATACCTGTGTATTTATTACCTTGCGCAGAACCAACTTAGATGGATGCTACACTGCTGTGGTTAATGGAAACGCCGTAACCGACAATTTGGGATTTTTCATTTAGGGCAGTTTGTAAGAACTCTATTTATTCTACAACTATTAACCTTACCTTATTTTATTCATGTCTTAAGATACTGTTTTTTCCCTAACAGTTAATAGTTGTAGAATAAAAAGAGTTATTAGCTTTAATTGTGCAGCAGTTGCCAACCTAATATAAATTGCCGTAAATGAAAAACTCAAATTGTGGTTTACGGCGTTTTCATTAACCACGGCAGTACACTACTTACCAGATTGCGTGTTTTTACGTACATTGCCGACCGCCCCATCAGCAAAAATCCGTTAAAACAACAAACTGTATGTAACGTCGAAACTTATGAGAACAATAGGGAGGAGCCAATGCACTATAACGAAAATGTGTGTGGTAACATCTGGTAGCATCAAATAGAGAGAACGACTAGTCGCTCCCTCGATCTGTACTACGCAAGATATTGGCTCCACCTTATTGTTCTCATAAGTTTTGACGTCTACATACTCTTCGTTACGCAGTGGTTGGATCATCCAGCTTTGATGCTCACTATTAAAACTCACTAAAACTAATAGTTAGGTGCCAAACAATGGAAGCCATTTTGAGCAGCATTTTAGTTTGCTATTTTAAAATTTATTGAAGACTTTTCAGTTGAGGTGATTGGAACCTATATGGAAGGTGGAAGTGCATCAGTCGGACACTTTCGGTGCGCAATGACTTAGGCAGATGGGTTCTTCTCTATTCAACAGACCTCTACGTCATTCTAATTCCCCTTTCCTGTTCATGTAAACGGATTTGAACGATTTTTGGTCTAGAAATTTACCAGTTTACCTTTTCAGATTTACACAGAGTATTATGGATAATAAACTTCCAAAAACTGCAAAAATTTGAAATTACTTGTATATTGTATTGTAATATACAATTTTTCAATGATAGCATAATTATTGTTGCGCATTTCATATTAGAAATTTTGTTAATTTTATTAATTTTCAACATTTCAACCATTGAACATTATTCGAAAGTGCAAAAAATGTCTCTTCTACAGCGTCAAGTATGTAAAGTGCTATGCAAAGTTACGTCTGAGACAACAACTTTCACACTCGGGTCTCAAAACGGCCACTTTACGCCTTTTATACCTACATAAATAAGTTTCTCCTTAATAATTTTTTTCTTTACAAAATCCTATCTTGCTTTTTGTTTATTTTTAATTTCCTTTTTTAATACTTTTAAACAAAAATTTGCATGTAACAAAATTCTTTTAAGGTTTTAAGGTAAGAAAAAATGCTTATGCAGTAAATTTGAGTTTTATCGTCGAACTTTTCGCTCCTTCAAATTTCACAAGTTATAGCAATCAATCACAATTCTTTTCAAGTTAACTTAAAACTAATAAGAAAAGCTATATTCAAACAGTTAATTTTTAAAATTATGTAACTTTGGAGTAAAAGTACTTAGATACCTATCACATTTTTAATATCTTTTTCTTATTGGGTATCATTTTTAGTTTCAGAGCTAAATTATATTTTAAAAGAAGGCTGTTACAAATTAGAAATAACTTCTTTGTGTGCCTCGCTGAAGACACAATAGCGAGAGTTTAATTACACCTGAGAGAATTTATAGAAGAAATTGGAACTGGACTTCCAACTAAAAGTTAAATATTTAGAAAAGAATAAAGTCTCAGGTTTGATTGATTTTATACATTCGGGATTTACATAGTATATTGTACACTGTATTCATAAATGATTGATTTTTGTAAAAACAAAAATCCATAAATTGTATATTTTTTTATTTAATGGTATTTCCATTTAAATTGTCATTAATATTGCCACGATGGGGGGATTGTGACCCTGGATTCTCCAGGTTGTACCAGGATAAAATAATAATGGCCGTTTGCACCACTTAAATAATATAATTCATTTCCTACATAAACTAAAATTGGTGCAAAAGGTCATACGTAGCAGGTACCTTGATAGAAAATTTATTCGTCAGTTATTTGATTTATTTTACAGTTAGATGGTAGTCAAAGGTTTTTGACAACTTATCCGCCAGATAAACTATCTGTCAATTTATCTGTAAGCGGTGCAAACGCCCATAAGTCGAATGCTATAGGGATAGTTTTCATTAAAGTTTCTTACCCGAATGTTACAAGTATTATTATCCAATCACAACACTTGATTTAGTTTATTCGTTAATAATTATGAACAATTACAATCTGTCAGCCCGACGTCCTGTCGTTGTTACGTTGTTTGAAATTACTGACTAACTCTAAAACCTACATTTGGGGCCTTTTATTAACTTAAATTACTAAAACAGTTGATTTATGCTGTATCTCACATTCCCGGTTCATTACAATATTTATATACAGTAAAACCCCGTTATAACGTACCATCAGGGGCCCTCAAATTTGGTACGTTGTAACCGGAAATTCGTTGTAAAAACACAATAAATAAACGAAATATTAAAATGGAACGAAAGATTTAGTCCGTTATATTCGGAAAAACGTTATAAAAGGGTACTTTATAACGGGGTTCTACTGTATTGTAATCTTTTTGCAATAGTAAATTGTTGCATTACTTTATAATTTATTACACTTAATAATTTGCGTAATATTTCTACGCGTTACGTATGCCCCGGGTCTGAAAAAGTGCGACTTCAAAATTTGGAAAAGTAAAAAAAAATTAAGTGTTATACAGCATCAACCTAGTTTGTCCCCATATTATGTACGCCACTGGTACGCCAGAAAACATCAGGTTATTATTTTCCTTACTTTGCATATTACATTTATGCAAGTACAATTTCTTACATTTTTTATTATCTATCTCTATCTGCAAAGTAAAGTGTTATATTTCGCCATATCCACCATGTACGTAATAAAATTAACAGTGAAGCTAAAATATTTAAAAAAAATGGCTGTGTTTTACTATCACAGGTAAGTAATTTTGAAAATATTTCCTAAATTAATGTCGTCGAACTCGATGTTTCCTGCTAAAATTCATTCGTAACAACTTTCTTACGCATGCACTAGTAGGGTATTTTCCAATTTTTTAAAATGTATCTAGAAAGTTACCTTATTGATAACGTAATCCCAAGACCACATTTAAAAAAAATTTCGACTGTAGGTTTTGCCACACAAATTATTTGAAATTCAAACTATAAAGTTTCCCGCATAAACGCTGCGTGACGTCATGGGTCGTGCCTGTCAATATTGAACTTCATGAGCTACAACTTATTATAACCTGAATTACACTTTAACTGACATTTAACACATGTAACTAAGCAACAAACGTGATTTATACGACCAGCTACGTCACTTCCGTTTAACCTTTCACTTTGAAACTGTAGCATTTCATGCTTTTTCTAAAGCAGTTTTTGAAAAAACTTTTTTGATTAACATATTTTTAGAGTGCCCAAGTCATTTATAATCGACTTTGCTATGCAATAACGCAGTAATAATCTATTTAAAAAATTGAAAAATGCGCCTATAGTTCAAGGTGGTTCAAGGTAAGGTAATTTCCTTAGGCTCTATAGTATACAATGGGTGCATTTATGATTTGTAATTAATATTTATATAATATAATATAGTTACTCTGAAAAAATTAATCAGTTTAATTTAAAAAACATATTCCTAATACAAAAATCTAATTTATTTGAACGTATATTATTACTATTTTTTATTATACAACGTTTGTTAACCTAATTCAGTAATGTCAAATGACATTTAAAAATGAGATGAGATCTTTCTCAAAAATTCAAATTTGCCGCTTAAATACCCTAAGAAAATGGCCGCGATAGTCCAAGAACACCAAAAATTACGTTTGTTAACCTAATTTAATAATGTCAAGTGACATTTAAAAATGAAATATCTTTCTCTTAAATTCAAATTACCGGCTTAAATACCCTAGCAAAATGGCCGCCATAGTCCAAGGTCACCAAAAACGGTGTATACGATTTCAATGGAATTTAATGCGAGTGTCATTTCTTTATCAGTATATATAATATATAGTGTGCTTATTCTATGATATAACGTCATAATGATATCGTGCGAGTCTCCAATGCAAAATGTCAGTTTTCTTCATTTTTTTAAATGGCGCCTTCTATTTATAATTTTAGGAAAAGAGAGCCCCTTTCCTAAGCTTTCTAATGATTTAATATTTTCTAAATCTATTCACTTTTAAAATTCAATTTTTTCCCATTTAAAAAATTAAGAAAAATTACACTTTGTGTTGGAGTACAATTATTGTGGTTTTGGTCACTTTGAAAAATAATTTAGAAGGAAGCCGATGTTAGAATTATTCTAATGCCAATGCAAACCACAGTCGAAAATGTTAATTCCTTACGTCTTACGTCACAACAGGTAAGCAAAGTTGACTTGCTTTTTCATAAAATTCGCAGTATCTTGGCTCAGATCCATGGTAGACCCATTAACTTACACATTACTATTATAATCGTCTTCGAAAGGGCGTTCCAGATATCTAATAATATATAGAGTGTTCCATTTAAAAAAAATACAAGTGTGGACTGATCATTCAAATGGATCACCCGGTATATGTAAAAATATTTTTAAGAGGTGCAGCTCTAAGAGAACTATAGCTCTGCATTAAATTCTTTTTATTAAATTATATAGCAAAGTCACAATTTTACGATAACGCAGCGTTGGGACACCCTGTATTTTCTACCCAATTTTTACTTATTTATTTCTAAATCTCTTTATCCCCGAGTTTTACTTTTCTTATTTGTCCGTAGTTCATCTTGCCCCTTTCTCGTTACCTCTTAATTCTGCCAAAATTTCGTGATGATTTTCTTACGCCGAGTTTTTCATTTGGAGTTTAAACTAAGTTTCATCTGAACGAAGTTCAAGCTCATGCGTCGTAACTTGTTTACGTTACAGTAAAAGTACAGCGCATGAGATTGATCTTCGTTCAGATGGAACGTAGTTTAAACTCCCAATGAAAAACTCAGCCTTATTCTACTTTAATTTACACCGTGCACTACTTCCAGGGTGACATGTGCGATCAAAGTTCATTTACCTGCACCTTTACGTTTATTATTGTTTATTGTGGAAGATGCACATTCGCGTAAGTAAAAACGTTTTTTATTTTGCACTTATTTGTATTAGTTTTTTTGTCTTTAACAGATAACATGTCTTCGATTCTGCCTACTCCGGTCTCCCCCCGGGAGTTCTGCCAACGTCGGATCTGGATATATGCATACCGGATACCGGCGTTCCAGCTTGCCAGCTATCCTGTCAGCTTTCCTGAACGTCATTCATCGTGAGGCCTGGTCCGGCGATCTTCGACTGTTACACCATTTCCACCTGGCTCCCGAGGTCTGCACTTTCACCGTGGGGTAGGGCTTTTTCCAGGAGGGTGGTTGTCTCTCGCATCTGCGCTATCTACCATTTGAAGACCGCTACCACCCCGGACGTCGCCGCCAAATGGCAACTAGTGCGCCACCATACCACCGTGGACACCGCGGCGTTCATGTGCCTCTTGTGGGACATCGTGACAATATGACCTTGCAAGCAAGAAAAGCTACTTTTACAAAAATACGCGATTGTCGCGTGTGCCTATACAATCCACCAATAATATTGCGTTAAATATTGACGTCAGCTTATTCCTCTCATCTTTAAAGCAATGCGATTGGTTGATTTTAGCGTTAGTACCAACAGCGTAAGCTGGGTTTAATAAACACTGCTCTCAATCATTTATGAACACAGTGTATAGTTTTGTATTGGATGCAGTCAAGATTTATGAATACAGGCACAATGCGAGTGTGAGAAAACTTAAAAAATTTTTTAAGAGCACGATGGAAGATTTGGATCGTAACAAAAATATTCTTAATCACAATTTTTAGACATCAATGTCAGTAGTAGTTCTATCTACAGATTTGACCTATACTACCTACTCAAAGTTTCTAAAACTGAATTTAACAAAATAGAATTTCTTCTTACGTTTTTATTTATATAAGTCGACTCTTCGGCTACAGAAAAATCTAACACCATCTGAGAGCAATGAAAAAGTTTGAAAAATTCATAGAATTTGGTATGTGAAGGTAAATGAACTAAACGTTACCGTTTCAACTAATATACGTGGGTTACATATTGACTTAAATGATTAGAATGGAATTTTTATTAAATGCAAAAAGAAAAGGTTTTTTAAAAAATATTTTTAACGTAAAAGAACAACATGAAAAATTTATCTTGGATAATTTTGTTAATGTTCTCAACTGAAGTTTGTACTAAAATAAGAAATAGTAACGACGTTTTATTAGCGAGACAGAAACGTTTTCTTATTTTTGCTGATGGTGTGAATTGGGTTCAGGTTCAAAATAATATTTTGGTGTTTATTATTTTTTTATGTATTCTTTTCTAGATGGTTATTGGAATTGGATTTCCAGTGGAACTTCGACGCGAGAGTGTTACTTGGGGTGTTACAGTAAAAAGTTGGTATTTACTACCTACAAACACTAGCGATTATTTCAATCCCCCACCCCCTATTGCCGTTTCTAGAAAAACTCGATCAATTTCCAGATGGAAAATTTATAACTCTATAAAAGATTTTATAGACAGGTTTATATTTTACTTTCTAAATTTTAAATTTACTCAAATGTATTTAAATTTTAGATTTAAAGTTGGAAATGGGAAAAGTTGTTTATTACGAGCTATTTGTGAAGCTGCTTTATTTCCATTAGAAGAAAAGAGTGGTTTATTAGCTGAAATTTTACATTTGATATTAACGTAATTAACTAAAAGTGAATTAATAACCTGACCTAAAAATAATTTATTTTAGACCTTCTTCGACGAAGGAAAATGTTAACGAATATTCAGATATCGAATATCATGCAGCTGAAAATTTGGGGCGTAATGTGCAAAATTGTAAAATGTTATTTCCTCACTGTAATTTTTATTTACTAGAACAATTTAGTAAACTATTTATGTAAAATTTAATAATAAAAATTTTTAATTCCATAATAGTAAATGTAAAAAACTAGAAAGTTTTCTGTAATAGAAAACGATTTCAATTGTTTGCAGGCAGCTAAGATTTCTAGTAATAATATATTGTTTTAAAAGTGTCACTCTTTGTGGCGAGTCAGTAGAGTTTGAGCGACGAGCGTCCAGCGAGTTCGACAACTACAGACGAGGTTATCAGCTGCCACCGATAGTTTCAGTTTCCTGAAGCTACATTTGGTGTATACTTTCTGGAAATCACTAATCCATCGCACTATCTCGAGATTAGAACTAAGGGCCCTTTCACATGGACTAAATGTCGTACTAAATTTAGAATAGTAAATCGGCGTGAGGACAAAAGCATGAGAATCTAAACTTTAACGTCGAACGTCAAAATTTCTGAGCACGACGTTAAAGTTTAGATTCCCGTGCCATTGTTTCTTGCACCGATTCAGTACTCTAAATTTAGTTAAACATTTAGTCCATATAAAAGGGCCCTAAGGGTATTATGACACCTTGCTAATTGTAAAACTGAATTAAGAGTAAAATTTCCACGCACGACTTCGACGCTTGGATTCTTGTTAAAAAATTCTTTTGCGCCGATTCAGCACTGAATTCAGCACGGTGTCATATATGGGTCTTAGGCTCAGTCTCTAGTCATTTTAGCCACTTCTCGGCTCGAGTAGTTTGGCTTGGTATTCATTAAATATTGACAATTTTTAGTCTCGCACGAAAAAGTGCTATATTTTCTTGCACCAATCAGTACTCTAAATTTAGTAGAACATTTAGTCCATGTAAAAGGGTCTTAAGGATCTTATGACAGCTTGCTAACTGTAAAACTGAATTTAGAGCTAAATTTCTACGCACGATTTCAAAGCTTAGATTCTTGTAGAAAAATTCTTTTGCGCCGATTCAGTATTAAATTCAGCACGGTGTCATATGGGTCTTAGGCTCAATCTCGAGCCATTTTAGTCACGTTTCGTCTCGAGTAGTTTGGCCTGGTATTCATTAAATATTGAAAATTTTCAGTATCACACGAGACTCTCGAATAGCCCTAGTCCCTTCTCGTCGGTATTGTCGAACGTTGAAATTGAATTTAGAGCTAAACTTCTACGCACGACGTTAAAGCTTAGATTCCCGTGCGCTATTGTTCCTTCCACTAATTCACTACTCTAAATTTAGTAGGACATTTAATCCATGTAAAAGGGCCGTAAGGGTCCAATGACACCTTGCTAATTGTAAAACTGAATTTAGAGCAAAATTTCTACGCAAGACTTCAAAACTTGGATTCTTGTTTAAAAATTCTTTTGCGCCGATTCAGTACTAAATTTACCGCGGTGTCATATGGGTCAGGCTCCAGCCATTTTAGTCACGTCTCGTCTCTAGTTGTTTGGCCTGGTCTTCATTAAAATAGTCCCTTCTCGTCGAGATTAAGAGAGTCAACCTGAATCTCAGTGGCTGCTACTGAAGAAAATTTTGAGAACGTCTGCTAATCATCTATTTATTTTAGCAATAGAAATTAAAAAAAGAGTCTTTTTAGCAAGTTTGCAACCGTTGTAAATTAACCAAACAGTATAAATTGTATCAAAGACATGTTAATGGGCAAAACATTTATACCTAATATTAGCACTTGAGCAATGCGTTATTTTATTGTTTTTCTCATATTTTATTTAATTCAAGCACAAGGATTTAATTTTCATGGTGTTAGAAAACAAAGAACTTTAATATATCCAGATGCAGGATCTCATATTCAAGTACGTACAGTTTTTCAAAAAATTTCCCCAATTTTATAGATAATGTAATTTAGTTGATTATGGGTGTTGGTCTTCCGTTGGTTTTAAATCAGGAATCGATGTTGATTGGAATGGTTATTAAGGCTAGTTATAAGCTTCCATATAACGGTACAATGTTCACCAAACCAACAGTACAATATGCTAAGAAAAAAAGATCTGTAACTAGATGGGATTTGTACGAAACTATGGCGCAAGCAACTAAAATGTATTACTTTTTTAGGACCGTTTTACATGGACTAAATATCGTACTAAATCAACTTAATGGGAAAATTCACGGGAATCTATGCTTTAACGTCGTACGTAGAAAATTTGACGCACGACCGTGCACGACGTTAAACGAAATTAAAGTTGAGATTCTTGTGCTTCTACTCCATGAGTTGATTAAGTGCTAACAAGTTAGTGCGACATTTAGTCCATGTAAAACGTCTCTTAAATAGATTACTTTTCGTTATTAATAACTTGATGAATTTTAGGCAAGGCTTTGGTGATAAAGAATGTATATTGCGAACAATTTGTGAAGTTGCCGATAGTCCGTTCGATCAAAATAAAAGTTTATTAGAAGAGCTCTTACATACCATTTTTACGTAAGTTTACCTTTGGTAAAAATTCCCAAAAAATCTACTTTTGGAAATTTTAGACCTTCAAGCACAAAGGAGTTACTGATTGAACATGAAAACGGAATTTATCACGCCGCGGAAAAATTAGGAAGAGAAGCTGGAGGAAAGTGTCAAAACATATTTCCGGATTGTGAAGTAAATTTTGCCCATATATTTACAAGACTTCGTACTGCTTAAGATTTAAAACTAGAAAAAATAACCTTTGAATACACTGTAATTTGAAAAAATTCATAAATATTTTTTTTATTTTGATATAGATTAATTAAGGGACCTACATACTTTTATTAGATCAGATAGAGAGACATGTTGTTAAAATGGTGTTTAATGCATATTTTTTCTCTTTTATTTATTTTGATAGATTAATTATGGAATTAAGCCAGATGCCTTTACAGCTTCTGATAGATAATTTTATGCTCTATAATTTTTATTAGAAGTGCAATTACCGTCAGATTACTCCTTGAGGAGCTAGAGTCATGAGTTGTAAAAAGTTGTAAAAAAACTGGTTAATGCACATTGTTTTCTCTTTTATTTATTTTGATAGATTAATTACAGCATCAAGAACAATGCTTTTATTGGTTCTGATAGATAATTTTATGCTATATAATTTTTATTAGAGGTCAAATTACTGTCAGATTGCTCACTGAGGAGCTAGAGTCGGGAGAGACACCGCAAGTTGTAAAAAGCTGTTTCATGCATATTTCTTTTATTTTTTGTAATCAATTATTTATGAGATTAAGACAAATACCTTTATTAATTCTGACAGATCATTTTAAGCTCTATAATTTTTATTAGAGGACAAATTACCGTCAGATTGATCTTTAAGGAGCTAGAGCCGGGAGAGACCGCAAGTCGTATAAAAACAGGTTTATAATAAGTTTTTTTATTTATTTTTGATAAATTAATTATAGGAACTAAGACATATGCCTTTATAGGTTGGAATATATAATTTTATGCTCTATAATTTTTGTTAGAGATCAAATTACCGTCACATCACTCCTTAAGGAGCTAGAGTCGGAGAAGACATCGCTGCTTTGTCCTGTCGCTTTATGAAAAAAAAATTGTAAATAACGTAAATGCAGACTGGAATTTTCATTTCGTTTATCATTTTCCGACAACTTAGCTAAAATATCAACGATAAAAAGCTACAATTGTTTGAACTGCATGCTGAATGTGGATATCGTGTAACTATTGTTCTAATGAGGTGCTTTTAGAAGTTACTCATTCCATCGTAAGTAATGTTACAAGTTACAACCAATTCAAAATCTCTTAACGTAGGAATGTTATTGTATAATAAAAAGAAAATGGCTGTTTTTTTCCCTTATTTGATTATTTTAATGGCTCGAGTTATGTAGGTTTTTCACTTTTTTTACGACTGCTGTGTCTAGATTTTTGATGGGATGTGACGAGATGAGGTGTAACCCAACACAAGGAACATACACTAAAATATTCAAAACTCAAGTAATGTAATGAAATTACTACATAAATTATATCATCTACCCTCAATTGAGTTGTTTGTCATGATGTAAGTGTAACTTTTACTACGTTTATATTGTGAAAAAAAATACAAAAAAGTATGAAAATTTGAAACATTAGGAAATTGTGTCAAAACTATCGTTAAATATTATTACTAAAGTGTTTGCAAACAATAATAAGAAAAAATATAGAAACGGACACTTAAACTGTCTCTATTTATACTTTTAGACACTTAAAATCTCGAGTTACAATTTTTGTTAAGAAAAGTTTTTCCACTAGTCAAGTTCTAGTTAAACTTTTGTCTACAAACAATAAAACCCAAAAAAACTTTATACTGAACAGAAACAATCTTATTCTTAAGATTTGATATATTTTATGTATTATTTAAGAAACAAACTTTTCGAATTTGATTTTTTATTAATACATAATTCCATTTTGTCACAATAAAGACCAAATTGATGAACTACATCTTGTATATTTTTCAGTACAGTTGTGGTTTTCATCAGCAGCGGCGTCAAATTCGTCTGTAACTTCTTCATTTTTGTAAGGTTTAACTCTATAAAACATAAAATGGTTACTATTGATGGAAGAACTGCCTTTACAGACTTCAAAATATTAGAGTCCATGCATAAAAAAAGTTGGCTTATTTTGTATAGTTCTATAAAGAACCCTTTAGAACTTTTTAAAAACTTTAAAGGCTTCTCAGAAGGACTTCGATTGTTCTAAAATGGTTTCAAACCTTCTAGAAGGCTCTAAAACATTAATAAATTCCTATAACAATTTATAATAATTTCTTCTAACGCTTTTAAACTTCTATGACTATTTCATTTACTAGTAGAACGCTTGAAAACCATCCAGAATGAATAAATCTTTTAAAAACCTCTAGAATCTCCTAGAACTCCGCCGGAACGCTTAAAATGTTGCTTATACTTTGCCGAGAGGTTTAGTATTTTATAAAACGCTAAAAGAGATTTTACAGCTTTCTAGAATGGCATAGGTTGATCTAAAATACCACCAAACCTTCTAGAACGCTTTAAAAACTGAAAGAAGTTTTATATCAATATATAAATTTCAAAGGGTCTAAAACCCTTCCACCGCCATCTACATAGACATAGTAGTACTCGAGATTGCCTATCTCCACTTCAGTACTGTATATGTCTATTGTAAATAGTACTTGAGAAGCATTTGAAACGCTTCCATAGCGACGGAGATTCATCTAAAATGTGAAAATGTTCTCAAACTTTCTAGAACGCTTTAAAACTTCACTAACGATCTATAACTTATATCAGCCTTCTAGAACGTTTTTGAACCTTTTAGAACGTCCAAAAACTTGCAAGAATTCTCTATAATGGTTTAGAATCTTAAAAAATGCTCTAAAACTTTGTAAAATGCTCTAAAACCCTGTAAAATGCTCTAAAATAGCTTTCTACAGAGGTTTAGAAATTTCTTTTGGAAAGTCAAAAATCTTATAGAAAGTTTGTAACAATTTAAGCTTCTTCTTCTAAGGCTTAAAACCTTTAGAAACTTCCTAGGTTGGTTTAAAACCCTTAAGAATACTCTAAAATGTTGAAAAATGCTCTAAAATCTTCAATAACTTTCAAGAGAGGATTAGAAATTTATTTTGTACGGTCTAAAATCCTATAGAAAGCTTAAAACCATTTAAGCCTTTTCTAGGTGGCTTAAAACCTTTAAGAACTTCTTAGGTTGGTTTAGAACCCTTAAGAATACTCTAAAACGTTCAAAAATACTCTAAAATCTTCAATAACTTTCTAGAAAGGTTTAAAACGTTTTTGGAACACTCTAAGATCCCATAGGAAGCTTAAAATCATTTCAATCCTTTCTAGATGCCTCAACAACTTGAAGGACTGTATAGAATGGTTTAGAAGTTTTAAGAATACTCTAAAACCTTATAAAATGCTCTAAAATCTTCAATACCTTTCTACAGAGGATTAGATGTTTAATTTATACCGTCCAAAATTCTATAGAAAGCTTAAAACCATTTAAGCCTTTTCTAGTTGACTTAAAACCTTGAAGAACTTCTTAGGTTAGTGTAGAACTCTTAAGAATACTCTAAAACATTCAAAAATGCTCTAACATCTTTAATAACTTTCTAGAAAGGTTTAGAATTTTTTTGGAACACTCTAAGATCCTATAGGAAGCTTAAAATCATTTTAGTCCTTTCTAGATGCCTCAACAACTTGAAGGACTGTATAGAATGATTTAGAACTTTTAGGAATACTCTAAAATCTTATAAAATGCCTTAAAATCTTTAATAACTTCCTCCTACGAAGGTTTAAAATCTATTTGAACGATTTAAAATCCTATAGAACGCTTAAAGCCATTCCAAAACTTTCTATAACGGTTCATATATCTTCTAAAACGCTTAAAAACCTTCATATACTTTCTAAAATGATTTGATTTTTTGTAGAAAGCTTTAAACCTTTTTAAAACTTTTTGAAACTTTTAGGAACTCCTCAGAACCATCTTAAACATTCTAGGACCATCAGAGCGTTCCAGAACGCATTTTAGAATGTGTAAATTCTGAAAGCAACGTTCTGAAACCTTATAGACACAGTAAGTACGATAGATGTTCGATTAAATTAATTCATAAACATGTTCATTATTTTGATAAAAAATGTATTCCGTCACTGGATTTAAAGAAAAATACATAAATACTTCTGTTTTCCTCACTACCTTTTTCAAATATCATTGTCGTGGTTCCAAAAGCAAAGTTCGGGGAGAAATGAAAACTTGTCGTTGCGTTGAATTTAAAATAATTATGAAGAATTTTTGAAATGAGGGGTGGGTCAACCAAGAAAGTTGTTACGCCAATGATTTTCCCAAAGAAAAATTAATACTCACCTAAATATGGCTTTAAGAATTTCCTCCATAAAGGAACCTTTTTCGTTAGCCCTTTGTGTAACCTCGCATATAGCTTTTAATAAACAAGATTTTCCATCTAAACGTTGTCTAAAAAAATAGAGAAAAGAAAATTGACATTTCGTATATAATTTTGAACAAGTAAAAAATTTATCTTCATCAATTTTGTGTTTGAAATGTCGAAACTTTTTTTTTATGGTTCACATAAAAACTTGATAAATTTACAATAAATTTGTCGTAACTTTTTTTTATTTCTTTAATTAATAACTATCTAATAATACTTACGCATCTAAAAACTTTTCAATTTTCGTAAATAAATCTCTTCTTGTTCTCCTGTGCACTTCCTTGTATACAGGATGTAGATTCGAATAGATGGTTTCCTTATTTACTTTATTAGATTTGCGATACGGTTTTATCGATAAAGCTTCATAAATAGGACGGTAATCGACGTATTTCCCTTTAAAGTATTCCCGATAACTAGTATCGGGATAACCGCCGTAATTTAATTTTGTGAATCCTGGTTTCGTTAAGTGATTTTTAATGACTGGATATGAGGTGAAATTTTTCGAAATTGCTTGATTTATTTTTAATTTCCAACCACCTGATGTTGATGTATCTAGTTTATCGATACGTTGCATTGCGTTTTCTTTTTTCCTATACGGATGGATTGGTTCGTGAGGTAATTCCCAAGCTAACGCCGCTGTCCAACCAATTGTAAATATGCCACCCATTCCAATTGATGGAATTGTAAGACAATAAACTAAAATGATAAATATGTTTAAAAATTAATCGCTAGCCTTTAGGCTTTTGTTGAGAGCTTTTCACTTGCTAAACAAATGAAACTATCGTATAATTCTCTTGCCCTCACGAGTCCTTTTAGTGGCCAGGTCCGGATTAAATGGAACCGTCAGAACCTTTATAGTTACACCACTGCCTTACAGTATGTTACTAGTGAAATTAAAACTCATTTAAGTCAATTAATTAATGAGAGGTATACCTAATTGTAAAGAGCTTCCTTCGGGAAAAATCAAAAATCGTTTCTTTCTGGATAAAATTTTAAGAGTGTCATTCTTCGAAACTTTCACTTCATGCGATATTTTTACAATAACAAAAATTAAAAGTATCAGGTACAACCTCTTCATGTCTTTATATTTAACTAATTTTATAGTTTGTTGTAGTAGATAAACCATACCGTGGTAACTTTTTAAAAGGTGATAAATGTGATAATTAGAGCACCGCTTGAAAACGGTTCCATAACATTGCAGTTATGTAATATAATTTAATTTTCCTTAACTATTATAAATAAACATGGTAAATAGAAAAGTTTTATTTTCTCTAGAAAACTTTTAGAAATAAAATTTGTCTGTGTAAACTATAAAAGTTTTAAGAGACGTCTGAAAAATAAACAATGTCTGTAGTTTCATATCAAAGTGAACGTTACAAGAATTTCTACTAACTATTGGAAAACTTGACTGATAGTTTAAAACGTCCTTAAAGCTCCGGCGAGTTTTCATGTTTCTTATTTTTAACAAAAATTAATTTAAAACAAATAAAACGGTACTTTTAATACAATTAAGCATTTTATTTATTTAAAATTTAACGCCATCCCGTTAATTTGTTATTTATAAATAAATTGACTTGCAAAGTTAACTTAAAAAACGTTTAAATTTTATTTTTCGTTTAAACAAAATGAAATCCTCTACGATTCAATTATTTTGTTTTTTTATAGTGTTTCAAATTAAATTGAGTAGTCCTAAAACGGAAAATTCAATATTAGTTCGTCGAAAAAGGTATCTTGTTTTTCCAGAAGGGTCTACTTTATCTGTAAGTAAACTTTAATATTGTTTGATTTTCCGACCACCACAATATTTTAAATTGCTCTACTCCAAACGTCTCTCTAAACGATTTACTGAAGTAGAAAATTGTAAAATTTGCACGGTGGACAGTGGTACTAAGATTTCATTTTTTTCGACCAATTAGGGACTATCTTATTCATTTCAACACAGCCTAATACCAACTGTGATCAAATTAAAGCCCTCAAACAATTTCATCGTAATAATCATTCTTTACATTGTATATCGATATACTACATAATAATCTAACTATCGATATATTGATAACTATCAATATACAGGGTTATTCAAATTCGACCGGCAGCATGGGGATCTCGCTTATTTGAAGAGATAGAGAAACGGTTAAATTGGGGCAAAGTTGCGGAATTTTATGCCGACTAATAATCTAAAAAGAAAAGTACCCTAGCTGCTTTGGTTTTTGAACTATTGACAAAAAACCAAAAAATTGACTTTTCGTTTTTTGACTTTATTTTCCTTATTATCAAAAATTTTTAAAATCTGACCGAACTTCTTCTAAGCCATTTTGTATTCTACACCCGATTCCGAAAACACATTTGATGTAAAACGTTTCGGTTTTCTGGAACCATTATCAACTTTAGTTTTTTAAATAGGCGCAATCTTTTGTTTTAGCACCATCTCATAGAACCTTTTTTGCTGATTTCAAAAATGTATATCACTTGAGTAGTTATTTTTAAATTTTGTACTCAAAGAAGGTAATTTGTTAATAAAAATTGAGGAGCAAGCTGCTCTAGAATAAAAACAAAAGCCGGTATAACAAAACATAAATCAATTCTCTATCTCTTCAAATGAGCGAGATCCCCATGCTGCCGGTCGAATTTGAATAACCCTGTATGTATAGATAAATATCGGTATATCGAATGACGATATGTGAACTTAAAAATATTCATATATCAATATATCGATAACTATTTATACATTAATAGATATATTCGCTATATCGATAGTTATAAATAATTATCGATATATCGATAAGTATTGACGTACAATAAAAATCGATATCTGCATTGATAGTTATGGATTAGCTTTGAATCATTATCGATAGTTATGAATAATTATCGATATATCGATAACTATCGTTATATCGTTTACCGAATATATCGATATTTTATTAATATGGATATAATATGGAATTTAAAAATATCCATACACGGTGGTGACCGGACCTCTCGGTCATACAGATTTAACATGTAAAAACATACTTTGGTAATTTCCTGCTTCCCAATGTATTTTAGAAAGAAAATCTTCAAATAAAAGTTTTAGAAAATAAAATTCTGCATCTAAATGAGTAAACAAAATTAATTTTGAACGCTTTATAACGCCTGAAATTTGATTTGAAAATTCCCAAAATTAGCAGAAATAGCGATTGCCATGAAAAATTCCCAATAAAAATGATCAATATTTGACATTGACATCTTTCAAAATAATTTTTGAGGGCAATTTAAATTAACTGAAACTAAAAATGAAGTAATTTTTAGGGATGATTATACGTAAATATTATTTATTATTAAATAAATTCAATAATTGAATAAAAAATGCAGAATTATTTTGACAGATAAAGCATAAAATATTTGACAATTTTCAATTGTGTTTCAAGGCAATCGCTATTTCTGCTAATTTTCGGAATTTTAAAATTAAATTTCAGGCGTTATAAAACATCCAAAATTAATTTTGTTTATTCATTTAGATGCAGAATTTTATTCTCTAAAACTTTTATTTGAAGATTTACATTCTAAAATACATTGGGAAGCAGGAAATTACCAAAGTATGTTTTTACATGTTAAATCTGTATGACCGAGAGGTCCGGTCACTGTATATCGATAACTATCGATATAACGATAACTATACATAATATCGACTTATTGATCCTTATATTAATAGATATATTCGGCATATCGATAGTTAACGATAGTAGTAAATAATTATGGATAAGTATTGACATACAATAAAAATCTATAAATATCAATATACAGGGTGTCCCAACGCTCTGTTATCGTATAATTGTGACTTTGCCTTATAATTTAACAAAAAAAGTTTAATGCATGGCTATAGTTCTCTGAGAGCTGCACCTCTTAAAAATATTTTTACATATACCGGGTGATCCATTTAAATGCTATAGGCCACTCTTGTATTTTTTTAAATGGAACACCCTGTATATTTTTATATATTTGGATTCCGATTCCGAGAACGATTATAGTAATGTAAGGTTTAATGGGTCTACCGAGGGGTCTACCGTAGATTTGGGCCAAGATACTGCGAATTTTAGGAAGATACAAGTCAACTTTGCTTATCTGCTATAAAGTAACAAATTAACATTTTTGACTGCGGTTTGCATTAGAATAATTCTAATATCGCCTTCTTTCTAAAATATTTTTCAAAGTTGACAAAACCGCAATAATTGTACCGTGTGAGTCTCCAACGCAAAGTGTAATTTTTCTTAATTTTTTAAATGGGATAAAAGTTGAATTTTAAAAGTGAATAGATTTAGAAAATATTATATCATTAGAAAGCTTAGAAAAGGGGCTCTCTTTTCCTGAAATTGAAAGTAGGGGGTGCCATTTAAAAAAATGAAGAAAACTGACACTTTGCGTTGGAGACTCACATGGTCTCATTTTGACGTTGTATGTCGCTTTGAAAGATAATAAGGAAAAAAGACGATATTAGCATTATTTTAACTCAAATCTCGGTCAAAAATGTCAATTCGTTAAGTCACAACAGGCACGCAAAGTTGACTCGTTTTTAGTATAAAATGCGCATTATCTTGACCCAGGTCCATGGTGGACCCATTAACCCACACATGACTATAATCGCTTTCGAAAGGGAAATCTGAATGCAAATATATACAGGGTGTTCCATTTAAAAAAATACAAGTTTGACCTGTAATATTTAAATGGATCACCCGGTATATTTAAAAATATTTTTAAGAGATGAAACTTTAAGAGAACTATAGTCGTGCATTAAAATTTTTTTGTTAAATTCTACAGCAAAGCCACAGTTTTACGATAACGCAGCGTTGAGACACCCTGTATGTATTGATAGTTATCGATTAGTTATGAACAATTATTGATAGTTATGAATAATTATTGATATATCGATAACTATATCGTTATATCGATTACCAAATATATCATTATTTTTATAATATGTATACTTTCGAAAAATTTTTAATATTGCCCAGCTCTAGTTTTGGAGTCTAAAATCATATTTAAAAAATAGACGCTCTTGATATATCGATAAGTAGAGCTAAAATAATTTAACCTGAAATAAGTTCGCGCAGGTTTGGCTACGCCCCTTTAATAATTTAAATACGTTGACTACTGCGTTGGTGGGGATAAATACCAATTTAGGTATCTGCGCACGTCCACAGCTCCTCAGAATAAAATATGTACCAATACTGAATTTAAAAGTACCATATATCGATAACTATCAATATATCTATAACTATCGATATACTAACTACCACTATATCGATAATATCAATATGTCGTTTCTTATATTAAGAGATATATTCGGTATATCGATATAGTTATCGATAGTTACAAATAATTATCGATATATCCATAAATATCGACATTCAATAAAAATCGATAAATACTCATACATGTATTTATATTTATAGTTATCGATTAGTTATGAATAATTATCGATAGTTATGAATAATGGATATGGATATATGGATAATATGGATAATTTCTACACTTAAATTTTTTAATGTCGCTCAGCCCTAATCTTGGGATCTAAAATCAGATTTAAAAAAGAGCGTTTCTCACTCCTACTATTACAATTTTCCTAGCTCTAATATTAAAGGTACACTTTCCATTTAAATCCATCAAAAATGCTCCATCCTGTATAATATAATTTTGTTCATTTTAAAAATTAAAATAAAAAAGTATATATTTTAGGTCGCTTTATGTATGACCGCACAAACTTATATCCCGACATCAATTTTTACAGAAGCAATAAACTGGGGAATAGCTTATGAATTACCAAACGAGTCTGCGACTCTTAGGGAATTTTTGCATCCAAAACATATAATGAAAAGACGAAATCGAAGGGATTTGTATCAAAAAATGGAAGTTATTATGGATTCGTAAGCATAAACCCTTTTTTCGGTAATAAAAATTTATTAAGTTGGGTTTTTCTTTTAGTATGGGTTTTGATGGACGTTCTTGTATCTTACGAGCTTTATGTGAAGCATCACGACGTTTCATATCGAGTGGAAATGATTTACTCGAAGAAATAATACGTATAGTTTTTGAGTAAAAATAGAAAATTTTTTATTAAATTTTTATTTTAAGACAATTTTTTTTCTAGTTTTCCGCAACAAAAAGTAATGAATTGGGAACCTGAAGAGCATCGATTATATCATTGGGCTTATCGGATAGGTCAGGAACGTGAAATTCAAGACTGCACCGATATGTTTTCGCAGTGTTCGTTTTCTTTACTCGATATCGCTTTAGGAAAGTTTTCTGATTATATGCAAGATTACACTTGATTTTATCAATTTTTTTCCATAAAACTGTTGTAAATCGCCAAATAAAATTTTAAAAAATATTTTTTTTATTTAATCTTTCATCAGTTGCTTTTTTATCCAATATCTGAAATAATAAATGTTTCACGAGCAAAATAGCTATTATATAAGAAACTTTTTAAGGTCGTTGCCTAAGTAAAAATCTGTAAATCTTTAGATCAGAAAATATCCATTTCGATTTTTGTCCACATTTGTCAGGAAAAAATCAAGTGGAAACCTGTCATACAGTTCAGATATTTTCTTCTCTTCGAATATCCGTCTATTTGCGAGTGTTAAACCTCTTTGTCAAAGAATCAGACTAAAGACGACACTTTTGAACTTATGAAAGCAGGCTTAAACCAAAACTGACTATATTTGATCTAGTCTGCAACAGCTAGAAAAAGCCGCTGCACTCCTCCACTTCTGAAATATCATTACTTTCAGCATAAAAAGAAGTAACATTATGCTAGGGTAGATTAGGTTAGAGCTGGAGTGGGGCAGGTTAGGTTAGGGGTTGGAAAATTTAGTGTAGGGTTTATCCCGCTTATCAATAGTTTTGAAATTTAAAATTAAGATCGATGTCCACATTTGTCAGGAAAAAGTCAAGTGGAAACCTGTTATCAGTCCACAAATTTTCTTCTCTTCGAATATCCCTCTATTTGCGAGTGTTACATCTCTTTGCCAAGGAATTGGACTAAAGACAACACTTTTGAACTTATTTAAGTAGAGTTGAACTGGCTATACATTTGATCCTGCTGGCAACAGCTACAAAAAGCTTCTGCGCTCCCCTCACTCCAGAAATATCATTATTTTCAAGATAAAAAGAAGTGGAAATAAAGTAAATAGCATTATGCTAGAGTAGGTTAGGTTAGGAGTTAGAAAATTTAGTGGAAGGCTTGTCAAAAGTTTTGAAGTTTAAAATTGAAAACCCAACCCAGAAGACTCCTGAATTTTATAAAAATTGTGACTCATGATCTAAGGTCAGCATCAATAGAATCCAATTTTTCCAATTAGCTCATTCAAAAACGCATGATTAAAATCTGAAGAGAAAAATTGTACTTTGTGTGCAGAAGTGCATGACTAAGAGCTAAAACTAAAGTAGAAGGTACAGTAAAGTAATTGTAATATGCTTTATCATTTTGTACTTTTAAATCTTGTCTTCATCGCCACATCTTTTACTTTATGGCTTTGTAATTAAACAATTTAATCAGTAACATCTAACATCAAGTTTTAAGCTCGTCTTTTGGTTTCTTTGAAGTTTTATACATTTTATAATCCCTTGTGTATCTCTACTGTCGCTGTGACCTCTTTAAACGATTGCGACGTTCTCATTTATCCAGTTGTTCTATTTTAATATCAAGTCTTTGACATAGTAAGAGTATATCATCCTCAGGCTGATTTTTTTAAAGTCGCTAGTTCAAAATTAACTGTTTCTAGATATTTCAAATTTTCAAATTATCTTAAGTAATTTTTTGCACAATCGTGTTCTATTCTGTACTTACCAACAATGTTTATACTAATAGGAAGTTGAATTTACCAAACCATTGTATGTGTCCATAGAAACAATAAAATAATGATTTCGAAATATTTAACCAAAAGCACAAGGGTGGTAAGTGAAACAGATGTTTGAGCTATTTGTTACTTTTATTCTTGTTACTGGGACAACATTGTTCTCCAGCGGTTACTATTTTGAATAAACTTTAAAATTATAAAAATTATTTACAACTGTCAACTAGTGTCAGTTTAAAAAATGAATTTATTATTAGTTATTTTTCACGATTGTGCAAAAAATAGTATGCAATACTCGGATCGTTAAGTGCTTTTCTTAACAAATCTCGAAAATTAGAAAAACTCGACCATACGGGTCTCGTTTTGCTAACATTTTCTGGATTTGTTAACTATGCACTTACCGACCATGTATTGCAATGTACTATTACACCGTATTTTCTATAATTTTGAAGGCTGATTGCAATAGCAAAATTTATGGCTTCGCTGTTTACTGTGTCGAACTGCTTGTGATGGCAGAAAAATATTTATGTCGAAATGTTTCGACTTAAATTTAGTTTATACCAAGATACACTGGCGTTGACGCACTCAAATTGCGTCATCTATTACATTCCAATACTGCTGCCAGTTTGAATTTCCCGCATAAATTCGATAATTTATAAATTTTGGTACCACTGAGTTTAAACACGCTACACCAATGACGCCAATAGCCAATGAACAGTTCGACATTCGAAAGCGAAAGCGATATTAGGGTTGCCACCTTTACCTAATAAAGATCTCAATTTTTATCGCCCGCCAAATTCAAATAGGCGACAGTTTTGTTCATCCTTTTTTTTTAAAGCGTCGTTTTTGAGCCTTAAAGCTAGATTCATAGCTCTCCGTTGATACGTTTCCGTTGGTACGTTGACGTACATTTTGAAGTGACACGTTCACAGCTATCCGTTATACGTCGTCCGTTAATAATAATAATAACACACGCCAACTTGTCAACTTTTGAATAACATTGAATAAATAACCCTCACTACTCTACCAGGAAAGAGCCATTTAGCTAATAATATGGATCTCAATCAGTGGCGTAAATAACGGGCCCGCAGGGCCACGTCGCGGGAGCGCCCCATGGTAAAAAGGACCCCCAAAACATCATTTAGTATCAAAATTTGATATATAACCGATTAACGGTGGGTAAGAACCCCACTCTGATGGATTTTGCGGGTGGGCCCCCAAACTCTTAGTTACGCCACTGATCTCAATGGTTTTCTCAAGCAATTTCCGGTCAATTTCACCAATAGAAATGGTTGCTGATACTCCAACTCATAAAGAAAGATCATCACAGCAAATGATAATGTAAACTCGACGAAATGAATGAGTCAGGTAAAGCTTTCTAAAATGTCGTTTTTGTCGCATTTTCTCTTATAGGCAACGGTGGCTAACCTTTTTCCGGATCTTTATATTCTAAGGCTACAGCAGATAAACTTGACGGATAAAGTTTTGAAAAATACTCTGCTCTGATTGGTCAACGTACCAAGGGAAAAGTATCAACGGAGAGCTATGAACCTAGCTTAAGTCTAATATGCTGAGACTTATCTCGTTAGATCTTTTTTATTAATATTTGATGAATTTTTTGTTAAACAAGGTAGTGGTTGTCTACAAAAGTTCTGTGAGGTGAAAAGTCTGACATTCTTTTTCTAAAGTATCATTACTTTTATAATTTACAACCACTGTGGCCTAGAACTCACATCGGAGTGACTTTCTTGTTTTTAAATTGCAGTTTGATATAATTGAGAAACTTTCAGCTTTCAAGAGTAGTGAACAATTAAAAGTGTAAAATCTTGGAACTTTTAAAGCTGAGGATATCGATATATTAAACTTTTTAGGAACGGAGGTTTTCAAATTACAACTTTTGAACTTTCTTAACGATTTATTGTACAGAATTATTTGATGTTGACTCTTCACTTATTTAACTTTTTATTTTCAGTAAAATTTAATGCTTCTAACATTTTCTCAATCTCTCATATTCGCGCTTGGGTGTAAATAAAGAAGAAACTGGCAGTTTGTTAGTGAATTCAAATAAAGGTTCTTGCTCTAATATTTACAGTTATAAACTTAATTCATTTATTGTTGTGATAATTATTAGAAAATGAAACACACAATAATCATTTCATAACAATGCACAATTACAAAGCATAAATATTGTTTCAAAATGAAATCTATTAAGAGAAATTGTCGGTTTAATTTTGAAAAACCAAAGGGTATAGTTTAACAAAAAATAAATAATTTTTATGGTTTTTTGGCAAGATTAACAGTTATACCTATTATTTTAAAACTGACCCATAGTTGAAGCATAGGGTTGTTTTAGTACATTATTTACCTGCCAATCAATTGGTGGCCGTCTTAGTTTTTTCAACTAGGATTACTCGGAGTATTTGAGATATTACGAGTCAAATCTTGAAATTTTCTATTGAAAATTCTCCTTTGTGTCTTCACATTTTGGTTGTTATCAGAAGCGGAAAAATATTCTCTTTAAATTGACACATGCTGTAACATGGGTATAAAAAAAGAAAACTTTTTTATCACGGTTCATTGGCTTGTGGAGTAATTTGTAGTTCATTATTATTTCATTTCTTTAATCGACATAAAGATATCTGTTTTTAAAACATTGAAGAGCTATTATAAACTGTAGAAAAAGTTACAAGGAAACTAATTATAGTTCTACTATTACTAGATGTTAAGTTTGCTACTTGCTACTCGAAACTCCACCCAAGTAAATTGTAAGTTTCAGTACGTCATTTGCAGAACTTTGTGGAACTTATTTTGTTACAAAAAAAGATCATAATACTAATAATAAAGACACTTTTATAAAAACTGTAAATTTATTATTTTATTATTAAAACTCATATTTTAAGTAAACTCTTTTATATGTAAAAAGTTGAAAACAACTTTATATGTAAAATTTACTTTACTTTTACATATAGAGGTAGGTACGGTATGATGCAATTTACTTGAATCTTTGATGCTTTAGCATTACTTACAGATCTTGATCGAAATAATGAAATGTACACTTTTAGTCAAAGGGTAAAATTTTTCTACTATTCAAGAAATGCAGTTTACGTTTGAAAAATTATCTATATACAAAAAAGTTATTTTTAAGTCATCGTTTGTGATAGACGATTGGGCCAAATTCTAGAACGAAACTCAAACTGAAAGCTGACCTTATAGACCATGGGCCTTGTAACAGAAAAATTGGGGTGATCGTATTCAGACCCATCTTTTGCGAATAAGCTATTTGAGTGCCGGCGAACATTAAAATTTGGTTGGCTGTCCAAAGCGCTAGATTAGGGCCTCAGGTTCCTTCAATGAAATTGTTAGAGAAGGAAAAAAGTAAGAAATATGACAGCATTCGAGAAGCAACTTTAACATTTTTTCATTCTTACAAAAAAAAATTCACAAAAAAATTTGGCTACTCTCTAGAGTGGTTTTGAAAGCGTGGCAGCCGTTCTAAAATTCACGTCTTTATGCTACACATAAACTAGTAACTCATAAACGGCATTTGGGTTGCTCATTGGCAAAGTAGCTACTTTTTACATAAAAAGTAAGATTTTACTTTCCCATCTCTCTCGGTGGGTTTCCCGCTCTCCTCACCAATTAGAAGTTTATTATTAACAGTCCTAAGGCTTTAAGCCACTACTTTTAGAAGCCAAGCAGATTTTCGTGTTCTGTGGCACTCAGATAGTTTATTCCCAAAAGATGGGCCTGAATTCGATCACCCCCATTTTTCTGTTATTGGCTCCAGGACTACTACCTCCGTTCACTTTTAGAAATTTTGAATGAATTTGGGAAAAGTTGAGCTTTCAAGTTCATCCAAAATTTCTAAAAATGAGCGAAGTTTGGGTCAGCTTGAGTTTGACTTTCTTTCTAGAATTTGGGCCTTAATGAACATATGAGTTTGCAAACGAGCCGTTTATGAGATATCAAATAAGTAACTGAAGTTGCTGTATTACTTGCATATGAATATGTGAGGAATGTGGAGGGCGAATTGGTCTACCCACCTAACCTAACCTAACCTTTTTTTGTAGTAGGTGATTCTTATGGCTTCCTCGTCCGGATATCATGCGGCAGGGAGACGGCTACCCTAACTAAACCCTTCATCTCACCATAGACTGGAGCAACCTGGGATCACCTCTCGGCATTATTTCAGGTTCTTGTGGTGGTTTCGTAGTTGTTCATCTAGCCATAACCTAACCTAACCCGATGGATCGGAGCAATGTCTTGGAACATTAGTCTGTAAGTCTAGGCTCAGAATGTGAAGGTTCTGTTTTTAAAGAGTAAATTCTTAAGTAACTAATTAATGTGAATTTTTTTTACCATTTAAGAATTTTACTGTTTGAACATTTTACATTATATTGTGAGGATATTTAATAATTATTGTGCGTCTCCCGATGGTTTAGCTCTGCTAAATAGCAAAAAGCTCCATATCTAGGAGTGGGTTGAGCAGCAATAAAAGCTCCACTGTTGTGTGAGTTTTGATACAACATCGGTTTATTGCTTTTGGCAATTGTCGATGTATCAGCTCAGCCACCGGGTGCTTCTTTGGACGTGACCGAAGCGTCTTTGCTGGAAGACAAAAGATGAGCTAAACTGGGTAAAAATTGAATCTTATTTTGGAAAAGGAACATTTGGGGCAGAATACCCGAGCCCTTATTTCTTACAATCTCCCGAAACGGAGTCGAACGGACCAGAACGATTTGAGAGCTCAGTCTGGTCCTGCTGTTTTCGCGGGATGCCATTACAAACGAAAATTTTATCTCGCCGCAAAGCGAAGCTTCACCTGCTGCGCTCGCTGCGCACTGATTATTATCATCGTTCTTTCGCTATCTCCACACTCACAAGAGATGGATTTTAAATCTCTTTGCTCGGTTGCATAAATTTCTTACAATCGAATACAAAATATTGCGTGATACGTGGACGAAAATGTTTTTCCGACTCATACATTTGCTGGATTCGGCTTCGCCTCTTACAGCAATTTCACGTATTCGTCCGAGAAATTCTATTTTTGGTCCTTGTACCATAAATAACTATTTTTTTCATTTTTTGATTTCAGTACAAAAGTATGATTTACTTTCGCAATTTCGTTGACCCACCCTGTGTGTTGTAGTGAGGGCACAATTACATTACAATTAGTCTGGATGGACGTGCTTTCCGAAGCACGGCCAATTTTGTTATCATTTTATGATGGTCAACAATGGCTGCACCCTGAAAAGCTCTAGCGTAGCTTATAATGCAGCTAATATTATCGAATTTATACGTTATTTACTAGACACCCAGTATAATTTTCTAAAGTACCTACTCTAGTTAAGTATTTAATAAATTGAGATTCTAATTTTCGTTATTTTTAAATTGCATTACAAACCAAGAACTTATTCAATATTTAAAGAAAATTGATAGTAGCTTCGTTTATCGTTAAAATATAATTTATAGTAAAAAGAAGTAAAAAGTTAACAAGTAATAATGAGAAAATTATTACTTTTTCTTTAATTAAAATTAATTGTTAATTTATAATAAAAGTTAATGTAGATTTAAAGCTTCGTTTTAAGACGTCAATTAAAAGAAAAATTTTTAACCACATCAGAAGAGCGCTTGGAAAATTATAATTATGCCAAGTTTTTATTAAGTTATTAAAAAAATTACTACATAACACTTCATTCATCCTCTTATCCATTTTATAAATAAAAAAAAATAGTTTACTTCATACACCCCTACCAAAAAATTTTTCTCCACCGACCCATTATTGACTAGTATATTTCGGGGACGCTCGCGCACCGCCGCCGCCCCCAAAGAACTACTAAGGGATGCTGCGCTCCAGTAGCTAAGGATGCAGAGGTTGGTGCACGACTTCTGTTATAAAAAAATAAAGTGACGAGCGCAATCATGTATCATCCCTTATTTGGATTTGCAGTACAAAATAACACGTAAGAACGTATTAATTTTTAATTTAATTTTTTAACTTGTAATTCATAATTTTGAGTTTGTAAGCGGATTTTTTTTGGTGTTAAGGTGGGCGTTTACTGCTCTTTGTCGCAGAATAATTTTACACTGTGTAAATTTAATTTGTTATTGTAATTTTCACAAGTAAAACAAATCGAACCCCTTGGGCCGAATTTAAAGATAAATATCAAATCGAAACATTTAAAATCTTTAAAGTTACAACGTTTATGTCACACCCACAATTTAACTTATTGTTGCAAAAATATTTATTAATTATAACTTTTATTAAATACTTTAACGAGAAGTATTGTTTTAATATAAAACTTCGAAATGCTCGCTTTACTAGTTTTATCATCAGTGTTGAAATGTGATTTTTCTGAAATTGAATTTTTGCAGTATAAAAATTATTAGATTACACCAACCACTAAAAGTAGTCGGTTAGAGATAACGAAATACACCCTTTAATTCATTTAGTTCACTACTTATATCAATTTTCAGTTACTAATTTAAAAATTCCCGGGGTCGCTGAAAAGTCTGGAAAATTCTCTTCCTGTATCACTTTTTAAGAAAAAATCGTGAGCCTCTGCATTGGTTTAAATTTTAAGCTCCTTTACTTGTTCGCTTAATTGTTTACTGTCGACCCTTAATAACCCTCCCTTATTTATTTCTCATAATTTTTTAAATAGCAATTAAGCTTTCAAAAAGTTGTCAAATAGGCTATACTTGAATGTATAGTACACGCTTTCTCAGCTTTTACCCCATATTTTATAAAGTCAATTCTATAAAATAATTATTATAGTTATTAATGTTCCTCTTAGTATTAATAGAGTTACGACCTGTCGCCTGTTCCTTATTCACGTATCATCCATGGGTGATCAACTGATGAATATGAATTAATGGAATAACTTTTAAAGAATTATTTATTATTTCTAAGATATTTGACGGTTGCTCTTACCAGACAGGTGGGCCACCACCTTCAAAACCGGTGAATAGTACAACTGATGGCTTTACGTGTCCTCCGAAGTATGGTAGTTGTATGTAAAAGTTTTCTCAAATTGTACTTAAAAAAAGAGCCGCTGTTTATACCGGTCACAATTTTCTTCTTGAACACCTATAAAACTACATTTTTGGGAATTATAGCTCCCCACCTATAAGGAAAAAATTTTCGGCGTCTATTAACAGCAAATGCTTCACGGTTTGATTTTTGCATATTCTGTTTTACCATGAAAAACAACAAAAAATCTAGAAAATCACAAAATCAAATCAAATCTGTTTTGCCATGAAAAACAATATAAAATTAAGAAAATTAAATTTTTGATGTTTTAGATTGTTTTCCATGGCAAGGGAGATTATGTCAAAATCGCCAAATTTTTATTTACTGTTAATAGAAAGAAGCAGAAGAAATTAACATTTTCATCCCCATAGGTTAACCCACTATGAACTCATCTGCTTCTTCACAAGCCGTCAGCTCTAGGGCGATTGATCCCTTATGTTTAGGTTATGGTTAACTTACTATTTTTGGTAAATTTCGCTCCAACATGCAAAAATATGCAAAATAATAATAATTACGCGCAATGCTGTAAAATATGCAGAATGTTCAAACCTTCATTAGTCTTAATCGACTTCAGAAGTTATGATTCGGTTTTATGCAAAGTTTTATTGCTGTCGTACGCAAATTGACCTATAGACAAAATGCATAAATTCCGCTCTCTAAATTTTTATAGCGTTCATAATAGTCATCTCATCATAAGAGTAACTTTTAAATTAACTTTAAATACTATAAATATTTGAAAAGTTTTTAAAAACATTATCTACTTTACCGTAGTCTTTTACAATGGAGAAGAGAAAGGTTTGTAATCAAAAATTTTCGAAAAGATTTGAAATTATTTGTTGAAAGTGTCTTCTAACAATAGCAACCATTAAAAAATATTCTTTCAAGATTTTTGAAAATCTAGCTCAATCTCTATACTTACCTTGGACTCAACTAGGGAATAGCTCCAGTGTTATCAAATACGTGAAACTCAACTCGAACGTTCCCATTTACATGGATTACAAAAACAGTTTTGGGATTCGAAACCGTGGGATTCAAACCCACAGCTCCGCAACATTGAAGTATAGTCGAGAGTATCTATCTGTCGACCATGTGGATCTGTTAAAATAATGTTTGAAATAAAACAATTGAAACACTTCGGCCAGAGATCCCTAAATTTCATTCCTTTTCATCTTTTCAAAAATATTTAGTAGGTACTGGTGAATTAAAAGTATTCCTAAATTTTTAATTCTCTGTATAATTTACAACTCCAACTTACTAATTTGTACCCTTGTAGTGTGGCAATTTTGCACAAATATCTACAATCTAAATTTTTGTCTTCCCATTCTAAACAATTGAAAATTATGTGAAGCCAATAAGTCTATTTTTTTAACATAAAACATCCGGAAGGAGGGTTAGCAACCGTTGCCTACAAGAGAAAATGCGACCGAAATTACATTTTAGAAGCTCATGGATGACTCATCAGTTCCGTCGAGTTTAAATTATCATTTAAATGATACGAGCGGGCGCCCCCGTCGAAATTCGACGAAGTAGTTGCAGAGATGAATGTGTTAGAAAAATAAAATTTTCAAAAATTATTATAATGCACTTACTTCCCACACCGATAATTGTTTGTTAATTTATTATTTTAAAAAAATTTATGAAATTGGTAATTTGAAGAAAATAATTAGTGCTGACATATCTGGGGGTCGACAGCTTCAATTTAAAAAAAAATAGCGGTCACCCCCGTCAAAATCGACGAAGTTTTTGAAGATATGAATGAGCTTTGACTATTTTATAAAAAAAATAAGAAAACTAACCTTAAAGATAACTAAGCCAAAGAGGGCAACATAAAAAACCGTCTCAAAAATCCAAAATTCACAAAAGCACGAAACGTAATTAAAAATGCACGCACCAACCTGGCCATATCGCGTATTAGAAACGTACTGGTCGAATAAAAGTATTGAAAATTTTATCACCACGACCAAATGTATAATCCATCCATATATTTAAAACGCGAAGCCTTTTCTTTTCCGCTAATTTTAGCGTACTTCTACTGGACCGATTTTGATGATCTTTTTTTTAAATTGAAGCTCTTGACCCACAGATATGTCACCACTAATTTTTTTCTCAAAATTATTAATTTCATACATTGTTTTATATTTTATAATATACATAATAAAATAATCAATTTTATAATTTTAAATAATCCAATTTTAAAAATTATAAATGAGAATAAATGTAGATAGTATTTGGTTTTATACGATAAGGCACACATTATACATTTGGTAGAGGTGATAAAATTTTCAATACTTTTATTCGACCGGTACGTTTCTAATACGCGATATGGTCAGGTTGGTGCGTGCATTTTTAATTACGTTTCGTGCTTTGTGAATTTTGGATTTTTGAGACGGTTTTTTATGTTGCCCTCTTTGGCTTAGTTATCTTTAACCCTGGAACGACCACGCTTTTAATGTAACGGGAACTACCAGCGGGGTGCGGCGCACCCCAAGTACTTTTAGATAGGAATTGTGATACTTTTCGCTAATACCTTGAAGTTTTTCGGGTAATTCATGTATGTAAACACTATGTTACATATACATAACTATTAAGTATTTGTGTATTGTTTAAGTATTGTGATACTTTTCGCTAATACCTTGAAGTTTTTCGGGTAATTCATGTATGTAAACACTATGTTACATATACATAACTATTAAGTATTTGAAATCAATAATAATTAAACAATTAGATTAATTAAAACCCTGGGACGACCACGCTTTTAATGTAACGGGAACTACCAGCGGGGTGCGGCGCACCCCAAGTACTTTTAGATAGGAATTGTGATACTTTTCGCTAATACCTTTAAGTTTTTCGGGTAATTCATGTATGTAAACTACAAAAAATAATTTTAAAATCTATTCCAACAACTTTACGTTCCAATAAAAGTCCTTAGAATATAGTTTATACGGTAAAAATGCTTGGGGTGTACTACACCCCACATGGGAGAAACTCAAAATCGTCGTCTCTTTTGGCACTCATAATTTAAATCAAAAATCTTTTTAGTTTTTTGAAATCAGCATTAATAGTTAGGAAAAGTCATAGAAGCACACGGCCGAAATACAAAAAACCACTCTAAAAATTAGCCCTAAACATGAAATGGGGTGTCGTACACTGGTCGTTTCAGGGTTAAGGTTAGTTTTCTTAATTTTTTTTTATAAAATAGTCATAGCTCCTTCATATCTTCAAAAACTTCGTCGATTTCGACGGGGGTGACTACTATTTTTTTTTAAATTGAAGCTGTCGACCCCCAGATATGTCAGCACTAATTATTTTCTTCAAATTACCAATTACATAAATTTTTTTAAAATAATAAACTAACAAACAATCATCGGTGTAGGTAGTAAGTGCATTATAATAATTTTTGAAAATTTCATTTTTCTAACACATTCATCTCTACAACTATTTAGTCGAATTTCGACGGGGGTGACCCGCTAGTGTGTGCCTTATCGTATAAAACCAAATACTATCTACATTTATTCTCATTTATAATTTTTAAAATTGGATTATTTAAAATTATAAAATTGATTATTTTATTATGTATATTATAAAATATAAAACAATGTATGAAATTAATAATTTTGAGAAAAAAATTAGTGGTGACATATCTGGTGGGTCAAGAGCTTCAATTTTAAAAAAAAATCATCAAAATCGGTCCAGTAGAAGTACGCTAAAATTAGCGGAAAAGAAAAGGCTTCGCGTTTTAAATATATGGATGGCTGTCATGACCTTCTCTTATAAGTGGGAGTACAAGCAACCATTTCTATTAGAAAAATTGACCCAAAATCGCTATACAGTACGAATATTCTTGGGATTATGTAATCAACCAAAAGTTTATTTGCCGTCTAACTGAATGAATAAATGAAAATAAAATAAATTACAGCTGTTCTATATTTATTTTTTCTGTCAAATTCTTTCTTTCTTATAAACCTACAAAGCAAACCAAACTAAAAAATCATACGAATCATACTTAAAATCACAATTACAAAGTCGGTACAAACAAGTCTATAAAATCGGTAACCACCCTCTGTATAAATTAATAATTCATTCATATGAAAGTTCACACTGAATAATAATAAACAAAATTCAGAATTCTCTCCCCCCCCCAACACAATGTTCCGCCTGAAAGTGGCCCAAACTATCAGATTTCACGGTACTAATTTTATTCCCAGTCCAGCCCGGTGTCAGACTGTCATTTGACGTGTGATTACGAATACTACTTTATCGGACTGAACAATGTGCGATCTGTGCTCCCCCAGACACGCCCACTCAGGAATTTTGTATGCTTAAGAGTTAGTAGAGTTTAACAAAACTTGAGTTTTACTACGCTAAACTACGATTGAACCTGATTTTACAATACGAATTTGCCTTGAACTCTGATTTAACCGGAGTTTAATTTAAACCGCTCTTGAGCCTCAATTGTAAAATCGGCTCTTAGTTCCACTACACTTTAATTTCCAGACTTTTTTTATATATTCGTTTTAATTTTTATAATCATGCAGAAAATTACATCCACGAATTCGTCAAAATTTGAGTCGATTTTCCAACGATATATAAGTAGAATTTGTATTTGTAAAATGTAACTATCAAAATCAACTAACCCTTATTTATCTTTATCAGTAAATAAATATTATTATTACCTTATTCTCTAATTTCATAATGAATTCCCCAATGTTCTCCATATATTATTTGATTCAATACAAAAGTTCTAGAAGCTCGTCGCAATAATAGAATCGTAAGTTTCGTAACTTGTACTCAGAAACTATTAGAACACCAGTTTAAACTTTTTATCGTAGATAATGGGGTTGAGGACAAACTGACTATTTGTTGTTATGACTTACACATAATGAAGTTAGTGCGAGTAGTGAATGGTCTTTTTGTGATTTTTTATTTTCAAATGTCTCAAATAGCCGTTAGAGCTTTTGTGCATTAGTAGGCTTAATTGAAAAAAACTGACAAATTATAACTTCAAAATGTATTTCAAATGACATTTGATTGTATTGTATTTTGTCTTGTGACGGTAGGCGTGACTTCATTTAACTTTTTGTTTTCTTATCGACACCTATGATTTTTTTTTATAAATTGTATTTTTTCAACACGTATAAATTCAAACAGGAACTTTTCTATGTGTAAACTTAACTACAATTTTGATTTTCAACGAATTTCCTTTAAATTATATTTGAAAGATGAAACAAAACATAATCGGGAAAAATTTACTTTATTCTACGCTTTTGCTAGTTCAGCATGTCAACAAAGGGATTTTGATTTAAAATTAAAACCTTTTCAGTTTTTTTCCAGATTATGTCAGTCATGATAAGTAACGCTGATAAACAGGATAATAATTCAACCCAATTACAATTGTACTAACTCAATGTAACTGTCATAAAATGAAGTGGTATGAACTATAGAAAACCAAAGGTTTAGAAATTCTTCAATAATCGGCTTTATTAATGAGGTAGCGGGAAATGTTTATCGGGGAGTCTACTATATTGAGAAAGGGGCATTAATACAAGTTAGTTCAATACTGGGAGGCAATTGCCTCATTCGTTTTCTAAATCCGATGGTTTGAATTAGACACCCTGTGGATTCAGATAATATGGAAAAGTAAATTTTACAGATAACTCCGAGTTTCTTTTATATAAATATATTTATTCAAATATCTTCTATTTTAAATATAAAATGAAACTTAAAACGATTGATTTTACCACTTTTCAAAACTTTTATTGTACTTTCTCATAATATGAGTTTTAAAGTTTTAATAGTTTATCACTGACAAATTTTATATAAATTTATGTATGTTATAAAATTTAAAATCCTTCGTACTTTTCTACGCAAATGTAAAATTAAATTTGATAACGATGATAAACGTAGAAAGCAGCTTTAGAAATGCATTTCACAATAAATGGTTGGAGCTTTAAAGAATTTTGATATAACATAACGACCGAAATAATTATAATCTTTTGACTGTTGCCAATATACAAAAGAGCGTGTTAGGAGAAGTTGGAACAAGTTGAATTTAGTTAAATTTGAAACAAAAGATGGATCACTAATGATCAAAAGTCTCAGACTAACATTTTTATAAATAACTTTTACTTCTCTCTACATAAAGTTCTAAAAGAAAACCAATACTGGAATTTATTAAAAACTGCTTACTTATGCCAACTTTCAAATTATTCGGTTTAGACGCTTGAGAGTGAATATACAGAGCGTTCTATTAGGCCATTATCTTTTTGCCACTTACAATAAAGTTTGTATAAGTTACAGTGCCACCAAGGTAATTCGGTAGCCACCGTAGAGGTGGCGTGGCCAGCGCTGCCATAGATTTTGAAGTACACTCCGAGTTAAAAGTCGCTAAATTTGACAAGTAACTGTCACTAAAATTGAATATAGGTTAAAATTAAGACAGTGAAAAATTACTTAATAATTAATTACATTATAACTATTCTCCAAACTCAAAATTGTAGGTAGTGACTCATTTCTAATATGGGTTCACGAGCTTTAGTTAACTATATAGAGGTTTCTATTGAGATAGATGCAGAAAACACGTGTCGCTTTAATAGACACAACTTTCTAGATTTGTATAGCTATAACAAAACTACCTAAAACATATTATTTTTAAAGATAGTGGCACATTGGTTTTATCATAACATAATACAGTTCCACAAACTTTATTAGCGAGCTAAAGGGGCGTGGCCAGCGCTGTCATAGATTTTGCAGTACACTACGAGTTAAAAGTATTTCAGTCGCTAAATTTGACAAGTATCTGACACTAATTGGAGCGTGTCACTTGTCATGAAGTTTAATTTTATTCCACAAGGTCCGCACAATCGACGGTCCCAAACGTCAAATTACAGTATTACCAAATTACGTTTTTTATATAAAATTGTTTGAATTTATTCAAATTTTTTTTAATTTTATACAATAAAAGTAATTTGGTAATACTGTAATTTGACGTTTGGGACCGTCGATTGTGCGAACCTTGTGGAATAAAATTGAACTTCATTACAAGTGACACGCTCTATTTGAAAAGTACAACTTACTGTCATTTTGAAAGGTTTTATCATAACCTAAAGTAGTTGTAGAAACACGCGATTTTTAACTATACCTGTACCTACCCTGAATTCTTGATTATGATTGGACGAATCTTTTCCCGCAAAAATTTTTTTAAATAAAATTCTTTTAGTTGACATATTTTCCGTCGATCAAAATTGGTTGGTGAAGCGTTAGGTGTATTCGTTTTCGAGATATTTATGGTTAAGGTTTTCACTGGGTCACTCTGTATACATAACACAAGTTTTTAGGGGAGTTGGGGAAAATTAACTTATCGTTTATTGCGCTCCAATAATTAATTACTTTCGCATCTACGTTCCGCTGAAATCTCAGTGCACGACACTGTTGTCAAGTCGGTTATTTAGTCGTTCGCCCTCCCAACTGCCATGTGTCGCATAGTAGCTACGCCACTGCAAAACGATACCTATAGCCTGAAACTTGTGAAAAGAATAGGGCGTAGCCAATATCAAGCGTAGAATTGAGGGAGCGAGTTTCTCTCTTTCTCTAATCTCTAAAATTGATGCGACCAGATGTTACCACACACATTTTCGTTATAGCGCTTTGGCTCCGCACTATTCTTCTCAAAAGCTCCAGACTTTACGTGTATCAAAAGTTTTTAAATCATATCATCAACTAGCAACATGCTAAGGTAGAAAATATATTATAGTAATTCCAGAAGGAGCATGAATAATTAGTTAGTACTTTGTAAGAAAACTGAAAATTACCCTGGAGAGTAATTTAACTTAAAAAAACTAGATTTATTCTCCTATTTATATTTTATGATTTATTATCAGTCCAAATAATACACGAATTGCTTCATAAAATACGTAATTTAATTTCTTTTTTAACTTTAAATTCAAAGTATAAATTTAAATAGATAATTAAATTTAAATAAACCTTTTGTTTAAATGCAATAGCACTTAAACTTAAAATATAAAATCTTCTCCAAGAGAGACGAAGAAGACTTTCTGTCATCTCATCTATATTAAATGAAATGGAGCAGAGATTTCAACTACAGTTCAACATCTTTCAACTAAAATTTTTATAATAACTCTTTTGACATCTTCTACTAAAATTGATAATTTTGTTTTCGAAAAGTTTATTTGCACTATAAATGATTAAATGTTAAATTCTGATACATAAAGTAATCAAATCGTTCATAATATTATGAAATGTATGATTTTACTGATGTTTATACACGAATGATTGATTTTATGTATTGTATCTACGTACCGTACATATTTCAAATTTAACATTAGGTTTTTTGCTCTTTTGGAAAATATTTGTCTTTTAAAACGTCCTCATTTATTTTATATCTTTAAGGTTTCAATCAAGGAGGTTTTGTGGAAGGGAGGAAGTATTTTTACTATCATTTGAGGTAACCAAAGTGCTTCAATTTTATCAGTAAGGATGAGCTCATATTGGACGCTTTTTAAACACAATTTAGTGGTTCAATAGAACCATAGTTTATCGTTTATGCTGTAACCGTTTTGATCTAACATAACTCTAGCTCAGTTATAGATAGGTCAGTTAATTGTAAATTGAGAAAAGGCCTACAACCGAATTTCTCAAATTCCTTTTTTTACCAATTATGATTCTTCAACAAATATTTAATAATTTAGTCATCTTCGCCGGTTTTTGGTACTTTAATCTAAAAATAACTACTCTTTGGGTCATGATATTTATTTTTTATTTATAAGAAATCAAAATATGAACAAAAAATTAAGCACTGATATATTCAATGTCAAATATTTAAAATCGACCAATAGAATTGAGCGACGCAGCGACGTACGCGCACACCGTAACGGAAACCCAACTTTAGGGATTACTTTTGAACTTAGAAAAAGAGATTATTTTTAGTTCAAAGCACTTGTTACAATAATTGGGACCTTCTTAAGTGTCTTCTTAATTGCAGAGATGGAAGGAAGACCCCAATATGTCTTTTTTATACTAGCGCAAAAAAATTTCTAACCTTACTTATTTATAACAAATTGTAGAGCAAAAATATTTTATAGTGGCGAGCTGAGAGGAAGCGCAGATACCTATACTATTTGTCCACAAAAGTAGACAGTTGTGTCATTTATAGAATGAAAACTGGATTACATCGAGATTTTTCGGTACAGCATTATAAACAATCATTTGTTCTCGGATCCACTTCCACTACTAAGCTTCTGTCAAATTATAGTAAAGCACGTTATTCTATTAAAGCGGCACGTGTTTTTTGCATCTATTTCAATAGAAGCCGGTCTATAGTTAGCTGAAGCTTGTGAACACATATTCGGAATGAGTCACTCTCTATAATTGTGAAATTGGAATGTAAATTGGTATTTTTCCCTTCTATGCAATAGTAATCGCCTAGTTACTTATAATTTAGTAGCTATTGATACAAACGAATTTATTTTGAACCAATCGTGTTGAAGGGAGGCGCTTCCCCTCAGCTCGCCACTATAAGATATTTTTTATTATACTTGCATTAAGCATTATAATCTGCCAATTTCACACTAAAAAGCGTTCATATAATCGTCTTTATAGCACAAGTGCTCTATAAAGTCGTCTAGGTAACAACAATAATATTAAGTTGTTCTCCAATGTAAACACAAAGCATCTCGCTTAATTTTCAAATTTTAAATACAGATTTTTTCTCTTTTATAGAGGTTTTAGTTGCAATTATAATAAAAAATAGTGTATAATACTCGTGTAAAAGTAGACTTTATCGCATACGCGCCGTTACAAGCACTCCCAAGCTCCTGCTTGTAATTTTCGTTGCTAATGCGATAAAGTCTTTCTATACACATGTATTATAATATACTATTTGCTGTAACACAATATGATGTTTCTACGCATTTGTAATGTTAAAAGTTAATGTTTTTTAATTTCCTTTTATTATTTGTTTGTTCCTTTTAATAATTACTTAACTTTTTTTACAATTTAAAGTGAATTTAAAAAATATTTACAACTGGAAGTACAAGTAATTGACAAGAGATGACGCTTTTTAAATCTTTTATTTTTTTACATTTAAATGAGTTTAAATTAATTTTTCTATTTCGGAACTTAAATGCACTCCTTAACAGTTTTGGTCTCAAAACAGTATCGTAAGAAGCTCTCGTACAGTATTTCTAGGGAATTTCTTGCTTCAAAGTTCGCGTCGAGTGGAACTGTCAACTAACAAACGTCAAATATATGCATGTTAAAATGTGTTTTTGGTTTGCTTAATTACTTCAAATTAAGCTTTTACAACATTTTTGAGTATTGTTTTTATTTTTTACATAATTTAAAGGTGAGAAAATAAGTATTTATTTAAATTACATTAACAGTAGATGACATAATACAGCGACATCTATGAATAATAGAAGCAAATATTACATGACAGATTTAGAACATAAAACATCCGGAAGAAGGGTTAGTAACCGTTGCATAAAAGAGAAAATGCGACGGAAATGACATTTTAGAAATCTATAGATGACTCATTCATTTCGTCGAGTTTACATTATCATTGTCTGTCATGATCTTTCCTTATAAGTAGGAGTATAAGCAACCATTTGTATTGGAGAAATTGACCAAAAATCGCTATATTTAGAAAACCATTGCGATCCATATTATTAGCTAAATGGCTCTTTCCTGGTAGAATAGGGGTTAGGCATTTCTTTATTCAATGATGACAGATGTCATTTACTGTGCCCATCATTGAGAAAAAAATTCCAATCATGATGTTTATAAAAAATTTTAATTTTTAATAAAATTCAGAAATATAAAAATAGTATAAATAACACGTTTTATAAGACTTGTCGTTCTTTAGAAAACTCGCCGAAAGCGGCTCTTTTTCTAAACTTTACGTACGTTAACAAGGTGCCTTATGAAAGTAGTTCTTTAATATACTATTTGAACGTTTTAAGAATTAATAAAATGTTTCATGAGGATATAAGTGACTTTTTTGGCTCGTCAGTTGTTGTCAGATGCTGACAAGATCAATTTGTCGTAAAAAAGTGTCCCTTTCTCACTTTTGCTCCTTATAAAACAATATTGTATCTACTACTATTTTGTTACATTCCTACATAATTGTTACTTGTTAAATACTAATTTTTTTATTTTTTAACCACTAAATCTGCTCACCAATTCCCGGAGGCAAAAACCGCCACTGAGTGACTTTGCTTAAACAACTATCCTGCCCATTTCTTAAGATTTCTACAATAGCTAACAGTAAGCTTCACATTTAATGGCCACCCTGGTTATACGTTTAGCACTAATTGTGGATGCAACTATCGTAAAACCCCCTACTTAAATTGAGGGGTAACTTTATTTTGCCAACAAGCAGTAAATCAACAACCTCCCCTCCTGTTGGCTAATAACCACCCTGACATATAGCCAGAGTGGCCAAAAATTGCGAGGCTGACTGTACGTGTAAAGCTTGAGTCTCATGTATCTGTTATCCGACGATCTGAAAGTCAACTATCTACTTTTTTGTGGACGCATCATGCAACTTTCTCCATAAAAATATAGAGCTGCCCACTATCGATCACTAATTAACGTCGTCCATCCAAGGCTAATATTTTTGATTTTTTTTCAATCGAAATTTATCTCCTCAACTCCACTCCTTATTTTGGAGAACAAATTTTTTCTTTAATTGTATTATTTTAGTAATAAACTGAAGTTCCTCTGGTTCACTTCACGCCACGTTTGTCAAACATTTTGCGCCCCAATAATCTTGCAACCTTAGCCTAATAGTTAATCAGGCTCTGCTCGTGCTCTTTTGTACAGTAGCGAATTCTTACCTACTACACATTAAAATATAAAAAATATGTAAATATAAAATTTTTTGGCACTATTTCTTAATTTGAAATAGTTTTATACAATACAATCAGAGAGTCAGGCAAGCTAAAACCGTTTATAAACTGCGGTTAGTAATAGATCTGTCTTCTTGTTTGTTTTAAAGCCTCCCTAATTCACCAATTTTGTAAAGTGTACTCCAACAAAACTCCGTAAAAACACGGGCTTATTGCCATGTCAATATACAACTCTATTTAAAATTGCCGTTATTTCTTACACAATGCCAAAAGCTTCATAAAACATTAACAACTTTAAGTTGATTATGTAACTATGGGTGCGGTTAGACTACGTCACGTTTGGACTTGTAAGAATTTTTCCCAAAAATAACGTTAGATGTGGATAATTTGTATATGAATGTCTTCCAAACGTGACGTAATCGTAAATAGCACTAATTTTTTGTATGACCTGTAGCATGTTTTACAAACCGCAACGCAAACTTTTTTAATTCAGAAAGAACTGTTGAACGTAATGTATTTTATAGTGGGATTTTAAGAAAAGTTATCCAAAATTCCATAACTTCTAATTTAAGTCAAAAACGAAATATAAAATGCAAACGTCTGCAACATTTACATAAGAGGACTTACTAAAAACAACTCTTGAAGCTCTAGAAATCGATTATAAAAATTTACTGAATTTCTGAACTACTCGATGACAAAAAAATGCAGTTAACTGCTGAACGTCTCGATTTTTCCTTATAACTCAAGTTATTCTTCTTAAACTCACATGAAGTCACAATTTTTAACCTAGGGTGAAAGCCCTGATAAAGTCAATGCATGTGGAAACTGTCTCATAATCGATTATTAATTTTTTTCCTCTTTTGCAGATGTTTATAATGGAATTAATGCTCGCATGGCTAATGGTAGGTGGTTTAGGATTGCCCATAATTTTGGGTAATCCTGATGCTAAACGTTTATACGACGATCTTCTTTCAAACTACAATCGACTTATAAGACCTGTTGGCAATAATTCGGATCGTCTTACCGTGAAAATGGGATTAAAACTTTCTCAACTTATTGATGTTGTAAGTATATTGAATTTTGCAACTGTTTTTAATTAAAACGATCTCATTATGTAAATTAATTTGACAAAGTAAGCTGCATTAGAGGGCACGTATAAGATTTTAATCGGGGTGATTTTATACGTATTTATAGGGGTAGATATAAAGACGTTTAAAAAAAGATTGAAAGGGAAGAGGTTCAAATTGATATGATTGAAGAGACTCTTAATATAAACACTAATATGTAGTACTTACTAAGCATTTTAAAGGTGTTGAAGCTGCTTTCTTTTAAAAAAGAGATATACATATAGGGTGATTTTTTAAAGTGTTACTGACATTGGAATATCGGAAACCGTAAGAGTTACGAGATTGATTAAATTAGCAAAAAGTTGCATGTTTTGATGACCTTTAAGAATTCGTTTAGAAAATTTTAAAATTCAAGATGGTTTCCGACATAACGCAGAAAAACTAAAAATTTGCAATTTCGTTTTTTCGATTGTAGCTTCAAAAAGGCTTACTTTAGAAAAAAAATTTTGAGAGAAAATTTTCAGAAGATCAAACAAGCTATCAAACGATACCAAACTCGACTTTTTATCACATCGACGCTAAGCGTCGCGACGTTCAATTTTAATTTTCTTATCTATCATTTTTTTGCAAAAATTACTCAGTAGGCTTTTCTAAATTCGCATACCGAACAAAATCTTTCTATTTTGTACTTTTCTTGATGTTAATATCTTATTTTATGTTATTTTTTACAATGAAAATTAACGTCTACAACTTAGTTATTAAAGTTTTAGAAACATAAGTTGATCAAGAAATAAAAATAAGTTAAATTATTATTTATTAAATCTTGGTATTAAAATTTTATATCCTGAATAACTTTCTTTTCAAAAACTTTTAAAACTATGCTTTAGTTGTTATTTTTCATCGTAAAACATAACACAAAATAACACAAAGTAACATAACATAACTTGAAAAGGTGTGTAAATCAAGAAAATTAAAAGATGTAAAGTTCGCGTTTGGTAGCCGAATTTAAATAAGCCTACTGAGTAATATTTGCAAAAAAAATAATAGGTCCCCCGTAAGAAAATGAACAGTTGAACGTCGCGACGCCTAGCGTCAGTATGATAAAAATACGAGTTTGGTATCGTTTGATAGATTTTTTGACCTCCTGAAAAATTTTTCCGAGAATTTTTTTTTATAAAGTAAGTCATTTTGAAACTACAGTCGAAAAATGAAATTGCAAATTTTCAGTTTCTTTACGTTATTTCGGAAACCATTTTGAATTTTGGAATTTTCTGAATGGATTCTTAAAGGTCATCAAAATATAAAACGTTTTGCTGATTTAACCAATCTCGTAACTCTTGCTGTTTCCGAGATCCCAATGTTAGTACCACTTAAAAAAATCACCCTGTATACAGGGTAACTTATCGAAAATGAAACAAGGGTGTTTTTTCATATTTAACTTAATTTTTTCAAAAATCGCTCAGATCCGTCAATTATATTTTCGAGGGGACATTTTAATTTGCTATTCTAAACACCGCCACTTCAAGCCTTCAGTGGTGGTGCAATCAACCCCAAAAATTTTAATAGGGAAAGAGGGTCGTGCGGCATAGCATTTTAAAGCCCTTTAAACTCTCTCTCTCTCTTAAATGTGTCAATTTTTAAATTTGAACCAATCATTTTGAAGTAATTACGTTCATAAATTATTTACACAAATTTAAAAATTAACAAATCTTTGAAAAGCAAATTTAAAGGGCTTTAAAGTGATATGCAGCTCGACCCCTTTTCCAGTTAAAATTTTTAGGGTTTATTGCACCACCGCTGAAGGGTTGAACAGGCGGTGTATAAAGTAGCAATAAAAGTGCATCGACGGGTCCCAGCGATTTATTTTAAAATAAACTTAAATATGAGAAAACACCCTTGTTTTGTTTTTGATGGGCCACTCTGTATATCGTTTCATCGATTTTTAACTATTTGACTGTAATTAGGTTAGTTAGGTAGGTGGTTTGAGCAATTAAAGTCATTTAAAAATTTGAAAATAATTAAATGTTTGTGCCAATTTAAAAGTTTGTATTCGAGCTAAAATATTAGGTGTGAATATTTCAGCTGAAAATTTTGAAACTTGACGATTTTATTTAAAGTTGAAAATGTTTTCTCAAATTGATGAGAGCGTGATATTGAATAACGATTCCTTACTAATGAGATGAAAAAATGCCTTAAAAGTATCATTCGTTGGTTATTATCGCTTGTGAATTAAAAGATTTGAAAAGGAAAACTCTCGAGTTTTCACAGTACGCACATAATGATACTAATGGAGCGTTTCAAGCTCCTACACAGGTTTAAGTTAAGGATATAAGATTGTTAGAGGGGACTCTAAAATAAAAGTTGAAATGAATTTAGGCCACTTAAGTCGGACTCATTAAGCTGTCGTCTTGGAACCATTCTTCCCATTCCTTCAGTATGATATCTATCCCAACCTCTGGATGAACCCGTTCATACTGTCGAGGAAGTATCGCTATCTCACTTTATACGTTCCAGTTTGTGCATGGTGACTTACGCTCGGTTGCATAAAGGCAAATTATATTTTAATCCGAGAATTAGATTTATAATCTTTAGATATGGCAACGTTGCGCAATAAGTTAATAAATAAAAATGTCGAAGTTTGACAAACTGTATTCACAATTCAATGTTGTCATATCAAAGGATTATAAATCTAATTCTCGGATTAAAATATAATTCGCTTTTATGCAACCGAGCGTTAGACGTCTAAATACCATCGTCGTGACTTTTCGGTGTTCTTCTTTTGCCGGATTTCTATTATCAAAAACAAGAAAATCATATTTTGTGCTGAATAATCGTACAGAAAATTATAGCTCTCTGAAATTCACTGTAAAATTGGGAGGTTTTGTAAAAACATTAGCACATAAAATGATGGAGATGAAAACCTAAAAAAAGAGTCTCAATGAGTGCACGAGGATTGAGGTTAGAGAACAACGTAAGAACTTACATAATAAATAGAAAAGTTAAGCAATTGTGAGCTTAAAGAGTTTACGAAAGGAAAAGCGTCTTAAATAACGAAATGATATGGCAGAGATTTTTGACAAGCACGTATTGAAATCCGCTTAACAAAGAAGGTTGATATATAATTCAATATCCAATGTATGTATAAACGATGAATAAACATCACATACATTTTCATTTAAAATCATCTCTTTTACAGTGAAAAGTACCGCTCCTAAAAATTGTCGCCTATGGCAGAAGCTTTATCGCTTAACTCTTAAAGTCAACCCTAATGATACTTTATTTTCAAGCTAATTCAAAATTTTCTTTTACTACATACCATCAAAGAAAACTTTCAACTCGTAAATATTAATTAATTAAAAAATGTAAGTCGACTATGAAAAATGCGTTTCATTTAAAAATGAGGAAGAAAATAAGTGTACGCTTTAAATAAGGAGAGAATTTTTATTAATTGCACTAATATAAAAATATGAAGTTGTAATTTACTCATAACTCGAAGAAAATGAGATATTTAGTATCAGATTGGAAGTGTATAACTAAAAAAAACTGTTTAAACACGAAAAAATTCAAGTGTTTGATGTAGTCGATGAGAGTCTTTTACAAACTTGAAAAAACATTTGGTAGTTGAATAAGAGTTTATGAAGAACTTTTTAATTTTTTGTAGCTTTTTGTTAATAAATCGTTAATTAATGTTTATTTTTTTTCAAACGTCAATTTTAGACAATTGAACTACAAGTAATTGACAAGAGATGGCGCTTTTGGGTCATTCTTTTACAAATCGCACGGATTTCAGGAAAAAAATTTGACTTGATAACAATGGCTCGATTACAAGTTCTTGTGCTCGGAAATATTTAATAACTTCCGATCTAGAACTTTTTTGTAAAAAGAGTTTTATAGATAAGAGAATAAGGAACAAAATGATAATTTTTCCAATTAATTCAAGTTAGGGGCGAGCATGTTAAAACTATTTAAACAATTAAATTGTTATTATTTAACATTTGTTCACAATAAAAAAAAATTTTTAATGCACTTCGAAAGCTAACGTAATAATGTAAAATAAAAAAACGACATTGATCCGATCAGTATAACTGGAAATAATAAATTTCAAGTATGAGAAGATTGGAGAAGATCCAGCGAATTATCGAAAATTCATACGTGAATATTTTGTAAAAAAAAATTTTTTCAGAAGAATCCTGAAATACGGGTCAAGTAATTTTATGAATATATGCTGTAATTTTTTGGACGATTCTATAATGTCAAGTTTAAATTGGTACGCGATTTGTAAAAGAATGACCTTTTTTCAAGATTCTCTATTTTTAGTTTTAATTAATTTTTACGTTTGAAGAAAAAATGAAATGTTTAATACGGATTAAAAGTACTTTTAATCCCAATAAAACAAACTACTATCCACACAATAAAAAACACATGGCTCATCGGAAATGCGCAATAAGTTCCGAAAGGGACATAGGTATAAAATAAAAGAGATAGAGATAACATAGAGAGAGTGAGAGAATTAAAATAGGTATTGGTTTATAGAAAGGGAGAGTGGGGGAAGTAGGATAGGGATTGGTTTAGAGAAATGTGGAGTGGTCTGTTACCATAGTTATCATTTATCAAATTTTTCTGTCACCATAGTTGCTATATGTCATTGTCAATTTCATCTGTCATCCCATCTGTCAGTGTCTAGGGAGGTCATCTGTCAATGCAATTTTTATTAATTTAGGGGGGGGCATTCCATTTGTCAGTGTCAAAAGAGGTTCTCTGTCAATGTCAATTTCTTTTTAATTCAAGGGGGGTCACTCCATCTCAGAGTTGAAATCTCATAGAAGAGACATAAATAGATAGAGAGAAGATAGCGCGCGTAGCGCGCATTCATTCTCTAGTCTAGTTAATAACGCCGAAAAATTAGACTTAATTAGCACCTGTGCTTGTTTGGTTGCCTATTTTAAAGAGGATTTTTTTTTCAGTTTTAAAGTTTACTCAAATTCTTAACTATTTTCAATTAAACTTATAATTGATACAATTTTAATCAAAATATTTTTGGTTTCAGAATTTAAAAAACCAAATAATGACAACGAATGTGTGGGTAGAGCAGGTAAGTTTAACATAAATTTGCATAAATAAATACGAGAAGAAAAGCTTTTTTTTATTCCTTACTTAAATTTTATACAGGAATGGAATGATTACAAACTCAAGTGGAATCCAGATGATTACGGAGGCGTTGAAACTTTACATGTACCCTCAGAACATATCTGGTTACCAGACATCGTTTTGTACAACAAGTAAGTAATTAAGACAAGGGTAGTTAAATATACCTACCTATACTCCTATACATACTCGTAGTTTATTAGTGATTGATTAATATTAAACATCGTTAATTTGAAACAACAAACTGAAATTTAACACTAACAATTTTTTTCTTATGTTCTGAAAATAAATTTGGTGTTACGGAACAAAACGCGCGTCTGTGCGACCTTTAATCCTTAAATATGTTTTATTTTGTAGGGCAAAGTTTATAAAGAGTTGTACTAAAAAGTTGACCCAACTTTAAACGTTAATATAAGGCTAGTGTAACGTGTAACAGATATCGAAAATCGAATTAGGTCATTTGCTCGCTGTTTACTCTAAAAATATTTTATCCGAAAATTACTTGCATGCGTTTTTTATTATTGAAACCTCACCAGAGCGCCTATAAACCCATTTTTTGCGTCTTTTCTCAAATTTTTGCCATTGACATTTCCTCACACCCCAAAAATGAACCAATAAGGGAACTAATAATTGATCGATTTTAAAGCAAATTGATATGTTTTCTCATTATTTTGATCAATTGCGCTAGTAGGAGTAATTTCTGCAAAATTCCCCTCTAAAAAAGCTATAGATTTTATAGTTAATAATATAAAGAAGGTGTGGCAATCAATCGAACAATGGGATTTTACTTCCTATCCTAACTAAGTAACAAAGTTTTGAAAAGTTCAATCGCTGAACCGTTTAGATGAGATAAAGAATGAACTGGAATTTTTTTCTTGACCACAACTCGTTCATTCAGAGAAAATTTTAAATTAACTTTTGAATTAAATTTATTTAATAGAAATTAAAATGCAATTCAGTCATCAATGGCGATTTTTAAAAAATATACCGGGTGTAAACTAAATCAGGATCATCTGAGATTAGAGTTAAATTTTAGAAGGTTAGGTCTTCCCTTCTGTTTAGTCTTGAATCCACTCCAAGCTTCGGACGAATCTACTTCAGGATCATAAACAGGAATATAGGCATTTCTATACCGGGTGGTGACCGTTCATAGGAATTTAACATGTAAAATCCCTATGACCGAGAGGTCCGGTCACCACCCTGTATAACAATTCCAACCAAGACATCATAGCCTTTTGGAGATCTTGTACGTTTGATCACTAAAATGTATTTAATTACTAACTAATAAGCACACTTTTCTTTCAATTTTTCTCAACATCTCATAAATATCACTTCAATCTTTATAATTGGAGTAGAATTATGGCTGTAAAGTATCATTTATTAAAACTCCTTATAATCTAAATAAGCTCTGTCTTTTGTATTTTACAAAGTCTTTCACAAAAATAATTGGCTCGATTTAAAGTACAGCAGGTGGCTTTAGTGAAAAGATATAAGATGTGCTTAGAAGCTTAGAACACAATTTTCTTAAAGGTTCTTCAATTTACAAGAAATTATGTCTCATTTGTTTAATAAAAAATGTCTTTAATTTTTTTTATCACTCAATTCTTGAATCTAGAGTAGATCATTAATACGTAATTTAGCACTGAGATGTGTGTACCTAATGTTAAATCTCTTATACTATAAATCAAGTACCTACTAGCAATTACGGTTAATTTACTCAAACATCAGATTGTGTCCCTACGGTAGAAATCGATATTTATACCGAGCGATCAAAACACTATAATAAAACAACAAGAGTGTACGTACGTGCAAATACACATCTTCCGAATTGAAATTGCTCATAGCAAGTCGGAAGAACACAGAAATGGTTGTTACTCGAACAAATATCAAATTATGTAAATTGATCGTTAACTATTAGATGGAAAATTATTCTCTTTTAAAATTTATGTTCTTCTTTACTACTTATTATAACTTCACATATCATAATAAAAATTAAAATACCATCAACATTACACTGAAGTAGAGAGCGAGCAATGAGCAAGTTCACATGTGTGTGGTTGGACCTATTAATTCTTGGGTCGTATTTAACCGCACTATGTAAAAATTTAGTTGGTTTAAAAAAATAGGGATTTGCGCATTAGAATGTGCATTAAAAAAATATTACAATTTGCATTATATAATTAATAAATTGTCCATTCCACAAATTAATTATGAAAATAAGAAATTAATACTTTAGCGATATTTAATGAGCTTTGTTTTCAAGTTGAATATAATATCGTTGAACTGCAGTTTTTTTCTCTTTTCAAGTTTGTTGTAAGGTTAAATTAAAGTAAAAATTTCGCTAATTTAATTTAGCTTTTAATTTGCACATCTGGGCAGATGTAAATTGCAGCGGAAAAAATAATAAAAAAAAGTTGGTTTTTTACTTTTAACCTAAGCTATAATTCATAAGTGCCTCCTATCAATTTATATACCCCTAGGTGGCCTGCTGCAATTTACAATCGCGGGCTCAACTCGATACTTTTGAAATTACTTCGATAAAAAAAATAATCACAAAGAACTAAAGGTTAATCATTTACGGTATCACATTACACAATAAAATAATAAATATGTAGAAAAAGCTGAAAATTATTAATTTGATTCAGCGGAACTTGAATAATTAGGTACGATAAAGGAACGTTCTAAGATAAAGAGGGTACTGTTTGTTTTTTATAGTTACGAAGATCTGTACTTTAACATTAATTTTAATATTTTTCATTCCAAATTAATTTTTCCATACGTTTAATTTTTAGAAAGCAATATTATTGTAGTGGTTACTGAATAGTTTTACAGCACATTTATTCTAACATTGCTGCATAATTTTATTTATTAACAAAAGTTAATATTGTATAACAGTTATGTATTATTAATGCAATTTATTTAAAACTTGATTCATTGGTAATTTATAACGCGCAGTTAAATATTTTAAGGGCACAAGCACTCTTTATAGTGCTTGAACCAAATGCACAATAAATTTAAAATGATGGTCATATAATTTGTTGCCTTAATTCTTTTCCTATTCTAAAATGGTCTAAGTTGTCTATAGACAAGAGAATCCCAAATTTGTTTACTCTGGCAAAATAAGCATCGCGAGTGCAGAAGTGATGGACTGACGACATTGTGAGGAAAGCTATTGTGAGCCAAATGAGAGAGGCTTACGTTCAGAGATGAACGGATAGAGGCCTCATCTTTTAGCTGTCATTTCCCTCCTTATGGGCGTTCTCTGTCGGCGCTCAAGCAAAATACTGTTCTAAGACTGGCATTTATTAGAAAAGAAATACACTTTTCGATAGAAAGCTAAATAGAAAATGAAGAAAAATGCTACATAGTGTAGTCAACGAACCAAAATTTATCCTGATTTTCGGACTTTTTTTGTAACAGCGACTTTTTTCTCTTAATCGGTCGAAACCATACCTATGAGTTTGTGTATAAAATGTCTCAACTCAATTTTGACCGGAAGGCCCTTATTCTTCGACTTTAGTGTAAAAGTTTGACTTTTTCAAGTTTCCGTTTCACTATTTTTTTAATAACTTCGGTTGTATTGGTCGGATCGGGACCAAAAAATTTTCCTTTTGTTTGTAATGAATCTCTCTTTATAACTGCCTGGGTAAAAATTATTTATATTAATTTCCTAACCCAAAAAAAAAATTCAAAACTGTCGTCATTGTCGGTTGTAGTTTTTTCTAGAGAACTTGAGTTTTAATTAATGTTATGGTAGAAAACTTAAGGAAGTTTCAGCTGATATAGTAACAAATCCATATTGCAAGTTGGGTCCAAAAATATTAAGAACAACGGCTAAAATTTGCATTTTGGTTCAAATTTTCTTTTTCATATTTATTGTGAGCAATTGTGTATCCCAATAATTCTTCTCTTGAAATGTAGGAAATTTAATGCTCTTTCAGATGAAAACAAAAACAATCACATCAGACCATTTTTTCTTCCGATTTCTTTGAAGATAAAAAGAAAATCTTTTAACTGTTTGTCTACAAAACCAATTTTAGTGGTCGAAATTTAATTCTTCTTTTATGTATTTTTGAAAATTAATCATAAAGAATTCCTATAAACTATTTTTGAACATTAGAACTGGTTTTAAAGTCAACCATTTCGACCACTAAAATTGGTTTTGTGGATAAATAGTTAAAAAAATTTATTTTTCTTTTCAACGAAATCGGAAGAAAACGTGGTCTAATGTGATTGTCTTTGGTTTCATCTGAAAGAGCATTAAATTTCAAACATTTCAAGGGAAGAATTATTACGATACCACCAATTGCTGACAACAAATATGAATTAGAAAACTTGAACCAAAATGCAAATTTTAGTCTTTGTTCTCAATATTTTTGGACCCAATTTGCAATATGGATTTGTTACTATATCAGCTACAACTTCTTAACGTTTCATTCCGCAATATTAATTATTACTCGAGTTCTCTATAAAAAACTAAGACTCACCAATCACGGCAGTTTTGAATTTTTTTTTGGGTTAGGAAATTAATATAAATTATTTTAACCCAGGCAGTTTTAAAGAGACATTCATTACAAGCAAAATGAAAATGTTTTGGTCCCGATCCGACCAATACAAGCGAAGTTATTCAAAAAATAGTGAAACGGAAACTTGAAAAAGTCAAAATTTTACACTAAAGTCGAAAAATAAGGGCCTTCCGGTCAAAATTGGGTTGAGACATTTTATACACAAACTTACAGGAATGCTTTCGACCGATTAAGAGAAAAAACTCGCTGTTACAAAAAAAGTCCGAAAATCAGGATAAATTTTGTTTCGTTGACTACACAATGGCAATATCAATAAATTATTTAATTTCATTTACAAATTTAACGCATACTCAATCTTTACTTTTCTCTCACAACTCAATGTGGTAAAAATCCACGCTATGACAAAAATGGTTCTCTTTGAATACACACATACATATATTAAAGACTCCTACAGACACGTCCAGTAATTTAAACGACTAGCGAGTAATTTAGTCGAGTTAAATGGTCTTACTAAACTACTCGACTAAATTTTAATGCCCGAATTTTGTAAGTTACTAAATTACTCGCTACTCGATTAAACTACTAGCCGTGTCTGTGCGAGCCTATAGATTGGCCATTTGTCTCCTTAGCCAAGTCCCATTTTAGACTGAAAAGTCGGCCATCTACAATACCATACAGTAAATAAATGCCCCCCTTAAAAGAAGTTTATTCTTTGAACTACAACACTCTACCTTTTCTTTTTAGTGAATTGAGTTAGTGAACTGAGAACTGAATGCAAGTGAACACAGTATTAATAATAATTATACTTTATTAAAGTTTTTAATACATTCAAGTTAGTACAAAAACTTTTGCTCAATTCTCGAATATCAAGAAGTTTTTACTGCCAACTCTTAAAAACAACTTTCGTTTAAATTTATTGCTCATTATTTATTTATGTTTTGTTTTCACAAAAATTCGCCATTACTAACGTCTCTTTACTATCTAGTATTTGACATTTTAATTTAAGAAAAATGTGTGTTAGGTCATATTTTTTTACCTATATTCTACAGACTTATAAAGAAAAAGTTTTCAGGAAAAGTGGTCTCGGTATAGGTTTCGATACAAATAGATTTTTATAATAAGATTGAAGAACTCTGACAATAATAGCACTTTTTTGTACTTATTAAAACTAATTTCCTCCAATTTCTCCATCTATAGAAGAAATGAGGTAACAGCCCCTTTCTCAAAGGGCAACAATTCGGGGTACCCTGCTTTTAGTGAAAAGTTTACCAGCCCCTCCCCTAGGTTAGATAATACAAAATACTAAACTAAACTACAATTTTGTGAATAATTAATTATCGTATACAAGTTTTGAATAAGATAACTCAATGTCGATGATTTAATTTACGAAACAGTCAACAACAAAAAGTTTGAAACAAAATTGAGAACGGTATCATAAAACTTTATTTGAAATATCAACCACATAAATCAACTAAACTAACTTCCTACTACTAATGTTTACGTCTGTCTGTGCGACTACTTTAAAATTTTCACTTTTCAGGCAACATTTTAACCAAATTGGCTCATAACAAATTAACTCGCTCAAATGGATATTGAATTATAATTAAGTTCAATACGGTTGTTAATTTATAGAGACTACATATTAATTTATTATTATTATCGCAATTGTTAAATGCTGTTAAATTTGTCTCATTAGTATACAAAATCGCATAAAGAAAAATGTAAAATTGGGTCAACAGCGTGCGCCTTTTTGATCTCTTTACAAAAAGAAATTTTTTATCTTTACAAATTAGTCCTTCTAATTAACAAAAATAAAAAAGTATTATAAATTAATATTTATATAAAAAGTGAAATAGGGCAATAAAGAGAAAGCGAAAAAAATAAATTTATTTCGAGTGTCCTTTTTGCTTACCCGACAGACGAAATCGGTTAAGCTTTGTATTTTATTAGAAACATCAGTTAAAACTTGAAAAGGAGCCACGCTTTTCTCTCCTTTATAAATCACTTGTACTTGTCATAAACACTTTGATATAATTCACTTTTAAAAAATTCTATCTACTTAATAATCGTTAATGATTGCTTTAATTTCTACTTTTTGTGTAGTTGCGTTTCAAAGAAGAAAATTAAACAACGGTAGCCATCATACGAGGAACATTTTCTTGCCCGTCAAATCTTGTAATTTTGTATTTTTTTTATTTAAAATTTCATTTTATATCTTCAAAAAGCAAATTTTACTAGTTTTCTAAATAGTGAAAAATATACAGGGTGTTCTACATAAATTAAGAAAGTTCTTTCTTTTTCCGGTTAAACCGAAAACCAAAATATAAAGTGTTTGGTATCGTGTAAAGGTGCGTCCATACCAATACAAATTTGCGGCGCAAATTTTTACGGCGCAAATTTTTGCGGCGCAAATTTTTACGTTGAATGTTGTATTTTGTATTCAAGAAAAATATTTGCGGCGCAAATTTAAACAATTTCGCACGTACAAAACACTATCGGTGGGGATGCCGGCTAAACGGTAAACTTCAAAGAGATTTGCGTCGCATTGTTGCTGTGGACCTTTTTTGGGTGCACTTGTTGAACTTTAGTCCGTAAATTAATAAACTGTAATTTATAAATGTCTAATTTAATGAAAAAAAAATGTGCGATGTTGATAATTTTGTCAGATTATTTAAAAAAAAAAAATAAATAAATAAAAAAAAAAAAAAAAAAAAAGGCGTTATTGGACATCCCAGCTCTTTTTACAAAGGGCACAAAATGGAGGTGAAAATTTAATAAAAACTCTCGGTAGTGATGACGCAAGACAATTTTTTAATTTTTTTCGGATGTCTCGTGCAGATTTTAAAGAGATGTTTTAACACCTATAAACGGCATTGTTGACAAACTGCATTAACAATTAGGAAAGTCCAAAAGTACAGGTGGCAAAGTTTCGCAAAAATGCATTTAAAAGTACATACAAAGGAACGGAAAAGAAGTATTTAAATAAAAGAGGCTTTTTTCCAAAACATATATTTTAACACCAATAAACCGCATTGTTGAAAAACTTCATTTAAGTGGTAAATGGATATTTCATTCATTAACTCTAAGTAATACTTCAATACTTTTTTAAACCCTTTTAGCCGCCCATTTTGTTCAATATTGCCCGTTTATTATGATTGTGTGGACTTAAGTTACTTAAATAAAATAAAACTACTTTTAAATCAAGGGTTTTTCCAAATTTCATAATGGTATTCGTGTAGGTACTTTTTGGTCTCTGTTTAAATCGTCTAGCACAAGTCTGCTTTAAAAGCCGCTCATTGTTTACGATTTGGTCATTTGGACTAAAGTTATTAAAATAGGGTTTTCTATTTAAACAAAATTTTTATGTTGTAAATGTGATAAGATTCAATTCATTTATTTGCTTTTCCTAAAAGTCAGGTGCAAATACCTAGTCAAAAAACTTAGTTCTTTCAACACGCAAAATAAATATTTACGTGGAAAATATTTTGACCACTTTTAAATTTGCGCCGCAAATATTTTTCTTGAATACAAAATACAACATTCAACGTAAAAATTTGCGCCGCAAAAATTTGCGCCGCAAAAATTTGCGCCGTAAAAATTTGCGCCGCAAATTTGTATTGGTATGGACGCGCCTTAACAGCGTATAAGAGCTTTCGAAATATTAAAAAATGCACAAGGTGTTACCAAAAATTTGGATTTTTTCGTAGTTACCGGTTTAAACGGAAGCGTTTTGTTAACCGAAAATAGTGTTAAATAATAGATATTCATGGGATTAATACATATATCAAGTTTTCATTTTGATTACAAAAGAAATTAGAGATTTTTGAAGTTTTGACATTCAAAAAATCATAACTCCGCGGTTCCGCTGAACCGACTGACTGCCTATGCTATGACTGTCGTTGATTGCCTATGACTGCCATTGAATGCATATGACTGTCATTGACTGCCGATGAGTGCCTATGGTATGACTGTCGTTGACTGATGCCTATATGCTATGACTGTCATTGACTGCCGATGATTGACATTGACAACTCAATTTTTGTACATTGAGTGCCAGAGTGGATTAACCCCTCGGTAATTTATTTATGTAACGTTGAACACAAACTGTTGTTAATATAAACATTATTTGAGACTTTGAAAGGGTTTGCGTTAATGATTTGCTTTTCATAAAAAGACAAGAATTATTAGGTTTGGAAACATTCGAAACATTGCAGAATTTAATTATTAAAAGTAATAACAAAACAATCAAATAATTGAAATTATAAACAATGAACGAAAACAAAAGAATTTCATCAAGTTTTTCTAAAAAACAAACTTTAATTAAATGTTCATTTTAGCAGGCAGTTATTATTAGGTTTTTATCACAACTTATAAACTTTTGTGCCAACAAAGTCTAAATTTAAAAATAACAATTTTTTAATAATATACACAGAGGTTATGAAAGAGAGAAACCCTTTAAACGCTCGTTGGATATAATATTCTATATTCTATATGGGTTACAATATTATACCATGTGTGGGTCTATGCCAAAATCTTTTCTCATCAAAACTTTGAGAAAGTCCTCAAGAGTTCTTGGTCTTAAAAATTTTTCCCTTCTAGAAAATTTTGTATAGTCAGGCGTAGTTATTTTTATCTTCTCTTCTTTTCTACTCATTTTAACTTTTTCCAAGAAATTTTCAAAACTATCATCTTGTCTCTAGCTCGCCACTAAAAACAAAAGGGAATGTTTTTACACAAATGTAATGCAAAACAGATTTAACTTGACGAGCGGTAGGGATAAGTTCGGGTAGAGTTGGCCACGCCCCTTTAATAATTTAAATACGTTGACTATTGCGTTGGTGGGAATAAATACCAATTTGGGTATCTACACGTTCCCACCGCTTGTTATCAGGGATCTGTGTTGCAGTACTCTTCAATTTATGGTTTATTTTATGTTCTGTTAAATATTGAACTCATATTGTTCTTATAGTCAAATTAAGATCATCAAGTAGGTACATACTTTTAAATTTCACGGTGCACCTACTCCTTTATTACTTTTGTTTCATATTTTTTATGTAATCTGATCTGAAACTACCTGTAGGTATACTTTTTGTATACGTAATCCTACACATTATGTTAGAAAATGCTTACTGATTTGTAATACCATAGTTCTATAGCTTAGTATCTTATCTTTTCTGTTAAAGGATTATTGCAGATATTTTCCAAGATTTAAAGATTTTGTATTTTGTCAAGCAGATGGAATGAATTTAATCTCGTAATAAGTACGAATATGAAAGAAGCAGAAATTAAACGATTTCTACAAGTATCTTTTTGAAACTCAAAACTTGGATAATAAAATTAATTTTATTCGATGAAATTTAAATGGAATGTATCTTGTAAATCAAGATTTTGATATATCTGATTTTTCATTCCTTATTAATGTAGAAATAAAATAAAAACCGTAAAAACCCAAATGTTTTTCAGAAAAAAACTACAGTCACTGCTTAGGTTATATTTTGCTTCAAAATTAAATTTGACTACGAATATTCCTTTTATAAACGTAAAACGGCTAATACTTTATTATTTATTAAAAAGTACGAAAATAAATTGCTTTTACTTTTTTTTTCAGTGCTGATGGTAATTACGAAGTAACAATAATGACTAAAGCAATTTTACATCATACTGGAAAAGTTGTATGGAAACCGCCTGCCATTTATAAATCATTTTGCGAAATTGATGTTGAATATTTTCCTTTTGACGAACAAACTTGCTTCATGAAATTCGGTTCATGGACTTACGACGGTTATACAGTAAGTATACAAAACTTAAATATGTCAAAAATGACTTTTAGCTACTTTAATTAGATAATATCTATTTATTACGAAATTATTACGAATTTACGAATATTACGAAACTAAAAACAGTTTCGTAATGAACTCTATTACAGCATTCAATTGCTATATTTCAATAAAAATTCAAAATTTTTTAACTTATTTCATGAAAGTAGATAAAACCTTGTACGCAGATATCTATTACAAAACAATTTTTTTAGGTCGATTTACGACACTTATCTCAGGTTCAAGATTCAGATAACATAGATGTTGGTATAGACCTTCAAGATTATTACATATCAGTCGAGTGGCACATAATTCGTGTCCCCGCTGTACGCAACGAAAAATTCTATAGTTGTTGCGAAGAACCTTATCCCGATATTATATTTAACATAACACTTCGTAGAAAAACACTTTTTTATACAGTAAATTTAATTATACCGTGTGTCGGTATATCGTTTTTATCTGTTCTTGTCTTTTACTTGCCTTCAGATTCTGGTGAAAAAATATCACTAAGTATTTCGATTCTTTTATCGCTTACTGTGTTCTTCCTTTTATTGGTGGAAATTATTCCACCGACTTCCATAACTGTGCCTCTGTTAGGTAAATATTTACTATTTACTATGTTACTTTGTACGTTATCTGTTTGCACAACAATCGCCGTACTGAACGTTAACTTTAGATCTCCGGTAACGCATAAATTAGCACCTTGGGTACGTTACTTATTTATTGGAGTTCTTCCAAAATTTTTATTCATCGAACGTCCTAAGAAAGAAGAAGACGATAATAAAGCGAGCGATAGTATGTTAACAGATGTTATTCATATTCCTGGAACAGAAAAGTTTAAAGCCTTCGACAACAATTCGTTTGGAGGTAGTTTTGACTTAGGTATACTTCCGCCGTCGAGATTTGATGTCGCAGCTTCTGGTGGTATAGGTCCTTGTTTTGGTGAACCGCCATTTCCTTCTATGCCACTTTCGGGAGGTGACGACGAACTTTATAGCCCCGCAAGTTGTAGAACTAACACTTTTGACGGTGCTAGCGACCCTAGTCCAATTTTTGAAAAACTTGGATTACACGATATTGAAAAAACAGTCGCCGACTCGCGTTTTATTGCTCAACACGTTAGAAACAAGGATTCGTACGAAAATGTAAGTTTGGCTTTGAAAGAAATAATTTTAATAACGAAATTAATTTAAAGGTTGAAGAAGATTGGAAGTACGTTGCTATGGTATTGGATCGTTTGTTTTTGTGGATATTTACTGTAGCTTGTATTGTTGGCACAGCATTAATTATTTTAAAAGCACCGTCACTATATGATAATACGCATCCGATCGACATTCTCATTTCTAAAGTGGCCAAAAAGAAAATGGCTCTTTTGAAAATGGTGCCGGAAGAACTATAATTTTTAACTATTGTTACAATTAAATACTTTATGCGATAAAAACGATAATCACTAACATAGAAAGATTTCGTTGTTAATTCGTTATGATGTATATACAAATTAATCTAAAAATAATTATCAGGATTTAAGAAATATTGATTAAAAATTGTCTTAATTATTTTAAAGTTGTTAACTTTACGATAACTTTTTAGATTTATTTGTATATCGAAACTTGTTTTATTTATACTGAAAAATTGTAGTTAAATTTGTACTTATGTCTTTAATCTAAAATAACTGTTTTTTTATACAATTTTTTTCATTTATAGATTAGAGACTATAAACTCCACTTCCTTCCTGCTAATAACAAACAAATAAATAAAAACAGTAAAAACATAGCGCACCAAAGAAATTAGTTTTAAAGCTTGTACCACATACAATCCTGCATTGTATTGTCTGTGCTTGCACTAAACAATTTTTAATTTTTCAATATCAGGTAATAATTATTTTAATATTTTTTTATTTAACACTTTACAATATTTACCTACTTATTAATCAAGATATTTACCTATGTATCAACTTATTGACATTGAGGCATGAAGATTAGACAAGAAATCAACTTTCAGTAATATTGAGTCAGTTCAAAAATTTATACTAATTATTAAAAGCATTTTATTAGTGTTAAAAGTATTTGAATATTTAAATAAACTAAAGTAAGCTTCTAATATTTAAAAAAATTCTTGTTCAAAATCGGAAATGGTAAATAACATTTATACGCCTAACAGCTTATGCAACACTACATACATTTTAGTTATTTTTATATTCCCTAGAATTTTAAAAATTTTTACTAGTAATAAATTTGACATATGTTTTTGACAATGACAGACGTCATGTAATGTAATAAAAGTCAAAAATGGTAAACAAAAAAGGAATAATTATGAAAATTCAGATCGCAGTTTGTAATTATAATCATTTTCGTGTCGAATAATCAAATTAAGAGCCTTTAATATACTTTATAACAAAATACGCAATAATAATTTTATGAATAATTTATTAAGTTATTAACAGTGATTTTATTTGAAGTCGTTTAAATATTCTAGTTTTCAAGTGCCTTAAACTGTAGAACTTAAGTAATTCGAATAATGGATGAACGAAGAGTTGCCGATTATTTCGTCGTGGCCGGGTTGCCAACAGATCCGAAACCTATAGACGATATTGCACTTTCTGATGTCGGTAACTTGAAAGCTAGCCATAGTCAAGCACCCATAACAGATATCGGAATTGTATTTCCAACTTTAGAGGAAGTAGCACCACCTGGTTACGAAATCATAACACACACACCAACAGGGTTAAGTGCAGATTTGAATCACGGCAGTTTACGTAGTATAGAATGTTACATTTGCTTTAAAAGAGGCAGAGATAAACCTCCTTTAGTAGACATCGGTGTTATGTACGAAGGAAAAGAATGGTTAATGCCCGATGCAGAAGTTGTTAAAGAGAGTGTCGGTAAAAGAGTTGCAAACGTTAATAATTCAACTGCTCACACTTTCATAACATTTCGAAGAGGATCGTTAACGTTACCTTGCAATGCTTTGGTCGTTACAGATGTATGTGTTGTAATTGCAAGCAAAGGAGAGTCACCACCTCACGCTTTTTGTTGCATCAATAAAAATTTAAATAAAGGAATTGTTGGAAGTGATGTTTTTCTATGCTATAAGAAGTCTATGAATCGCGCTAAGCTGATAACTTACAAACCCTCGTGTTTATACAGGTGAGTTAATTATAATACCTAATGCTTGAATCTTGGATACCGTTGAATCTTTTTAGAAAAGATAATTTTTAAATTAATTATGCAAATATTTCAATTTCAGATATCCCATGATCGATTTGCCAAATTTTCCTTTTCCGTGTTCCGTTCCATTATTTTGTTTACCTATGGGTGCAACTTTAGAACTGTGGCCCGATCGAGCAGCTCAACCAAAACCAGTCTTTAGTACGTTTATTCTAACAGTTTCTGATGCGAAACATAAAGTTTATGGTTCAGCTGTAACATTTTATGAACCGTTTGATGAAGATCAACTAACCGATGAACAAAAAGAGTTTCTGGAGTACAAACCCAATTCTGGGTATGGCGTACATGCTAATAAAAGTATATGTGTGTTATCTCACTGGCCATTTTCTTACGCTTTTGAAAACTGGTTGCTTTATTTATACGTAAGTACTTTTAGTAAAAATATAACAATCCGATTAATTTATGTTGTTTTAGGGTATAGTGTCAAATAATGAGCCTAGAACGATTCCTATAGAACGTTACGTTGTGCAGCTAATAGAGGAAGTTCCTTTTCCTTCTCCTCGTACGTTGTTGGAGCTTTCGGGTAAAAGAGTCATTATAACACAACCAGAAGACTTACCACTTCCTCACAGTGCTGCTGGATTTAAACAATTATTGCTCAATTTAGGTTCCGAAAATAGCCTGTTGGTTTTACTTTTAGCATTAACCGAACAAAAAATACTAATTCATTCTCTCCGACCTGACACTCTTACAGCAGTTGCTGAAGCTGTATCTTCGCTACTCTTTCCATTTAAGTGGCAGTGTCCGTATATTCCCCTATGTCCTTTAGGTAATTTTAACGTTAAGTTTACAACTTTTTATCTAATAAGGATTGTTTTAGGTTTAGTAGAAATTTTGCATGCACCATTACCATTTTTAATCGGAGTTGATAGTCGATTTTTTGATCTCTACGATCCTCCGCCTGATATAAGTTGTGTTGATCTCGATACTAACATTATTACAGTATGTGAAAATCAAAGGCAGACGCTAAATCTTAAATTGTTGCCTAAAAAACCAGCAAAAACGCTTAAATCAACATTAGATCGTCTTTATGCTCATTTAAGGAAAACCAATCAAAATAACGAAGTTCAAGAGGAAGAGGAGAATATAGAATTAGAATTTCAAAAATTACGAAAAGAGCAAATTCAAGAATTAGAAATACAAGAAGCTTTTGTTAAGTTTATGGCCATGGCTCTTAAAGGTTATCGTTCCTATTTATTACCGATTACGAAAGCACCGACAATTGGCACAACCGATCCTCAAGCGCTTTTTCAACTAAACGATTTTTTAAAATCTCGCGACAAAACGCATCATAAGTTTTTTAATCTTTTGATGCACACTCAAATGTTTATTAGATTTATCGAAGAGCGTAGTTTCGTTACAGATGGAGATCAGGGTCTTACTTTTTTTGACGAATGTTGTGAACGTTTAGGAACTGATGATGGAGAATTAAGATTATTGGAACTCGAATTAGTGCAAACAAGCGAACGTACTGTTTTATTATTACCTCCTGAACCACCACCTCACGGTTAGTTTTTTTTGTGAATATGTTCTTACTGTAATTAAAAATAATTTTAGGTGGTCTTTATTCATATGATAGTTTTGACTTAAATCCTTTATTATTGAAATCGAAACGACACAACCACTTGACTTCTCTTCATCCATCAACTGCTCCTGGTTCACCGATGGCACGTAGAACAAAACACGAAATTAAATCTGCTCAAAAATTAGCTCGGTGAGCATATTGTAGAAATTGTTGAATTGTTAAAAATTGGTTATTTTAAGGAAATGGGTGCGTTCTCCTGAAACGTGGGCACGTTGCTTATTGGGCACTTGTCATACTTTATATTTTATGACATTGCCTAGTATGATTTCTTTAAATGTTGGTAAAGAGAGAGCGATATTGCAACAAGCGTATGATTTGTTAGTTCGTGCTACACAGTTACGTTTAGCCTGTGACGAAGTTTGTTATCGATTAATGATGCAACTGTGTGGTGAACATTCCAAACCGTTATTAGCAGTAAAATTGTTATTACTTATGAAACGATCAGGAATTCAACCAAATGCGTTAACTTATGGGTAACAAATAACAAACTTTTAGTTCCTATTAAAGGAAATTACCAACCATTTTTGTTTAGGCTTTACAATCGATGCGTTTTGGAAGCTGAATGGCCTGCACAATCGAGTTCTAGTCAGTTGTTGTGGAATAAATTAAGATATGTTGTGCTCGGTGCTGCACATTTTCGATGGGCAGCACGTCGGCAAGCAGCTAGAAAATTATCTGCATCAACTGAAGGAGGTATAATATCATTTCGTTCTCTAAAAATGTAGAATTCTTCTCGTAGTTGTTCTAAATAGTCCCCTTCAACTATATCTCATAATATAGAGATTCATAAAAGAATATGAGATTCTTCCTCTTCTGTACCTGTGTAGGGATTCACTAACTTTTTTGATAACGAGCGATATCGTTAACTGGCGATTGAGGTTATGTTTCGATTTTATAATTTAAAGTCCCATTTCGTGGCTATATGTCGTTAGATATCGAGAAAATTGCGATAAATTAACGATTTTCGGTAGCTATAGACATATTTATACACAAATATCGAAAACTTTGAGTTACAAAATCGAAACATAACCTCAATCGCTAGCTGTTGATAAAGTTAGTGAATCCCTACACTGGATTTTTTCATTTGCCTTTCCCTTCTTGATGGTATTCCAATAAATTGTTTCTTCAAACGTCAAAAAAGATGTTATTTACAGATTTTGGTACTAGTACAGAAATAAATTTTAACCTTACTTTTTTCTTTAAAATAATATTTCTAAGCATTTCTAATGTAAAAAGTTAATGTTTTATATAGATTTTCTTTTATTATTTATTTCTTACAATTAAAAATAGCTTATTTACAATTTATAGTTAATTTAAAAAATTATTTGACAAGTAAAGTAGAAGTAATTGACTAGAGATGGCGCTTTTTAAATTCCTCTTATTTCTTGTGTTTTCAGGCTCGAGTTTGTTGGACACAACAGAACGTTCTTCGCGTTTATCATTGGATTCTCACGAAACTATTCACTCTGATTCTAGTCTATTAGACAAATTACGAAATCACGTTGCTAGCATAGTAAGAAGAGGTAGTGTTAGTATACAAGAACAAACTGATACAGACTCGACAGTTTCGAGTGCAGGATTGCTCATAACGAGCCAAGCAGATTGTGAAGATATTGATACAACAGAAACAAACGGTGAACAAATTGACGTAACTTTAACGCCTCCAGAAAGTCCATCCGAATATTTGAGACTTTTGTCCAGATCCGAAAGTGCCAATGACGCTAAAATACTCGATAAATTAGAACAGAGTGCTAGAAAAAATTGCTCAAGAACACTTCAATTTAATGGCGAAGATATAGACGAACTAAGTAAACTATCACCTTCTAAGTATGTAAAACGATTAATAAGTAAAGTTGATTTATTTCAATATTTTTTTGTAGAATATCACCGAGAACTCCCGTAACTGAAAACGATCCATTGGGAGCTCTAGATGAACCTATCGCTGTTACAAATATTCCGCCTCCTTCTGATACTGTTCAACAACCTAATCTCACCATAATACCTACCGATGAGCCCGTTTTATTCCGTTCTTCGGTCACTAGGTCGGCAACTTTCGAAGGTAGTCCGCCAGCTCAAAACAAAATACATCGATCAGAAACTGTGCCTGCGTCCACAATTACCTCGAGCCTAGCTGGTCTTGGTTCGAGTTTAAAAATGGGATTTAGGTATATTTATGTCGCTTTTTTAATTTGCTAGTTACAGTTCAAAGGAAAATTAACACGACGCATTTTAAATTTGTACATACATTGCATGATATTTTTCAAAAGCTCGTTTGGCTTTAATGCACGTAGCTTCGCAGTAGTTAGATGTATTGTTTTAGCCGCTACTCACCGGCACGGCTGTCACTACGTAAAGCTGATCTCAAAATGCCTCAACAGATAATTGAGAATGCTCTTAGTACCTTAAGGTATGATTTTTTTCGTATTTTTTTTTTATTTTTAAAGTTCTAAAACCATACAACGATACAAGTTTTTAAATGTTAAAGCTTACAATAATGTATTTAATTTTGCTTTTCAACTACTTTAGTTTAATTCATTTAATTTGATCACTTCATGGCTTTTCGAATCATTAAATGTAAAGATGTTAAAGCACTATTTGGTGACATTAATCTGCCGATATTAGACATTTTATTTTCCTTTTGGTTTGTGAAAGGTAAATGAAAGTATTTTAGCATTATTCAGTAAAGATTTTGAAATTCTTATGCCTAGTTGCATAAAAGAAAATTACATATATTTTAATCCGAGAATAATTAGATTTATAATCCTTTGATATGACAACGTTACACAGTGTAATGTCAAAGTTTGACGTTTCCAAATAAATATTAAAATCTGAGGTTAAGTTCTGTTTGTTACAAACGTCAAACTTTGACATTTTTAACTTTTTCCAATCCAAGAAAAAGTTGTTATAATCGAGAAAAAGAAATAATAATAATAGTAGATTGTTTGATTAGGAGTAAAAATGTCACTTTTTTTAGCCAAAAAAAGTATTTTTACTCCGTATAAAACATTTAAGTTTTTCTTCAAACGTAAAACTTAGAAAAACCAAAAATAAAATTTTTGGAAGTGTCGCCCGCCATCTTGAAAATTATGGGTAGTTCAATTGTCAAATATTTTAAAAAATTAACTTTAACCTAAAAAGTTCACTTTTACCTCCTAGGGTAAAAGTAGAACTTTAACTTACTTGTCCAGTAACAAAATGTCAACTTTTTTTGACGTTTGAAGAAAAAAAATTTTTTTTGCATTTCTAGACGTTTTAAGTCCCCCTGCGGATTCCAAAAAAACAAAAAAAAGTTTTTCGATTTTTTGAACCAAAATGTCAGGATGTATGGATAGATATTAACATAAAAATAAATTTAATAAGAAAAACAACTGATATGGTCATTGGTCATACGAGGAACTTTTTGGTGTCCGTCAAATATTATAATTCTATATTTTTTTTTATTAAAGTTTAATTTGATATTTCATTTAAATACATTAATTAAATTTTAAATTATAAACTTTTAAAGAAGTGCACAAAAAAATACAACAGAAAAAAGTTCCTCGTATGGCCACATCCGTTGTTTATTTATTTATTTATTTGTTAATGTCGTCGTCTGCGTTGATCTGTCGTAGTTCGACGAGCGTCAAACTACGACAGATCAACGCAGACGACGGTTCATGTATTGTGCAATATTGCCGTAGCTACGGATTATAAATCTAATTCTCGGATTAAAATATAATTCTCTTTTATGCAACCGGGCATTAAACATAAGTAGATTTTAGATCAATTGTCACCCTATAGAATAATTTTTTTAACTTGAACAAAAACTTAAATGAACTTTAAAACAGCCCGAGCAGTTTGACTGGCAAGAAGTCCAACGAATTAATTCAAGGCGGCATCAGCAGTTTAAAATCAGCCGCTACGAGTATGGCTAAAAAATTAGACGAGATTAAAGAAGCGATTTCGACGTCTACAACTTCGACACCTGTAAAAGTTATAACAACCGATCGTCTAGGTGCTGGTGAGCCCGGCGAAATGGGAGATTGCGAATCGTCAGATGTTAGCGATGGAGCTGAAAGACATCGACGTATTTCATCTGAACTCGGTAGTTACAAAGGTAGCACCGCTAATCTTAGAGATTCGGACGACAATCTTCCAGAAAACTTATATCCTCCCCCAAGCGAAAACACAACTGGTAATTTATTTAATACACATATTGCACTTCTCAACTCTTAAATTTACAGAAAGCGAACTCGAAATTACAATCACCTCATGTTCTCAATGTCATAACTGTTACGCTCTCGTTTACGACGAAGACATAATGTCTAATTGGTCAGCCGAAGATTCGAATTTAAATACTTTATGTAAAGCGTGCAATAAATCGACCGTACCTTTTTTAACCATTTCTGTAAGTCAGCCCGGTTTATCGCCCACCGAACCTTTTAGCATACCTTATTTAAATCCTTTGGTGTTGCGTAAAGAACTCGAAAATATTCTCACTCAAGAAGGTGATCTCACATTAGCCGAAGCTAAATTTGTAGAAGAACATCCCATTATTTATTGGAATTTAGTTTGGACGTTTGATCGAATTAATGTACAAAATCATTTACCTAATTTATATCTTAAAAATCGCACCGATAGTCAAAGTAATGCAAATAAGGTTAGTGCAAACGAAGATGTGTTAACGAATGGAGAAAATGAAACTGTGGAAAATAATGATGAAGAAAATGCGAGTTGTATGCAACCTGTCGAGGAAGGTTCCGATCCTCTTACACAAGAATTAGCTACTGTTGGTAAGTTTTGCTTAAAATTTAATTGAGTTTGTAATAGCTTTTTTACGTGTCTCGCAAGCTAACTCTAAGGAAGATTTACGTAAGTTGATTTGTGCTTAATTTTAATTGATTTAAAAATATTGTCACACATAAAAGTATGTGCTATTTAATAGATAGGTCAAAAGGAAATTATGTAACAATATTGCAGTAACGAAGGCGATAGTGCCTGGCGCCTCCACCATATGTCACGAGTCCTTACATGACCCCTTGAGCAACATATAAAAGTATGTGCCATTTAATAAATAGGTCAGAAGGAAATATGTAACAATATTTCAATGACGAAGGCGTTAGTGCCCGGCGTCTCCACCATATGTCACGAGCCCTTTCGTGACCTCTTGAGCGACATATAAAAGTGTGCGCCATTTAATAAGTAAGTCAGAAGCAAATATGTAACAATATTTAAATGATGAAGGCGGTAGTGCCCTGCGTCTCCGCCATATGTCACGAGTCCTTTGGTGACCCCTCTTACTCAAACATGTTGTTCTTACACTTGAGAAGTCGTCATTGCAATATTGTTACATATTTCCTTCTGACCAGTAGCGTAACTAAGAGTTTGGGGGCCTTTCCGCAAAATCCAGATTGGGGGCCCCTACCCATCCCCGTTAATAATCATTTTACTTTACCACAAATCAATTGTATAACTAATTTTTATACTAAACGATGTTTTGAGGGTCCTTTCTATCCTGAGGTTATTCCCGTAACGCGGGCCCTGCGGGCCCGTTATTTACACCACTGCTTCTAACCCATTTATTAAACGGCACATATGTGTGACAATATAGTTCTCCAAACTGTTTTTTGTACTTAATAAATTTTTATTTTAGAACACTTATCAGCTCAAGTGACAGTAAGTTGTATTTGGGACAATCCGAGATTACACGTTGAAGGACCTCCGATGTATGTTTTGTGGCAACGTCGCGACACAGTAAGCCCTCTTGTGAGCGCTTTAACAGATCAAGCAACAATTAACAGACCGTAAGATTTCACTTTCTGTATTTTTTGTTACTACAAGAACAATTTCAGTGTCATGCAGAGCATTTTGGCCAGTGTGCATTGCAACGATCTTTTGGAACCGTTAAAACGATTAGCTATGGAACGACAAAAAATTCAAAAAGTTCGTGGTGTAGATAGAACACATTCAATTTACCGAGATATTTTATTTTTGGCTTGTAAAGCACTGGGTAGATCGAATATCGATTTAAATGCGTTCGATAAGGAATATGCTGTAGCATTTTCTCGATTACCGGAAAGAAATAATAAATTATACAGGGCTCAAGACCGTCCTTTAAATTTGGGAAGTTCGTACTGTCGCCAATATTTTAAACCACTTTCGTTACTTTGAATTTTATTATGCGGCACAATGCGTTTGAGCTGCAGTTTGTTAATTTTATTAATACGTGATTTTTGTGGCCTTCTTAATTGAACGTAAAAAAATTTGATATGGTTTGTTCTTTTATAGTTGGTGCACTGCGCTAACTGATCCCACGATTTCTTTTTAAAAGTATATCTTTCTTATTATCTTGTTTACAATTGTGTATATAAAAATATATTTAATAAATATTAAAAGTAATACTATTTTCAAATAAAATCTCATACGTAAAAGAAATTGTTTGATTTTTTAACAACCTTTAAATAAATCCTAAAATTATTGTTTTCAAATATTTTATTGATAAGAGATTTTTCAATGACAATTCTATAAACTAAAATTGCTAAATTATTTTTTTTTATGATAAGAAGGCAATACGTAACTATATTAGTAGAACATTAAGAAAAATTGCTGTAGCCAACCTGAAAATTGTTTATCAAGTTTAAAGATTAGAAATTTTAGTTGTAAAATTTGAAAGTTTAGAATAGTATTTGATCGTCAATTATATTATAAGAGGAAATTTACAGTACCGTCTTAAATATTAAAAATATCACCTTTTACACATAATACAAACAAAACTATTCTTATACACATCGTTTGAGTTTTTTTCTTTTATATTAAATATTAACTGTCTTATAATACTTTTCACTACATCGAAAACAAAATTGTGTGGTTCTGTAAAGTTTCCTCTAATGTACAAAAAATATAATTGTTTTTATACTGTATTTGAATCACAACAATGTGCGGGAAGAAAATGGCATCTCACAAGCTTAACATACTAATATTCATCATTCAATACAATCCTTGTTAATACGCGTTTTACTTTAGACAATTTATTTACAAATTTGTAACAAGGTATCAATCTATCGAAAATAAATCGATTTAAAAAAATATTCATAAATAAACTGTCTAATAATAAAACAAAAGTTAGAATTTATTTATTTACACAATATGAATGCCAAGTAGTGCTGTAACTTTATTTTTTAATTCTTAAGCAGAACAATGTATAACTTATCTAAAAAAAAGATTCTGCTAGAGAATTAAATGTTAACAACCCTGATTTGTACACGTTTTAAAGCCTAATAAATCTCATTGCAAAAAGACTAATAATGACTAAATTCTATTCCCTAAAACTCAAAATTATTTAATTTAAAATATCTAAAATTAGATTATATATTTACACCTGTACAAAACGTTTTCCTGTAAGGATAAAATTTTATTTAATGCTCAAGCTCGTTTTCGTTAAAATTTGACAAAGTAATTAGTTGCAATAATCAAATTATAAATTTACAATAAGTAACTATCAGCAAGCAGCTTTTCTTAAATTTAGTATTTCAAACATTAAATACTAAATAGTAACACTTAAAAAAAATTTTTAAAGCCATTACAATTAAATATCACTTTTTGAAATAAACGAGAACCTATGTACAATAATTACTTATTAATGAAAGCTTTTTACTTGATATGTACTTAAAATCTCTTTTTTTAATTTCAAAAGAACTTAAATTATTCTAAACTTAATTTTTTAATACTAATAAAATTGTTCATTCAAAGAAATTAAGCCTTTTCACCAGTACCTATAATCGCACAGTCACATTTTCAAAAACAGCTCTAAGTACTTGTGCAACTTTGTCTTTTTAACTGGTTTTGTAACGACTACAAGTACCACTGAAATACTAAATGTACGAGTTACTTAGAAATGTTACTTTACTAGTATTAACAGTTCTCCAACGCTTATGTACTTCTAACTACTAAATACAGAGCGTCAGATAAGAAGGCCTCTATCTATTAAAAGGTTTGTTTTGGTACATCAAACACTCGTAGACTGCATACTGTATAATTACTCAAATTAATTCTTAATTAAACCTATATTGCAACTAATTACTTCTATTTTTAATGCCCAATCTTTTTTACTACAATAAACAAATTGGCAATTTCACTTATCACTAAAAATTATAATAGTCGATAGTGTCTCACTGTAGATATCTTAAAGTTGTTTTAGGGAATTGACAAACAAACGTATGAACACCGGCAGAAAATTTAAGGAAGGTAAAAACAATCTAAAGCACTCGACTAATAAATTTTTTTTAGAAAATAGACAATACTTTTTTTTACCGCTGTTCATAATCGAACAAGTTATATAAAATTCATGCTCAAAAAAATTAGTCCCCTAAAAGTTCGTCAGCAATATCAAATTTTTAAAGCATTATTAATTTTTGTAAACAACAGCCGATGGTCCTGCATTGGCAATATAACAGTTGCACACAACACTATCACGAGATACATATGACCAACTGCTAAGCAAGGCTTTTTCCATTGGATGTTAATAACAGTCTGTTGGTCTAAATCTAAAGTATGGTGCAACGAATCTGCTTAAAACGGCCGTGTCCAGGTATTCCAAGTTTTGGCGACTTATGTTTACCCCTACTAGCTTTATCTTTACGAATCTCTCTTACTAATGTGTAGAAGGCATCATCGACACCCATTCTTGTTTTTGCGGACGTTTCGACAAAAGGAATACCATATTGTTTTGCAATCTGAAATTAATATGAACAGTTCAATGTGTGAAAACAAGACAAAGTGAACAAAATTGACTTTGTGCAAAAAATAATTATATGTACCTCTCGAGCTTGTCCCATATCTACAGCCCAAGCAGATAAATCACATTTATTGCCAACTAAAACCATGGGTACTTCTTCGGCATCTTTAACCCTCTTAATTTGTTCACGGTAAGTACCTATATCTTCAAAACTTTTGGCAGAATTAACAGCGAACACCAACAAGAACCCTTCACCGGTTCTCATATATTGATCCCTCATAGCGCTATACTCTTCTTGTCCGGCAGTGTCTAATATATCGAGCAAACAAGTCTCACCATCGATTACAACTTGTTTGCGATATGAATCTTCTATAGTTGGATCATATTCGTCCACAAAATGATTTTGAATTAATTGAATTGTTAATGCCGATTTACCGACACCACCAGCTCCTACTACTACTAATTTATATTCAGTCATTTTTATGAATTATAAAAAATATCACTGGTGTTCTGTAACAAAGTAAATGCGGATAATTTATTTCTTAAAATCCAAAATTTGTGCTATCCTAGCATAATCGTATAAATGTTCAACAACACCCTACACACTTTAATTAATTAACAACGCTTACTAATATTTAACTATTTTAATTAACTATAATCAAGGAATAACCGTAACAACTTAAAACAAGCTTATCTGAAGCTATAAAGCTACTAAACTGCTACTAACTAATCAAGTTGGCCAACTGCTTTCTATTTCTAATAAACCCACCCATAACTACTGTAAACTCCCATAGAACTACCACTAAATAGATTTTCAAAATGCAAAATCAAAGCTAAAAGGCCTAACTTGAAGCCTTTAACACAAGTAATGTTGTTATTCGTTTGTTTATATTTGAACTGAAATAATCCTAATCTTTTAATTGTTTCAATAACGAACATTTACAATTGAAAAAAGTAGGCCGTCTGGCGTTTTATAAGTCAGTAGTTCAAATGACCATTAGTACCAACTGAACATGATTATGTGAATGTGAATGACACTTGACAAGTGACAAGCAAGTACCAAAGAAAATGGGTTTACAATAAAAACTTTGTTAATTATTAATACTTAAAATTAATTTTTAATGTTGTATTTAAATCAAATAAAGTTAAACAATATACTATTACTAAAAAGGTACGTTATATAAATAATTTCAATATGTCGATTAAAAATCATCACTTTTCTGAATCATCTTGTGATTCATATTGTAATTATTCATTTTTATTCGTTAGATTAATGAAATGTCTCATCGAGGTCAAGAGTCACAACCCGGTTATGTGGATGGCATTTTTGTAAAGATATCCGAAAAATATAAACCACCACCTCGTATAAATTTGGCTTGTAGTTATTCGCAAAGGTTATCCTTAAATCAACAAATTCAAGATAACGCAATGTGTTATGAGTTTACTTTAGAAAAGAACATTAAACAGACAGTAAAAGAATTAAAAAATGCACGTAAAATGCTAAAAGATGATACAAACCAACGCTTAGAAAAAATTAAATTAGCTAGACAAAAATATCAAGAAAGTAAAACTAATAAAGAAAGTTCAAGCACTGAAAATGAAATGTTTGTCACTTCTAAAGAATTAGAAAAAACTAAACAAGACGAACAAGCGGGTGAATCAAATTCGATTTTATATCCTAATTACTCTCATATTTTAACACCTACACCTTTAATAAAACCGTCACAAACGTTAGCTAGCAATTCAAACGATAAAAGTCCGTTTAACATTTCAGAGTTTGAAGCAGACACTTCTAGTCCTTTTGATAATATGGAATTAAAAACTATAAATGATATCGAAGAATTAGCTCAGGTTTTAAAAAAAGATAAAACAATCAACTCATTTAGCACGCCCTACACATCAAACCAAGTGTATTCGAATTATGTGCCTCAAACTAATATAACAACGCAACAGTCGAATTATATAGGGCAAGAAAATGTAGCTACGAATTCAAATTATACTTCGTTTAGTATACCTCAATCGTCAATAGGAAATTATATTACGTACGGCCAACCTGTTTCTACAAGAATGTATGGTAATACAAATGGCAGTTTTTATACTCCTCAAAATTACAATTTATCAACTGTCGTAAGTACGGATGAAAATAAAAAAATGAAAAGTGTTCCTGATATTATGAAATCGCTTCAAGCTGAGTTAAATAATACACACATTAATAATGTTAATAAATTCGTTGTGAACGAAAATCATAATAAGCCTGATATTAATAAGATAACACATTTACAAGATGAAGTTTATGAGTCGTTACCGACAAATTTACAAATTATGTGTAAAAATATTAGTTCCATGGGTTTTCCATTGTCGAGGGTTGCGCGGGTTTGTCAAGCGCTCGGTGATGATCACAAAAAGGTATGGTTGTTGTTTGTTTGATTAATTTTGTTAATTTTTGTAATTTTCAGGTAGTGGAGCATCTACTGGTAATGGCGGAACTTTTAGATTTAGGTTTTAGTGAGCAAGACGTGTCGGCAGCTCTACTGCAGTGCAATAATGATCGAGATAAAGCTTTAGATATCCTAATTTCTTAGCGTGTCGTATTTATAATTGGCTGTGACAACAGTAATTAAGTATACTGTACATATTATGTATATTTCTATTATATTATTTATTTGCATTTATTATAATAATTTATCTTTAAACAAAACATTCAATATACGTGTAAGCGAGTTATACAATTTTTAAAAGCAAATTGATGATTGTAGTGACAAATTGATTTAGTTATTAAGCTTATTTATTTATCTCAAAAATGTATTAAAAAACTTTTGATGGACAGCAACGTAATATAAAAAATATATACTTTTAATATATTATATTATTAGTTTGAGGTTTCCTGAACGATAAAACTAACTCTTTTTATTTAAAAATTGAAAAATAAAGCTCATTTGAAAAGTCTTCCTATATTATTTACCCAAAGATTAACATAACTTTGTTACAAGCTGAAATTATTTTTATTAAAATTTAATTTGATCATTAAATTACAAAAAACATTAAAAATAAAATTGCTTCCGTCTGGGATTGAACCTGGGAATTGTTTAGTATTCTGTGCCTGGGACTTCTGTGTGTAAGCAAAATTTTTGGGTATAAACTGTTTCAAAAATTTCATTTTTTTTAAATTTGGCATAAGTTGAAGTTCAAAATTTACATTATTTTGTATCTTCAGAAAGCTAATTTTACGAGCTTTGAAAATATACAGGGTGTAGTATTTAAATTAAGAAATTTGATTCCATTTCCGGTTAAACCGGAAGTCAAAATATAAAGTGTTTGGTATCGTGTAATAGCTAATTTTACGAGCTTTCAAAATATTAAAAAATATACAGGGTGTTCTTAAAAATTTTGGTGCTTTAAGGCGTTTTTAACTACAGCGGTTATCACGCCTATGGATTATTGGTGTTGGAAAAATATCAAAATAACATAAATTATCGATATCATAAAATAACAATAACATTATGGATTTTTCTTTGTTAGAGCTTCCCGATTAGTCCCGATGCCACCAAGAAATTTATTACTTTAGTGACGCTTTCTTCTGTGTCGACTAAGACGTCCTCGATAGGTCCCGCGATTCCACAGTCATCTCGAAACGATTTATATTGGTTGCACTTTGTTAAAATATATTTGATGGTGACATTGCAACGACAAATGTCGCAAATGGGATTTGGAGCCCCTGACATCAGATTTAGAAGAATTTTAAAGTGCCTAAAATCAAATTTCATCAAAATCGGTTCAGTAGTTTTTGCTCCACAGCTGTAACAGACCGACAGACAGGCATTTCAGTTCAAAAAATCGGAAAAATTTTTTTTGCGTTTTTGGAATCAAGGGGACTCAAAATGTCGAGCAATTGAAAAAAAATATTTTATTATTATTTTTTGTCTCGATTATAACAAAAGTTAAAATATATACTTTTAATATATTATATTATTAGTTTGAGGTTTCCCGAACCATAAAACTAACTCTTTTTATTTGAAAATTGAAAAATAAAAATCATTTGATAAGTCTTCGTTTATTATTTACCCAAAGATTAACATAACTTTGTTACAAGCTGAAAAATATTAGCTTGAAAATATTTCATAATTGCTATTATTTTAATTTCAACACATGATAAAAAATTCCAAAGCTTCCTACTTATACTAATGACTTGTTGGTTTTACACCATAATTTACAAACAAAAACCAAGCTTAAAAATAATCATAAAAGTCAAAACGTAAATTATAATTGTAAAAATATGTACATAATATTAAAGTCGTTTAAAAAAATAAAAAAAGTATTGGCATACACAGGAAATCATTATTGCATATATAAAAAACAATATATACTTTAAAATAATTTTAAGAATTGCATTAAAACTGCAATTCAATTTTAATAAATAAAAATATAAAAAATTCTATCTAATTCCAGTATACAAACTAAGTACTGATCGAGTCTCTTTTTGAGAACGAGCTTTACTAAAAACATTCCAAAATCGAAGAGTTTCATCACCGGCACCCGTAACAATAGCTTCTCCATCTGGCGACAAAGCCAAATATAAAACTCTATACGAATGTCCCGTTAATTTGGCAACTTGAGTTAAACTTGGATATTTCCAAACTAATATTTGATTTTGAGAGTAACCGTGCGTCGATACCAATTCAGAACTGTGCTTAGACCACGCTAAATTGCAAACTTGAGATCCTATTCAAATAAAATAATTAGTGTTGATATAATTAATTAAATTAATTATTTTTTCTTCAAACGTCAAACAAGTTGACATTTTGTTACTGAACAAGTAAGGTTAAAGTTCTACTTTTACATCCTAAGAGGTAAAAGTAAATTCTAACCTTAAATATTTACAACAAATTGTAACGTAAAATGATATTTTTTTTTTTTTTTAAGCATTTGTAATGTAAAAAGGTAATGTTTTTATAAATTTTCTGTTACAATTTGTTCGTTGCGTTTAATAATTAGCTTCTTTTTACAAGTTAAAGGTAATTTTTTAAAATATTTGACAATTGAACTACAAATAATTTTCAAGAGATGGCGCTTTTTCAAAAAATTTTATTTTTTGTTTTTATAAGTTTTACGTTTGAAGAAAAAGTTTTATGTTTCATACGGAGTAAAAGTACGTTTTTTGGCTCGTCAGTAGTTGTCAGACTGAACTTCGTTTCGTCTGACAGGCCCTACTGACTCGCCTAAAAAAATGACACTTTTACTCCTAATAAAACAAACTGCTATTAATTGTTGTAAAGTGGAATTTCTTACCTGTATCGACACACTGCATCGGTTGTCCGGTTAACGTATTCCAAAATCTTATACAACGATCTGCAGTTCCACCACCCGACGCTAATAGTCCATGATGGTGTGGAGACCAAGCTATAGCTTTAACTGCAGCTAAATGGTCCGTATACACTTGAACAGGCGATAACGACTGCATATTCCAAACGTACAGTCGATTATCATTACCACCAGAAGCGAGATACTGATTATCAGGAGACCATTTTAAACCACATACTTCTTGTCTGTGACCTGCTAATCTTCTCTCAGAAACAGTCGCTAAAAAAAATTGTGTTACTTCAAGTATATTATTACTGACGAACATTATTTACCAGGCGTTCGAGTATCTCTCTGCAAAATTAATCGATCTCTACTACCACTGCTTAATACATCTCCATTCCAAGCCAAAGCGCCAACACGTGCTGAATGTCCTACTAATTTATTAACTTGTTTATTAACTGCTACGTCCCAAACTGTGACGTATCCATGATGAGTTCCGACAGCCACTAAGTTACCCCTTTCGCTCCAAGCAACAGACGTAACGGCATTTCTATCGGTTTGTAAATCGCACAATCTTGTAACTTGGCTTGTGCATGCAGACCACAAATAAACGCAACTGCCCAAGCCTACACTTAAGACGTTTTGTATCGACCAATCGACGAGATTTAAATAAAAATCGTCTTGTAATTCGGGCGCATCTAATACTTTAAATGGTATACGAGATATTTTTCTTGTAGCTTTATGAGGTGATCGTAATAATCGTTGGCTGCTAACACTTAAAGGTGATAATGAATATGGACTAGATTTCATAGGAGTTTCTTCGTTCTGAAAAAAAATTATAAAGGTCAAAATTAGAAGATGTTGAACACTGTGTAAGAATTTGGATTGAAAAGAATAATAATAGGTTTTTTCTTCAAACATCAAAAAAAGTTTTGTTACATTTTGTTACTGAAAAGTAAGGTTAGAATTTACTTTTACACCCTAGGAGGTTTTACTTTTGTAATGTAAAAAGTTAATGTTTTTTAAATTTTCTTTTATAATTTGTTCGTTACGTTTAATAATTAACTTCTTTTGGCATTTACAAGTTAAAGTTAATTTAAAAATATATTTGACAATTGAACTACAAGTACCTAATTGACAAGAGATGGCGCTTTTTCAAAACTCTCTACTTCTAGTTTTACTTAAGTTTTACGTTTGAAGAAAAAATAAAATGTTTCATAAAAAGTAAAAGTAATTTTACTCCTAATAAAACAAACTACTATTATTAGACGTTGGTTTATTATGTTGAATAGAAAATTTTGTAATAGCCACTATTCATCCACCAAAGTAGTAAAGTGGATTAATATTTGTGGTAATTTACAGCTGTCAATTTAAAAATTGGAAATAATCTACCCATATCTGTAAAGGAAGTATTATTTTTTTTGTAAATAAACGGAAACAAGGAATATAAAATTATGTCTGTGACCTGAATTGTTTACAAATTAAGAATTTTTTAAGCTCGATTTATTTACCACTAAAAGTAATTTAAATAATTAAAATTTCATGAGCGTCGTCCTCTTCAATAGACAATATTGTCGTTACATTCTTTCTAACAATGGATTTGTTTCGATTGTATTTCTGTTTTATTGACTTTTAATATACTTTAAAAACATTATCGATGTATGTACCATCCATAATGTGCTTATCTACGACAATGACCCACTTTCATTAATTATTACTACTCATTAAACTTATAGGAGCAAAATTACTTTGGTTATTAGAAATCTACTTGTAATAAAGATAAAATATAAAATTGCGCATAAATTACCTATTGTAATGTAAAATAGGTTGGGGCGTACTGATAAAGAAATCAAAATCGCATATACTTTTATGAAATGAAATAACTTGAAACTCATTGTGAAGAAAATTGAACAAAGTTGAAGGAAACTTAATTAAGTACCTACACAATAGGAAAAACTTCCAAAAGAATGCAAAACGTATTCCAGGTCTTCATGTAAAATAAAACATTCTAAGAACGTGATTTAAGTTTCGAACACTTCTGGTCTCGTCGGAAATAGACTAAAGCCCCGTACACAATGGGTTTGCATAACACATAACGCATAAGGCATAATAATTTCAATTCATACACTCTTATGCATTATTACACAATGTTTATGTAACTTAACGTAAGTTAGTCATGTAAATTTCCATATGGTTGGATTCCTTATTGTGTACGGGGCTTAACTCATCTTTTGAAATCTTCATTAGGGAAATTTAGCAGACACAACAGCTGAGATGAGAAATGAAAAAAAACTCAGGCATTTGCAGACCTCCTTTTTGCCTTCGTGCGTCAAAATGCTATCTTGTGACACATATATTTTAATATACTATTTCAATTCAGCAAAAGCAAGGAGTACTACTGTAATGAGCCCATTACACAACTGAGTGGTGTAATGAACCTTTCACACAACCCAACAAATATAATCTGATATCTCAGGTTTAGAAAAATGTCAACTTTTCGATTGGGCCTAAAAGGTGTTCAGACTACATGATTTCTCTTAAGAGAAGTAATATGAGAAATTATAAACTGAAACATTCGAAGTAAATGTTCAAATTAATGATGTACTTCTTACATACATATTACTTATGTCACACGTTTTTAACAAAGGTGATATCAACAACAGTAACAGATCATTTTATATCTTCTGCGTTTTGGCTAAGGTAATGCGGTTGGACTTGAAAACTCCCTGTTTTAAGTGTTTCTAAGGAAAAAATCTGTTTAATCTAAAATAAGATCGGTCGCGGATCTCGGTAGTTATTTTTATGTCGCACGTTTCAGAAAAATTCTCGAGCAAATCTTATGGCAAGTCTTATGAATTTCACTTTATTCTAAATAGGCCTAATAAACTTCATACCGTCATAATCATAGAATTGTCTGCTTGCTAATCCACAAAAAGCACAAGCTATGCAATTTTTAAAAAACTATTAGTAGACAGGAACGTAATAAAGATCGCTTTATCAATAAATGAGCTATTACTAAACATTTATCAAGCCCACTACTAGTACTATAACGTTTGCATAAAGGCGAATTATATTTTAATCCGGATTACCTAGACTTTAATGTGAGATTAGATTTATAATCCTTTGATATGGCAACGTTACACAATGTAGTGTCAAAGTTTGACTGTCAAAATTTGAAGTTTAGTTATTTTTGTATTAAATTGTGAATACAGTTTGTCAAACTTTGAGATTTTTATTTATTTATTTATTTATTGTGTAACGTTGCCATATCTAAGAATTATAAATCTAATTCTCGGATTAAAATATAATTCGTCTTTATGCAACCAAGCGTAATAGTACTATACATACTATACATTTTGGATCCCAGAATACCTTATGAATTATGATTATAACAAAATACAAACCGGAAAATTTATATAAATATTTTTCAAAAAAGAAAAAACTACTCAGTACTACTACTCGCTATATTGTATAATTGCCTTATTTTTCTATTTCATTCCTGGTTCATTTTCACACTTATGAATAATTAGGACTTAAAACTTGTTAAGAAATATTTAAAAAGGTATTATAGTAACAAAATGACAATGGTTATAGTAATTTGTTCATTTTAAACCTTTTAAGGGTCATTAACTCATTACTGTTAATTTCTTAGATGCATTCAAATTTTCAAAAATCATTTTTTTGTAAATTAAATGTGTAAAAGTAAATAACACGTTGAAGTGATAATAATACCTACGGTATTATTTATTAAATGATCAGTATATTATAATGATTATCATCAATACAATGTCTACTTGGTTGAATGACTAATTAACCAAGGATTTGATAATATTTTAATTCAAAGTTCATTGCTTTTAAAAATGGATCTATTTTCAACATGCGACATAATTTGCAATAATAAGCACATTAAAAATTTATAAAACAATGCAATACATATGTAATTATGCAAATGCAAACGAGACATTTATGGAAAATATATCAAAAATACACATTTCCTGCCGTAGGTACTTGATAATACAGCTAATTAAAATATTAAACTCTTTCTAGTTATTTGATACTAAAATAGTTATGTACTATCATTATTTAATGATTATTTGTCTATGTTTGATTAAATAAAACAGGCCAAGTTTCAAGATAAAAAAAAGTATTTTTTTCTCCATTATCTATTTACGGAATTTAAACCCTGAAAAATTATTTAGAAAGCACTCAAAACATTTTCACTTCCAATTTACCTATCTCATTAGAGCCCATTAACGCATTAACCTAATGTATTTTTCTAATAAGAGTAATTAGACAAATTTATGAGTTTCCATTTTTTAGAAAGGGGTTAAAAATAACCACTTAAGTATGGATAACATTTCCGTTTTGAAATCTACAAACTAATGAAGTCATGTATTAAAAATATATGAAAAATTCCAAGCTAAAATAGCACGTTTCCATTTACTTAAATTGGGGTGGTAAAGGATTAGAATTTTTACAAGTCGTAGAAATAAAATACGACCAACCTGAATTTCTATAAAATGATGTTAGGAAATATTTACTTAAGTAACAAGTGTTGAAATTAAATTAAGTGATAAATTAAATACCTACTATTTATTTTTCTAATCTCATGTATGTTTTACTTTAAAACATATTTATTTATGCACTCAGAATGAGTTTTCCTGTTTCAAAAATGTGCAAGTTTAAGGATTATCAGAGGATTCTCTTATTACTTTCTACGAAATTATCAGCTTAAATAAGAAATTATACTTTATAATACAAACAATATAAAAAATAAATCATAAACGAAATACTTACATTCGAAGGTGTATTAACACCGTATTTAAATAAATTTTTATTTTTCACAGGAGTTAGAGCTTGTCTATCATCACACTGAGTTTTAACGTCTTCAATATTTTCACCTAATAATTCATTTTTTAATAAACAATTATAAGCTGAACTTTCTCGAGGTGAATCGCCTGCTTCTCTCGCTTTTTTATTCGCTTGTGATCCTTTCGGTGGATCTGGTATGGTAGCATAATTTGTAATCCAATTATTATTTGCTCTTAACGGTATAAAGCGATCATAATTTGTTTGTTTTGCTTCACGTTGAATACTTGCTTGAAATAAGTTTCTTACGAATGAGGGTTTCCTTTGTCGAAGTACACGATCGTTCACATTTATATCTGTCATGATTGAATCTTTCAAAGTAAACATACAAAAGTAGTCAATTGTACGTTATTTAGTTCAATTAGAAGTTCAAATGTCATAGTTTATCGATGCAACATGCACTTGGTAGATATACACACATAATACACTATAAAAATACTACGACAAACGTCAAGACCATTTAAATTAACCTCATTAAATTCTTTTTACCATTAACGTTTTTAAATTCACAATCTGCAAGTTTATTAAGTAAATTACTTAAAAAAATATTAAAATGTACTCGAGTGTCGCTTATTTGTTGTAAAATTGTTGGTATAAAATTAAAAACTCAATGAAGTTAACGACGCTTTAACTCAATCGCTCCCCACCTTTTGTCAGTTTATTTTAAATCTCCTGCAGCGTTGCCAAGTTTCGTATATTCGTATACGTTTTGCCGCAAAAAAATAAAATTTTAAATTTATTTTTTTTGACATAGAACAGATATTTTTAATTTTGAAAAATCATATTTCTGGTATTGTAAAGACACTAAATTTTGATTATTTTTAGAATAATTTTCAACTTGCGTACGGAATTTTAAAAATGTTTAAATGTTGTTTATTTTAAATTAACAATTGATATTTTTTTGAAAACATTAATTCTGCGTGCGTTTTTTACAAAATTTTTGCTCATTAACCCTATTTACATTAACCTCATGATGGTTATTGATTTGTAAACTAGTTTATCCTTTGATAATTATTATGACCTTTACTCTAACTGTTAAAAATTAATAACAAATTAAATACGCGGTCGTCGCGGTTAGAAACATAACCTTAAAATTTTTAGGTTTTGTTTGAATATTTATTGTTTATTTTGAATATTATTAAATGCTACTTAAGAAATTTTTGAAAAAAATGCAACACTTATCCAATAGATTAGATCGATTAGTCTCTAATGGTGTTTCGAATTTCAGTGCAGATTATGACGTAATTTAATAACATTTTTTTATTTCGTAACTTTTTGATCTTTTGTTTTAGAATGCCATCAAAGCCTTAAATACTTTACAAAGTAATGCAGAATACATCAAGGCTGCTGAAAAACAAAAATTAACGCACAATGAAGAGTATTTAAAAACAATAGTGGAAATTGAAAAATATTTTGCCAGGTATGGTATGGATTATGTAAAATTCTATCTGCTTAGGTACAGGGTGCGTCAGCAGAAAACGAAAGGGTCATATTAATTCACAGTATACATACTTGATAAATTAGGTGCAATTTCAATAATCAGTGCAATTTTTTACCACCTTGTGTAAATAACTTCCAAATTGCAGAATAAACATTTATTTTAAGTATTTTATTATCTAATGAAATTTGTAGATAATTTTGAGTCAAATATGTAGTTCGAGAAAACAACTTGAATATGTTTAATTTAGATTACATTATCAGATTAATTTATATTAATATCTAGAGCAATAAGATCGCTCCATAAGATTTTTGTTAATTTTAATTAAACTTTTATTCAAATCTAATGCTTCAGAGCTGGTTTTACTTTGGAAACGCTCGACACTATTCCTGTAATACACGTAGCCGGAACAAAAGGAAAAGGTACAACTTGCGCCTTATGCGAGAGCATTCTTCGTCATCATGGCCTTAAAACTGGATTTTATTCGTCTCCCCATTTATTCGAAGTACGAGAACGTATTCGAATCAATGGAAAATCCATTCAAAAGCAAGAATTTGCGAAACATTTTTGGAATCTCTTCAACTTACTCGATAAACAAAAAGTAACCATTCTCAATTAGTTCATTTCAACTTGTTAAATATTATTTTTTTAGGAAAATCCTTACGATATGCCCATGTACTTCAAATTTTTAACAATTATGGCCTTTAAAGTCTTCTTATTTGAGAAAGTTGATGTTGCAATAATCGAAGTTGGAATTGGAGGAGAATATGATTCCACAAACATTTTAAGGTTCGTTTTAACTAAAAATAAAAAAATTATTTTCTTTGTTCTTGTTTAGATCTGTACCAGTTGTTGGAATTACTTCATTGGGTTTGGATCATACAAATATGTTAGGTGAAACCATCGAACAAATTGCTTGGCATAAAGCAGGTATAATGAAACCAAACAGTCAAGCTTTTACAGTTCCACAATCACCAAGTGCTTTTAAAGTGCTCCAAAATCGTAGCGTCGAACGCAACGTAATTATTATTAGAATAACTTCCTTCTGATTATTAAAATAAACTGTTGTAGTGTGCTTTAAAAACTGTTGAACCAATTTCAAATCTTGTAACTCCACAATCTAATGGAGGACCTAAAGAAATTTATCAATTAAATACAAGTTTAGCGACAGTTTTAGCACAAACTTGGATGAATAGATCTGGTGAGAAGTTTTAATCGAAATTAATAAATTTGTTTTAACGTTCTTTTTTAGGTAAATTTTTAAATCCAGAAAAGACCGCTTTAGGAATTTTGGAGTGCAAGTGGCCAGGAAGGTATCAACTTTTACGTATGGCCAATAAGTAAGTTCTCATTTCAAACAAAGTTTTCTTTTGAAATGACGATTTTTTCAGTTATTATTTGGATGGTGCTCATACTTTAGAAAGTATAGAAGTGTGCACCGAATGGTTTATACAAAAAACAAAAAGGTCGCCTTATAAGAAAGTCTTACTGTTTAATTCGACAGGAGTTAGAAACTCGGAAGATTTTTTAAAAAAACTAAAAAGTTGTAATTTTGATTTAGTATTTTTTGTTCCGAATAAAGCCACGACAAATGACACCGAAGGTAAAATTACTTTTAGTTATATAAGGTGGGGTGATTTATTAGCTCACCAACAAACTTTGCCATAAGAAAGCTAATGTAATTTTAAGAAAAAAAACATTATTTGGACATGTGTCCGATTTTACTTATTTAAGGAATTAGAAGACTTCAAAGTTTTTTGCAGAAAAATCCAGTAGTAATCCAGCTCCAGGCCGGCCTTGCCAGTTCTGGCGTTAGTTACTACCGACGCTAGCCTTAGGTTTTTCTTTTTATAATTAATCCAGCTCCAGGCCGGCCTTGCCGGCTCAGGCTTTTGTTTTACTACCGACGCTAGACTTAGGTTTTTTTTAGTAATCCCCAGCTCCAGGCCGGCCTTGCCGGTTCTGGCGTTAGTTACTACCGACGCTAGCCTTAGGTTTTTATAATTAATCCAGCTCCAGGCCGGCCTTGCCGGCTCAGGCTTTTGTTACTACCGACGCTAGACTTAGGTTTTTTTTAGTAATCCTACTCCAGGCCGGCCTTGCCGGTTCTGGCGTTAGTTACTACCGACGCTAGCCTTAGGTTTTTATAATTAATCCAGCTCCAGGCCGGCTCAGGCTTTTGTTACTACCGACGCTAGACTTAGGTTTTTTTTAGTAATCCTACTCCAGGCCGGCCTTGCCGGTTCTGGCGTTAGTTACTACCGACGCTAGCCTTAGGTTTTTATAATTAATCCAGCTCCAGGCCGGCTCAGGCTTTTGTTACTACCGACGCTAGACTTAGGTTTTTTTTAGTAATCCTACTCCAGGCCGGCCTTGCCAGTTCTGGCGTTAGTTACTACCGACGCTAGCCTTAGGTTTTTATAATTAATCCAGCTCCAGGCCGGCCTCGCCGGCTCCGGGTTTTGTTACTACCAACGCTAGCGTTAGGTTTTTTTTAGTAATCTACCTCCAGGCCGGCCTTGCCGGCTCTGGCGTTAGTTACTACCGACGCTAGCTTTAGTTTTTTTTTAGTAATCCAGCTCCAGGCCGGCTCTGGCGTTAGTTACTACCGGGGCTAGCCTTAGGTTTGTTCTATTAATCCAGCTCCAGGCCGGCCTTGCCTGCTCCGACGTTAGTTACTACAGACGCTAACTTAGGGATTTCTTTATTAAACTTCTTCTAATTCCTTAAATAATGAAAATCGGACATACGTCCAAATAATGTTTTTCTCTTAAAATTACATGATCTTTTATATGACAAAGTTTGTTGGTGAGCTACTAAATCACCCTGTATTAAGATTAACGACTTACGTTTTGTTTCAGATAATAAAAATTTTCATTTAAATGACAGTGAACAAATGGATAGATGTAAAGTGCATCAAAAACTTTGGCTTCAAAATTCGAGTAATAATAACCAACAACTAGTACATGTATTGCCTTCAGTTTTTGATGCTTTTTTTCAATGTAATTCACAAAAACATGAAATATTAATTACAGGTTCCTTGTATTTAGTTGGAGCAGCTTTAAGTCTTTTAGATCCTGAACTTAGGAATAGCGAAATTAGCGATAGATAAGGATACATTTGCTCATTTTAAAAATGCTCAAACTTTTTACAATTTTTATTGTTATCAAAACAGTTCTATTTAGGCAATATGAGATTATTTTACGAGACGTTGAATTGTATAAAATGAAATACAAAACATTCCATATTTAGGACAATAACTAAAACATTTTTATATTTATAAATATAAGAAAATTCCAGAATATAATATTTTTTATTATTAAATACAAAAATTGGTCAAATAAGAATTTAAAAATTTGAATTAAAATGTAATTTTGTATACTTTTACACTAGAAAAATGTAACTTTTTACACTAATTATATTACATATCATTTACAAAAATTACTTAATGTAAACTATTTACAATATTTGGCTACTTTGGTAAATGCTTTTGAGCTCAATACTAATTTAATTTAAACTTCACCACCTTCTTCCATTGGTGCATCAATATCAGATTCCAGCTCATTTTCAGAAAGCGAAAGAGATCCTCCAGTTCTTCTACTATGTAATAAATTACCATTTTGACGCTAAAACATCATTCATTGGTTTTTAATACCTCGTTTATAAATCAATAAATCTAACATTCAAATTAGTTACAAGTAAAGCCTCATACTAAACCAAAACCGTTAGTGCAAGTTTAAGAAAAACAGAAAACGTAAATAAAATATTAACATCACCAATAAAGACTTTCAAGAATCAAATTAATAAAAAACAAACCAAAACCACAACTTCGCCAGAAAAAGGTTAGTTACAAAAATTACAAAGTTGTAGGTGATCCAGTCCACGACCTATTATCATATTGTGCAAACTAAAAAACATATGCATGCAATTTTATTTAGTGTTAAAAACTCAAAATTAACGTACGTCTAATATCCCGACTGACGGTTCAGAAGCATATCCCTGACCTTCTTCGTAATCCTCTTCATAATCAGACGAACTCGAGTCATCTTCATACGTTCTAAACAATTTCCATAATTAATTTTAAGATAAAAAAACACGTTAGACAATTACCTCGATACTTTACAAACCATTTGTGCTAAATCGGTAAATGTGTAACCTGCAGTGTGCTGCTGTTGTTGTGCAGTAAATCTGGAACCTTCTGCCGAATGGTTTTTAAATAAGGGTAACGAACCCGCACGAAGTTGTCCTTCAAAGTATGTTTTTCCGTGACGATATCCTACTTCTTTAATTTCGTCAAAACTACCAAATTGTAAAGTTCTATACTGGTCTATCGGAGGACGAATATATTCGCAATAGTCGCTATTTTTTACTTCCTAAAAAATCAGAAAAAATAAATTACATCACCAAACATTGGGGTAAAAGCCTATGATTAAAGAAAGAAGTGTGAATTTTTTGATATATGAAATGATTTTACTGCAAGACAGATTTATGTTGGCGAGTGGTGGGAATGCGCAGATCACTAAATTGGTATTTATCCCCACCATCGCAGTAGTAAACGTATTTAAATTATTAAAGAGGCGTGGCTAAATCTGCGCGAATTTATCCCTACCGCTCGCTAACAGGGATCTGTGTTGCAGCGTTAAAGAATAAATTTATAGTCCTGAACTTTTATAAAGAATAGGGCGTAGCCAATATCTAGCGTAGTACAGATGGAGGGAGCGAGTGATCTCTCTCTCTCTGTATCTCTAAAAATGATGCGACCAGACACATTTTCGTTATAGCGCATTGGCTCTGCCCTATTCTTTATAAAAGTTCAGGACTATACCTCTAATTGTCGAACACAGCTAACATAGGCCAAACGTGATTGAATATCGGGCAAATTTGGAACTTTAACATTGGAAGTAAATGGATTCCATCGTTTCCACAAAAGCCACCATCCTGATAAGTCGTCTCCATAATTGGTTAGTTCTTGATCATCGACAGAACCTACGTCGATTGCTAAAATGTGGTTTGCGCCCAAACTACGCATGACATCGGCTAAAAGACGTATTAAACAAAATTGATTAAGAACTAGGCGTCTGATGCAATTTTTCAATAATTTGAATATATTTATTTTTAAGTCGAGAATACCTACCTACCGGTAAAATCACTTGTGAATAAAAAATTAATTTTTAAGTTGTAATTTACCTGGAACATTATTTATGTAGCAGCCATCCACAAGCATATGTCCATCTACGGGGTCGCACATTGGGGGAAATATGCCTACTATTGACATACTGCCCCGAACATATCTCCACAAATGACCTATCACATAATCTGTTCTACTAATGCTCAAGATAACATTATTATACTAATCCTTCAAAAACTTTCTTAACAAATTTAAAATAAAAATGATTTTGATCGAAATCGGGGGCTCAAAATAATTATTTTTGCTCGATCAAAATTATTTTATTAATTAATTATTTGTTAAGATAATTTTGAACAATTTTCTACATTTAACAGTATAATTGATTTAAATACAAGAGCTATTTAGTATTTGTTGTCCCTAACATGGTTGACTTCGGCAATGCTGATCTGATAGTGATTGTTCTATTTATTCAGTTTTTCAACTTTCAACAAAGCAATTACAAAAAAAGCTTGTCGCAATTAACATTTTTACAATCAAACTTCACTTCCAACAAAGGATCATAATGTGATAGGCGTGTTGGGAGATAATGCTCCTTCGTGTAAAATATTCATGAATCAGTGCCAAGATATTATATGACGGAAAACAGTAGGTGAGCATTAGGGTGATCACTAATTGGAATCCGGAAGAATTTTGATTAAGCAGTCCCCTAAATCAACTCAAAAAGATCCTTTTCAAATTTCAGTTTTCTACATTTACAGGGTGAGCCATTAGTAAGGAATTGGCTGGTAACTTATTTACTAAAGGTTGCTTAGCTGAATTCCACAAGTCTATCATTAAAGAATAGTGCATGCTGAATAAGATAAAATTAGTCTCAATTATACAGGGTGTTTAAATACTGTAGGGCGTTCACAATAGTTATTTGTTTTATAAGGAGAGAAAGTGACGTTTTGTGTGACAAGACTGTGTTTGGCTGAAGAGCGAGCGTAGAAAGCGAGTCCGGCAATTCAGGCGAGTCACACAAAACTGCTTTGACTCCGTATAAAACATTTTGTTTTTTCTGCAAACGTAAAGCGTAAAACTGAAAATTTTGATTTTTGAAAGAGCACCATCTCTTGTCCATTACTTGTTGTCAAATATTTTTTTAAATTAACTTTAATTTGGAAAAAAAGCTAATTATTAAACGTAACGAACTAATTATAAAGGAAAATTTTAAAAACATTAAGTTTTTTACATCACAAATGCTTAGAAAACATTTTTTTTATATTTCGGTTCTGTAATGGAGCTATTACGATACCGAAAGTAGTTGCGTAATAGCTGAAGGCGTGTCTGAAAAGTGTAGTCAAATTTATTTTTTCGAAGTTGGTATTATGTATTTTTTTTAAATATTTTTTTTAATTTTTCGGGGATCGAACCCTCGACCTTGATAACCAGAAGTCGCACTTCTATCAATCAGGCCAAACGGACTTTCAATAAATTTAAGTTCCAATTGTCTTATTAATAGTGAAAAACGTCAACGGTTGACACGGCAGGTAAATACCATGTTTATGGTAATCACCTAATGGTGGAACCAAAAACTGGACTGTGTGTACTTTTATAGATTTAAATTAAAATTTCTTTTATAGAAAAAAATTGATCTAGAAATTTAACTTGTAAAAATTTGTGAAAATAGTAAACTTTTAATTGTTCAAAAAAATATGACATTAGCATGCGATAAATTTCAATAAGGAATTTAAATAATTTATATTTTGTAATAAACGTTATTTTTGTGTATTAAAATTTTAAAGAATATTTAATATTTATGTACTTAAGTCTTTATTTAATTTTTATTTCAATTCAATACATTTTAGACGAAAAAAAATATAATTTTATAGTTAGAAAATTTTGAAACGTCAGTACTGTCATTATATTATAAACAGAAGTACCAACCAACAAAAAATAACCTCAATTTTGAAATTTTAAATTTGTTACAATTTTTAATTTTAAAGGCCGAAATATAAAAAATATTGTATGATATTTGTGTTAAAAGTGATTTTATTTTGTTCGTTGAGTTACTCAACTCGTTTCACTCGTTTCGTAATCTTCTCAAACTTACAAAATAACCCGTCCCTTTTAACACGCATATCATAAACTACTATTACGTTATAAAAATAAAAATTAAGTTGGGTTAAGATTTTACTTTGTCTGTCTAGACAAGAAAAGTACTTTGCTGACATTTTTTCCTGCCTCGGCGGGAAAGTTAAACTTCACCGTTAACTATTGAGTGACACAATGCGACTTTTTCTGACGTTTGAAGAAAATAGTTATTTGTGTTATAAGGAGACAAAGTGACGTTTTGTGTGACAAGACTGTGTTTGGCTGAAGAGCGAGCGAAGCGAGCGAGTCAGGCAATACAGGCGAGTCACACAAAACTACTTTGACTCTGCATAAAACATTAAATTTTTTCTGCAAACGTAAAGCGTAAAACTGAAAATTTTGATTTTTGAAAGAGCACCATCTCTTGTCAATTACTTGTAGTTCAATTGTCAAATATTTTTTAAATTAACTGAAATTTGTAAAAAAAAGCTAATTATTAAACACAACGAACTAATTATAAAGGAAAATTTAAAAAACATTAAATTTTTTACATTACAAATGCTTAAAAAACATTTTTTACGTTAAAAATAAAAATAATATGCGGTTAAGATTTTACTTTTCCCTCCTAGACAGAGAAAAGTACTTTTCTGACAATTTTTCCTGCCTCGGCGGGAAAGTTAAACTTCACCGTTACCTATTGAGTGACACAAAGGCGACTTTTTCTGACGTTTGAAGAAAAAAGCTTTTATTTTACTAGATCATGAACGCGCGCTACCTTCTCTCTGTCCGTCTGTCTGTTTATGCCTCTTGTATATGGTAACTATGGTGACAGAAACATTGGAAACATGGTAACTATGGTGACAATTTCTCTAAATCAATCCCTATCCTACTTCCCCTATTCCCAAATTCTCTAAATCAATAACTATTTTACTTCCCTCACTCTCTGCTTCATTTTACACCTCTGTCTCTTTTGGATCTTACTGCGCATTTCCGATGATCCATGTGTTTTTTATTGTGCGGATGATCTGTCAATTTCATAATATATCAGTCTCATATTATGTCATATTATCTCATCTGTAAAATCATCTGTCAATCGCTTCTGTCATCTAACTAACAATTACCTTGTCATCTCATCTCATCTGTCAATCTCGTCTGTCATCTCACTTTATGTGTCAGTCTCATCTGTCATTTAATCTCTTCTGTAAATACCATCTGTCATCTCATATATTAATCTTATCTGTCACTCATCCTATCTGTTAAACTCATAATTATGTGAGATGAGATAACATATTATGTCATGACAGATGGGATGACAGATGTCATGACATATAACAGATGGGATGTCAGATGACCCCCTGACATATGACATGGCAGATGAACCCCTATAGTGACAGATTAACATCTGACATATAGTTACTATGGTGACAGATTACCCCACTCCTCATCTCTTTCAACCAATCTCTGAAATAGATACCTGACATATGAAATTGATATATCGTCAATGTCCTGATTTTAACAATACCTCCTAAGTGACATTTAAGTGAAATTGAGTTAGGTACGTTATTTTGCTATAAATTTTATTACGCATGTCTTTGTATCAACCACGTAAGTGTAAAAAATTTTAAAACAGCAGTTTGTCTTCCTGAAAATATCTCCTATGTGCGTGCGCTTCATAAGTAGGTCAACAGTTTTATTTGTCTCATGTAAAATAACACTTCTGCAGATAGGAGGTATTGTCAGGACACTGACGAATGGTGAGATGGTAACAGATGACCTTGAAATTAACATAATATGTTGAGTGACAGATGAACCCCCTCTGACATTGACATACATTGGCAGATGATGACATTGACACATGGTAACTATGGTGACAGGTTGACAATTGACTCATGGTAACTATGGTGCATAGTAACTTTGGTGACAAGTTGACATTTGACACGTGGTAACTATGGTAACAGACCACTCCCCATTTTTCTAAACCAATCCCTATCCTACTTACCCCACTCCCCCTTTCTCTAACCAATCCCTATCCTACTTCCCCCACTCTCTCTATCTTTATCTCTTTTTTTGTAATCAAGATTTTTCAAATCTGTTTTGAAATTTCAAATTCACATTAATTGATTGATTTTTCAAATCTAAATTGTTCTAAAAGGCTTAATACTATACAGGGCGGTCTAACTAAACAGGGTAGCTGATATTCGACTTCCAGCATGGGGATTTTGCTTATTATAATAGGCCCAGTATCAGTTTGCATTAGCAACCTATTTAATAATTGTAAACAACTATAAAAGTATGTAACTTGGAGTCGATTTGAGGGTGGTCAAAATTCGTCCAGATCCCAAACAAAGACCATTCTAAGTGACCATGAACGGAAATAAATAAAATTGAAGCAACAATACATTACTAAGCAAAATAATGTTGATATTAATTTACAGGGTCTCGAGGAAATGCTTGTACACACAATTTCATTTGTATGACCTACAATTAACTCTTTTGGATTTGAATTTGTTAAACATTCACATTCTATTTTCCAAAAGTATACATACTGAGTTTTAATACTTCAGAACTTCAATCAACGAAGACATATAGAGTGGTTTTCTAGGTGACATACCAACATTGGGTAATTTTATGTAAAAAAAAACAATAAGTTGAACGTAGCGACGCCTAGCGTCTATATATGATAAACAGACGAGTTTAGTATCATTTGATAGCTCTTCTAAATAAAATTTTCCAAGAATTTTATTCTAAAGTAAAACGATTTTCAACGGTAAATGCTCGTCTATAAACACAGGCTTGCCTTCCGGTTTGGCCTGCACAGGCACAGGCCAAACCGGAGCGTGTAGACACCGTTTAAGCGGCCTGCACAGGCCAAACTGTATTGTCTGGACAGCGTTCAGGTGGTCGTGCAGGCCGCCTGCGCAGGCAAACCGGAAGGCAACCCTTTGTGTGTGGACGGGCCTTAACAATTTTGAATTTTTGAATTTTCAAACGGATTCTTAAAGCTCATCAAAATGTACAACTTTATGCTCATTTAACCAATTTCGCAACTTTTACCGTTTCTGAGATTCCAATGTTGGTACCACACAGACAAAATTCTTTTTGATGACGATGATAGTGTTACATTAATTAAATTCAGATTTTTGGTTTAAGAAAACTGTGTTGAAAAATGATGGTTGTAGTCCATGTGAGGGACAATAAATACTACATATCCCTCATCGTGATATAAAAATCGATATTTCATTAAAACTAATGTATTTTGTGTCATTGTGTGTGTTAGCAGAAAAACATCATGCGATTTATCCATTAATATTTAACAACCAATAATATAATAAGAGACATTTCCACCTATAGTAATTCCAAATAAGTATAAAAGAACCGATACATATTATACTGAAATTTATATTCATATTATGACTGAAATTCCTGTTCCAATATGGGAATTTCGCTTATTATTACAGATAGGGCATAGGCTTGAGTTTGGTAAACTTGCATGCTGATTTTCTAGTCCTGTCCTGAGAGAATTTTCTAAAATGGATTTCACAAATAATACAAAGATGTTTTGTGTAAAAGTCTTTTTTAATTCCTAACATTTCTCCTTGGATTATTAATCAGCACTTAACCAAATTTAAACCTATGCTCAAAGTGGCACAGTGAGATTCCATGTTGGAACACTAATTTCAGCCACTCTCAATATCCGAAATAATCAGCAAGTGTAAATCGATAAATTTTCCAATATGTAGGAGAAGGCGGGGCTAATTCGGACGCTTTTCGTCAAATGGCTTTTTAGCATACCAAATATAACATTTAAGAAACGGCACCTGGTTATATAGAAGCATACATACATGTAGTTTATTGTGTTTAAAAATCTTTTCTTAATCTCCATTTATTTTTATAGATTTTAAATTTTTTCAAAAAATTTAATTTGTCCGAATGTACCCAACTAGTGGGGCACTTTTGGACAGTGGTGGGGCACATTCGGACTAATGAATTTCAAATAACAAAAATATACTAAATTTTTATTCTAAAAACTCCAACTGTAATAGGAACGTTAAACAGACCCTACACAACTAAGATACAAAATTTTTTGGCAAAGAAATACAAAGTAGCGAAGTTAATAATTATAAAATCTTATAGATACCAAAATCAACATTAAATTTTATTTAACATTAAATTCTTAAAGTTTCTTTAACTGTAGTGGATGAATCTTTGACATTGGGGAGGCTGAATCCTTTATTTCCTCTTTTTAGAAAAAAAATACCACGTCCAAATCTACCCCATATAAGTTTGTCCGAATGTACCCCGCAGTGTAATATTTTAGTTAAAAATGGATAGCTTAAATTTGAGATTAGCTTTACAAGAAGTTTCTTCGTCAAATTACTTCTAAATAAGATAGTTCTAAGGTAATGTTTATGAAATAATATAAAAGTCCATAATAAGGGGTGTATATGCTTATGAATGTAGAGCGAAAAACTCTACTCGGTACCACCAAAACAATGTTTTTAGTATTACAAGAAAACAATTGAAACTAAACGCACTAGATACTATCTATAGGCTAATGACCCTATCTAAAATATTCTTGCTTAATTTGAGTACTTAAATCGCTTTCTAAGGTAGTGAATTTGAACTGTCCGAAAGTGCCCTCTGTCCGAATGAGCCCCGCCTTCCCCTACTAAATAATAATTTCTGTATGTGCGGGTACCGATCGTTATATCTATTCTACAACCATGAAATAATGTTTCACCATAAAAACGGTGTTCCACTTTTAAAAGCTGGTTCACACTACAAGATTTCTCATAGGAGAAGTCATATGACTTCTCCTATGAGAAATCATAGCTTAATAATAAGCTCAGGTCATAGCAAAATAATAGGGAATTTTCAGAATAAAACTTATTATATAATGGTTTATTGGATGGTTTAATTATATATGGTTATTTACCATATTTGGTTATTTACCAAAAATAATAGAGAATTTTCAGAATAAAACTGTTGGATATTTACCATATTTGGGGTAAATAACCAAATGTGGTAAATAACCAACAGTTTTATTCTGAAAATTCCCTATTATTTTGCTATGACCGAGCTTATTATTTAGCTATGAGAAATCATGTAGTGTGAACCAGTTTTTAAAGTCCCATTTGTTAATATTATTTGTAACACAAAAACCGTCAACCAAAAACAAAGACACATGCAATTTTTTTTACAAACATGGTGCTCTAAAATGTGTTTATTTGCAGAGTCTCGTCATGAGGGTCTAACAAATATCCAAAACCAAAATTAAATAAATAATATTTTTACAACAGGTTTTAATTTTGTACAAATCGAAACCATCATGTTTATAGAACGATACCACTGTTATTAATTCTTCTGTTCAATAAATGGATACGTCGTACTAACAAAGTATAAAATTTTCATTACCATTTGTTACAACATTGTGATTGGTTACCTTAGAATATAAGAAGACCATATGGGCACTTTCAACAAGATGTTGAGGTAAAATAAAATAAAATTAACTTACCTATACGTTCTATCCTAGGAGAGCGTACACAAGTAAAGCTTAAAAGAGAAGTTTATAATTACCTGGCAAATTATTAGTGTAACCTCCATCAAGTAATAGGTGTCCATCAACGGGATCACAAAGTGGCGGCATGTAACCTGATAATGACATCGATGCCCTCACGTAGCGCCATAAAGAGCCTATGAAATTTATACAAACTAAGCCCACCTGCTTTTATAGCGAAAATCAAAATGGTCTACTTGATATCAACTAATTAAACTACAAACTATTTCTACTCGTAATAATAAGTAATAATAGAAAAAGTGTTTTTAAAACTATCAAACGTTTCGACAAAAATCGAAATATTAAAAAGTGACGTTTTTTCTTTAAAAGAGAATTTTTGTGTAAGTTACCTTTAAAACGAAAGCCAATGATAAACTTCTACAGTGAGTTCCTAGGATCAAAATCATCGAAATAAAAAGTTTGATCCCATTTCTGGTTAAATCGGAAGTCAAAATATAAAGTGTTTGGTATCGTGTAATAGCTAATTTTACGAGTTTTCAAAATATTTAAAAATACACAGGGTGTTCCTAAACATTTTGATATTTTTGTAATTTCCGGTTAAACCGGACGCGTTTTGTTAACCGAATATAGTGTCAAATTATAGATATTCATGGGATTGATACACATTTCCATTTTCAAGTTTTCACTTTTATTAGAAAAGAAATTAGAGATTTTTGAAGTTTAGACATTCAAAAAATCATTGCTCCAATGAGAAATGCAAAAAATAGTACATATTGTTTGATTAGGAGTAAAAATGTCACTTTGTTTTAGGCTAGTCAGTAGGGCTTGTCAGACGAAACGAAGTTGAGTCTGACAACTACTGACGAGCCAAAAAAAGTATTTTTACTCCGTATTAAACATTTAATTTTTTCTTCAAACGTAAAACTTAGAAAAAGCAAAAATAAAAATTTTTGAAGTGTCGCCATCTCTTGAAAATTATGTGTAGTTCAATTGTCAAATATTTTTAAAAATTAGCTTTAACTTGTAAAAAGAAGCTAATTATTAAGCGCAACGAATAAATTATAACAGAAAATTTATAAAAACATTACCTTTTTACATTACAAATGCTTAGAAATATCATTTTACGTTACAATTTGTTGTTAATATTTTGGGTTAGAATTTACTTTTACCTCCTAAGTTTTACCTTTTACCTTTTACCTCCAAAAGTTCACTTTTGCCTCCTAGGATGTAAAAGTAGAACTTTAACCTTACTTGTTCAGTAACAAAATGTCAACTTTTTTTGACGTTTGAAGAAAAAAATGTATTACTATTATTTTTTTTTTCTCGATTATAAAATGCACTGATTAAAAGTTATACTCTTTAAAGTTTTCGTCCCAGGAACTCATTATAGAAGTTAGTCGGTGATCATCAGGAACACCCTGTGTCATTAGAAACCTATAAAAATTCTAATTTATGAAAAAAAGCCACTCTTGTCTTCAATGTGTGCCACTGCTTAAAATTAAATCAAATGCACAACTAACACTACAAAAAAATATCATGCTTCAGTTAACAAAACGATACACAAATCTTAGAACACTGTACATGAGAATTGCTTGTAATTATAATTCGCAATTGTAATTATAATTTAATTAATGCGTGAATAAAAGAAAACCTAAGATAGCAGCATGCAAACAGAAAAGGTTAACCAATCACAATTTCAACATTCAATATTTTACGATCAGACAGCAATATTTACATTATACATCAAAACATGTACCATGATGTAACAGAAATTAATAGAAAATCAGTACAGTGCTGCCAAGAATTTCTTTTATAGATTTCAAAAGTTTAAAATCGTTATACAGGTAGTGTTTTATAAAAACAAAAAACTCACCGTGACTATGAATTCTCATGCAAGATGCAGTAATATCAGTGGTAATTGTAAAATATGGCAACCAAAGATCTTCAATGAAAGTATCTCCAAATGTACCTCGAATTGTTTGATTAAAATCACGCCCACTAAACATAGACGTAACGGGGTAGGTAAGATCTAATATTTGTCTCCACCACTGTGTCATTTTCTATAAAAATTCTGTTAAATTTCTAAAAATTAAAAATACAAAACTTACTTTAGCCCATTCTCTCGCATTTTGAGTAACTGTTGTAATATTTTTTTCCTGACACCAAAGTGCACCCATAAAAGCCCCTATACTAACCCCACCCACCATATCGATCGGTATACCAGCTTCTTGTATAGCTTTAATCATACCAACATGTGCAGCACCTCTAGCACCACCACCACCAAGTACTAAACCGACCGATTTACCGGTTAACCAACGAGCTAACCTCGAAAAATCTGAATGTATATTAGGCTCAGACATACACACTTTACTGTATAGATCGTTCTAAAACAAAAATCATCAACACCACTGGTAATTATCATAATTAAAAATTTTTACTATTCTATAAAGCGATTTTCTTGAAAACATTCGCTTTGAACACTGAATGTGATGGTGCCACGAAATCCACGATCGCATGTTCAACCAGGCGATAGTGTTGTTCGGTCGAGGACCTCCTTCGCGATGTAATAAAACTAATTCCTTTTGAGTTCTTACAGCTAAACGTTGAATTTCAGTTTCAACCTATAAAAATTAATCAGTAATAACATTTCACTTATAAATTTAAAAATTACTTTTCCTAAGCTCGGTGTGCTTGCTCCCAGTCCAACTATTATAATGCAATCAGCTTGTCGAATGCAACGTTGGGTCCAAGCACTGAACACAAGATCGCACTGATATAAGGCAATTTTGTGCTGATCCTCTTGTTGCGCTAACCACGTAGTTAGCCGGTATTCGTTGTTTGAATCCATGATGCTAGCCCCTAATGTTTTACGTATCACATCTGAAGTCAGTCTTAATGTTGGACCTTTAAATAAAAATAGTTAGATAATGTTTCAACTTCAAAAAGTGTTACCTATGGCACTAAGGCAATGGTATAGCTCGTAGGTAAATGCTGTTAATGGAACATCATCAGTAACAGCACATATAGCGACAGTGGAAAAGTTTATTTGTGAAGGTCTGCTGTCGACTGTTGAACTATTTGGTGTGCGAAGATTTAAAGTAGGCTTCTTCCAAGTACCTATTAGAAATGTAAAATAATTGGTATATCGAGGAAATTTAAAAAATAATTTAATTACCCAATATTCTATGCCCTAATAAGTTTATAAGCCTAGTAACTACAATTGGAAAACGTAATTTAATTGCGTTAAATAATCCTTCTGGTAACTTGGCCAATTCTGAATCTCGAACAGCCATCACAGTTGTACTGCGCTTTGTTTGTGTAACCATTTCAACCTGCAAGAATTATACATACATTTCAGACAGTTTTTAGAATAAATAACGCGTCAACTTACAATGCCGACCAAGTCTCCTTTGCCATATTCTCCAACTATTTCCTTTTTTCCATTTTTATGTGTAATGACAGAACGCAAACGTCCAGATAATACAATAAAAGTTGAATCGCTTTCGTCATCTTGTCGATAAACGGCTCGACCTGATTCAAGAAAAACCCAATCTAACGCAAAATCAACTTGTCTTACAAAAGCAGATAACCTTCGCACAACCATATTAGCTATATACAAAATAACGCCGGGCTTTTCTTTTAACATACTGCAAGCGCAAACAATTAAACCTTTAGCTATCATTACCTTAATGGTACCTACTTGTAAAAAGTACTTTTTGAAATTAAAGCAATCCTTGTAAAATGTTTGGCACGAATATTGAAAAAACTTGCTTCACCGGTTAAAATTGCAAGACCACCAACAATTTCTCCTGAATGAGCTGTGAACATGTGCACGTCCTCTTCACCATCTGTTATTTTTTGCGACATTGTTAATGAACCAGAAATTACATAAGTGAGTGCTATATCTTTATTCGAGTCTTCCTTCATTAAATAAGTACCAGCGGGCACTTCTCGATATTCCACTTTACCTTTAAGTACAGAATCGTCATCTAAACCAAAGTCTCTAACAAAAGCTTCTGTAGCAGTTTGAATTAAAATTTGTTCATCTAAATTTTCTAAAACTGATGGGCGTTTGTTTTTTAAATTTGGTTGTTGCACATCCGGAGGCTAAAAGACAAAAAAAATTATTGTCACGTAAATAAAATGGTTAAAAACTTACTACATTAGATGATGCGTACTCAGATTCTGGTACCATATCGGGGGTATTATAATTTGGCGAGATTTTACTTTCTAAAAATGACTTGCTACGACGATACGATGGAATTGGTACTGGTTTAGATGGAACATTTGCAAAATCTGAAGACTCCCAATATTCAGAATCTTCTTTTTTCAGCGGTACACCATCTTTACCTTTTGTACGTATAGGCGAATTCATAGCAAATGGATTTTTATGTCGACTAGATTTGGAATTCTGCAAATAAATTACATCAACTTAAATCAAATAAAAAATTAAAATGAACCCTACTTGATTTATAAGTTCGGCACTTAAGCCAAGGTAGTGATGTAAAGCAGTGAAAGTAACTCTTTGCAATCGAACCATTATAACTTGAATCACACGTACTAAAATGTCTGGATATTCTTGAAAAACTTCACGAAATGCCGCCATGGGAAGTTTAACAACTGTAGAATCTTCAACTGCTTTTGCTGATACAGTTCTGTAAGGGTTCGGATGCCCCTAAATAAACATACATTAATAAAAGTACATTAAAATGTTTGTTTTTAAATACTGTTAGAACATCTGTGAAACTAAGTAACGAAGTGACCGATTCACCAGCTTTCACAATTTTTAATGACACGGTTGATCCATCAGAAGTACTAATGCACACATTAACTTTGCCACTTTGTACTACGAAAACATTCTCATCGGGATCCCCTAAAATAGCCTTGCTTATTAAAACTATTTAAGAAAATTAATGGACTATACCTATTTTGAAAAGAAAAGATCCAGCTGGTATGTTCATAATTTCTGTATGTTTACATAACTTCAAAAAAACAGGCTTTTCAAACTGTCCAAAAACTCTTATACTTTGCAACATGTATAGAGCATCTCGAGGCATTCGTTCTTCATTTAATATGTCTTCTTCTAAATATTCTGCGGGAGGCTCGAGCACCTTAAAAGTTTAATTTTCAAAATCGTTTTTATTAAAATGATATTTTATACAACCTTCAGTTGAATAGAATCGGGATCTTTTCTAAGTTGTAATATTCTTCTAGCAAATCTCATTACCATTTTACGCTTACGGCCTTGACCAGAACTCCTCACTTGTCCTGAAATTGATTTTACTTTTCTTAACATTTTTCGACCATAAAATAAAGCTTTGTCTCGTTTTCGAAACCGAGTTCCAGAGTTGGTTGTTGAAGGTCTTGGTAATACCACTTTATATTAAATAAGGATTAATTAGTGTTTAAATTAGATGTTTTTATACGTACCTTGAACATTCCATTTCTTGAAAATAATTACCAAAATGAAGAAAGAAATTAAAATACTACTCGTGAAAAGCAGCAAGTAAAAGGGCTGTAAAAATAAATTAATTAATAGTAATACTTAATTACGCAATAAAACATGAAAAATAGACGAATTTGCGAAATTTTTCTATTATTAAAAGCCACTTACTTCATAAGATTCGCGAAGATTTGAAAATATGTTTCCTACCCATGTTAATTTAACCAAATATCCAAAATTTGAGCCTATGTAATTTATTAAATTTACTACTTCCATTATTTACAGCATTGTGTATCATCTAATTAAGAAATAAACAATAATTTAGATTTATTCCATTTACTCTGACATTTCGCAAACGCATGTGAAAGACAGTGACAGAAAATTATCTTTTATATCTTTAAAGGTTAGTTCACACAGTGACATTGAACGCAGAATCATAAACAACTTTAGAAAGTACTATAAACTCAAATTTAAAATTGCTATTAGTATTAAAAAATAACAATAATTTGTAGAAGTTGTAAACTAGACAAATAACGCAGTTTGCAAAATCATTAGAATAGTGTAAAAAAATTTAACCGCACGTAAAAAACGTGCCTTAAAATTTCTGTAGATGTTATTTTAATTAGTCATTACCTATTATCTATTATTAAAAACAATGAGTTGTACACAATCAAAGTCGAAGTATAATCAATCGTTAAAAACTAACCATTATCATCACGAGAGAATATCAAAAAATAAATTTAAAATTTGCCGCAATAATTTTCGACAATGATGCCAACATCGATATAAAAATTTTAAGATTTTTGTAACGATTGTAAACCATAACCCAACATTTGTTTACTATTATTTTTTGAAAGTTTTAAAATAAACTTATGATTTAAAAATATGTGCAATTTTTATATTTTTATACAAATTGTTCCCAAAGAAAATCTTTAAGTTAAGTTCACTAATTTTAAAAAGAAGTGAAAACTAATAAGAGGTCAAAAATAAATTGATTTATGGCACAGTTAGGTGTAAAGTGTAAATTTTATAAATAGGACTGTGAGTACATTATACCTGTTTGTTAGCCAAAAGTAGGTGACCTTATTCGTTCTCAATTTGTTGGGCCTACAGTAAGCATGGCTAGAAAAAATGAAGAAGTAAAACCGGGCACTTTAATTCTTGCAGAAAAACCTTTTGTATTTGTACTTAACTCAAAGTACAGAACCAAATTATGTGATAATTGTTTTTCAACGTAAGTTAAATGTTCTTTACTAATTAACTAATTACATAATTAAGTAATTTTTAAGGGGAGAACTTCGTCAGTGTGGAGGGTGCCATTATGTATTTTATTGCGGTAGAGAATGTCAGAAAGGGGGATGGCATTTACACAAACAAGAATGTGCTTATTTTAAGAAAAATCATTCTCGTGAAATTCCTAACGCAGCACGTTTACTCGCTAAACTTGTTAAAAAATTAAAGAAACATGGCAATAGTATTAAATCGTATTATGGTACAAATAAGTTTAGGATGTTTAAAGACCTAATGTCACGTAAGTTTAACTAATATATGTATTTATAGCAACTTTAAGTTGAAAGTTTTTAGATTATCCACATGTTAAAGAAGATTCTAAACGACTTGAGCACTTTACGACACTGTGTGGTGTGTTGAAGTTTTTCCTTGGTGTGAATGCTGTTACCAACACTCCTGAATTGTTAGGAATTTATGGACGAGTTCGTTAACTTACTATAAGCTATATGATTATACATTAATCATATTTATTTTAGATGTGTATTAATAGTTTCAACATATGCGATGAAGAATTAAATAGCGTAGGTACTGGCATTTACCTGGCTGCTTCTATTTTAGATCATTCGTGCCAACCTAATGCTGTTGCAATATTTAAAGGCACCGAAATAAATATACGAACTACCCATACATTACCTTCTTTAGATTGGAATAAAGTAAGTTAATAGTTTTGTTCTAAAAATAAGTTGTATTTTTGTACCTTAATCTAAACTTATAATATTTTTTAACTTTAGGTGTCTATCAGTTATGTAGATACCTTACAACTACCTAATGTACGGCAAGAAGAATTGCTTACCACTTACTATTTTTTGTGCGAATGTCCGAGATGTACTGACCCTGAAGAAATAAAACTTATGACAGCTGCTGCTTGCCCAAACTCAAAGTGTGATTCGTGTATAGATATTAAAAATTATGATCAAAATGATAATTTTAAATGTGATAATTGTCAAACTTCAATACCTTCAACTTTAGCTAAAGAATATGAAGAAGTAACAGAATTGTCAGATTATCATCTAAAAAACATGAAATTAGCTTGTATCCTTTTTTTAAAAATGTTATATAATGAAAACTTAATTTTTGCTTAATGTAAATAAGATTTGGATGTATGTCAAGTTTGTTTGAAGAAACAAGAAGGTGTGTTACATACGTTAAATATTCAACGAGTTAGAATTTTAGATTCAGCGTTTGAAAGTAGTATTGATTTTAAACAATGGGATGATGCGAAAAAATTTGGAATTGAACTACTTAATGGCTACAGGTAGAATTTTAATACAATTTTCTCCCTCCCGTTTCCTATAATTACTACCCTTCTTTGTAGTTTATTTGGATAGCAAAAATTTTATGTAGGTACATAATCTAAAATTTGCAAATCGATGGTTAAAGTAGAAAACCTCATAAGTTAATTTTATACAATTTTAAAGAAGAGAAGAAAACTTTTATTTTTTATATGCTTTTAAGACAAATTTTGACTTCAGACTTGTTTTAGTTAATTACTATTCTTCAACGTTGTCCGCTATAATAAAAAAAATTGAAAAATACCCACTTATGACTTATGAGGGTTTACACTTGAACTGCTTAACCATCGAAATATTTTATTATAACTTGCAAAATGTTAATTAATTTTAATGTTTTATAGGAAATACTTAGGAGAAATTCACCCATTAACTGGTTTGCTGTACCTAAAGTTGGCAAAAATATTAATATATCAAGAGAGTACTGCAGAAGCACGAGGTTATTTGAAGCAAGCCTCTAAAATACTGAAAATTACCCACGGGGATTGTAATTTGTTTAAAAGAGAAGTTGTACCTTTATATCACAGTCTGTCTTATTGATCAAAAAGATTGTATATATTTTAGCAAAATAAAAAGTAAATTATGTGGTTTATGTGTGTGTTGATTATGGGCAGTCAGTGTACAAATTCAGAACAGTGGCTGAACCCTCGGTTGATACTTTTGAAAATATTTTAAATCGTGTTAAAATATGCATCATGTGGTGAGCAATTATAACTTGAAAATTGTAACCTTTTTCTGGGTCTGTCAATTTAAAAAGCAAAAACTCGGTCTTGGCCAAAAAGCAAGGGATGTGGCCATACGAGGAACTTTTTCCGTCTGTCAAATCTTGTAAAAACTTTAAAAAGCGCACTAAAGAAACGTTTGGGTATTGAAGTTAGGCATGAATACAGTTCCTCGTTCGACCACATCCGTTATTTTTATTATTAAATTTATTTAGGATATTAAAAAAAAAATTTTTAAATAAATATTTTTTTAAAAACTGTTCGTCCGGGATCGAACCTAGAACTTCTGCGTGCAAGCAGAATTTTTAGAAATTTTTAGACAAACTGTCAAATACTAATTTCATTTTTTTTTAATTTGGCATAAATTTAAGTTCAAAATATGCATTATTTATATGTTCAGAAGCTAATTTTCCGAGCTTTCAAAATATTGAAAAATATACAGGGTGTTCTATTTAAATTAAGAAATTTGATGTCATTTCCGGTTAAACCAGAAATCGAAATATAAAGTGTTTGGTATCGTGTAATAGCTAATTTTACGATCTTTCAAAATATTTAAAAATATACAGGGTGTTCCTAAACATTTTGATATTTTTGTAATTTCCGGTTAAACCGGAAGCGTTTTGTTAACCGAATATAGTGGCAAATAATAGATATTCATGGGATTGATATATATCTCCAGTTTCAAGTTTCCACTTTCATTAGAAAAGAAATTAGAGATTTTTGAAGTTTCGACATTCAAAAAATCATTACTCCAAAACGGCTCGAGCGATTTTAATAAAAAAAATTTATTTCGATAGAGAATTATGTTTTCTATAACATATCCAAAAAAGAAAAAAATTGGCAAAGGAAATTTTGAGAAAATCCATTTCAAAATTTTGACCAACTTTAGCCCCTAAAAGGTAGGCAATTTTGAAACAATTTTGAAAATCGACTAGTTTAGGACGAAAGCCCTATATTTTGGCTGTACAATGCCGTTTTGAAATTTTTATTATAATAATTACCGGCCAAGTTATAAGGAAAAAGCCACGAAATGGGACAATCGTTCTATTGGCCGCCATTTTTAATTAAAAAATTTGATTTTTTTTTCTTCAATTGGGGCTCAGATGTACTATCTTATAGCCAAGTAGAAATGAATTTGGCCCAAATGTGCAAATATGCGCCCAAAATAACCACCTTATTTTTGGACACCCTGTTTAGATTTCTTATAAAAGCTTAGTTTGCCGATGAAATAATTTTAAAATGGCTAAAATCAAATTTCATCAAAATCGGTTCAGTAGTTTTTGATCCAGGGTAGGTGTGTACATCCTGACATTTTGGTTCAAAAAATCGAAAAATTTTTTTTGCATTTTTGGAATCGAAACGTCGAGAAATAATGTAATTTCCGGTTGAACCGGAAGCGTTTTGTTAACCAAAAATAGTGTCAAATAATAGATATTCATGAGATTGATTAATATATCCATTTTCAAGTTTTCATTTTTATTTTAGAAGTTTTAAAAAAGTTTTAATTTTTTTTTTCAATTGAAGCTCACATTTTCTTGTTTGCCTGTTTTGCCCGACTCGCTCGCTCTCTTCAGCCAAACACAGTCTTGTCACACAAAACGTCACTTTGTCTCCTTATAAAACTATTAAAGTGGTTAAAATCATTTCATCAAAACCGGTTCAGAAGTTTTTGCTCTAGAGGGAGGGGGGGATATCCATCCATACAACCTGACATTTAGGTTCATTTTTTTTTGGAATCAAAATGTCGAGAAATGCAATAACAAAAAATTATTATTATTTTTAATACCTATGTTACAGCTGTAACAGACCACAGACCGACAGACATTTCAGTCACAGTTCAAAAAAAAATCTAAAATTTTTTTTTACATTTTTGGAATCAGGAGGACTCAAAACGTCGAGAAATGGAAAAAAAATTATTATTATTATTTTTTTTTGTCTCGATTATAACAACTTTTTCTTGGATTAGAAAAAGTTTTTGTGTAAAAAATATAGGCCAAGTTCAGAGGCCGGTATTTTAGATGATGATTTTGCTACTTGTAGTAAACGTAACCTCAATAATTTTTTTTTAAATAAATTTTGGAAATATTTTTTAATATGCAACCAAAACGTGCTCATATTTTACACAGTAGCCTTAGCAATTCTACGAAAAGAAACTGGCAAACTTTAAAATGTAATTTAACTGCTAGCAATTTGATGTATCCTATTTTTATTATGTAAGTCATTTCGAATAATAATAAATATGTAAAAACAGTCAGTCAAATTCAGAGAAAATGAAAATGAGGTACAACCAATCGAAAGCATGCCTGGAGTTGCACGTTATGGCATAAATCGCTTAAAGGAACACCTTAAAAGTTTGGTTTCTAAAGGATTGGAGTCTGTTTTACTATTTGGTGTCGTTGAAAGTTTGTCGAAGGTAAATTGTGCTTATTTTCATAAGTTAGTTTTTAAAAATACGCTACCTATAGGATGAAGTAGGCGTTAATGCAGATAGTAAGCTAAATCCAATAATACAAGCAATTCCAAAACTTAAGAAATGGTTTCCTGAGCTCACAATAGCTTGTGATGTTTGTTTATGTCCTTACACTTCCCACGGTCACTGCGGTATACTTAATTCCGATGGAACTATTAATAATTCTAAGAGCATAAACCGAATAGCTGAAATAGCACTGTCTTATGCTCAAGCAGGTTATTTAAAAGCACCTCTTCAAGTGCAGATTTTAATTTTTTTTTATTAGGTGCTGATATTGTAGCTCCATCTGATATGATGGATGGTCGTATAGGTGCAATTAAAGAAGCTTTAATTAAAAATCATATAGAAGCTAAAGTTTCTGTACTTTCATACACAGCCAAATTTTCTTCATCATTTTATGGTCCATTTAGAGATGCAGCTAAATCGAAACCAGCATTTGGAGATAGAAAGTGCTATCAGTTACCACCAGGAAGTAGTGGATTAGCAGCTCGAGCTGCAGTAAGTGTTTAAAATTAACTATTATTTTATTCAACAAATTTCTACTTCTACAGGCTCGAGATGTCGAAGAAGGCGCCGACATGTTAATGGTCAAACCTACCCTCGCATATTTGGATATTGTAAAACAAACTAAAGATAATTATCCTGATTATCCTTTGTTTGTGTATCAAGTTTCAGGCGAATATGCAATGATATATCATGCCGCACAAAATGGTGCGTTTGATTTAAAGGTAGCTTTAATGGAAATATTAACTTCTATGCGAAGAGCAGGTTTGTTGGAACAAATAAGATTTATGCAAGTTATGTAGAAATATTTGTTTAGGTGCTGATGTTATTATTACCTATTTTGTTCCTACACTGTTAGACTGGTTGAGTTTAAAAAGTAAATATTAAAGTTTATGAAGAGTAAAAAGTGGATCTGGATTAATTTTCATGTAATTTATCAAGGTTGTGGTGATGTATCTCAGTAAAGTTGTAGCTATTATGCGAATAAATTTTTTAATTATTATTTTTTTAATTAATATAAATAAATTAAGGCTATTGTAGGAAATAAAATAACATTGTTGTAGTTTGCTCCAATTTTGAAAATAATAAATTACATAGCCCATTTGTTTTATACGTGTGCCAATCAAATAATGCAAAGTGTATTATTACGACCAATGAGAAATTACTTATGTTTGAATTTGTCCAATCACAGCTCTACACGAGGAATTGCTCAAGTTATATTTCCAGTGTCAAAAAAGCCAACATCAGTTTTATTCGTGGTTGTGGAAAGTACGCATTTGAGCTTTGTGAAACATTTTTTGTAATTTCAATAATTATTTTAATATTAAGAAAACGGTTTAATTAAATTAAAGGTAAGATTACTATTTTATTTTAACATTTGAGTATAATTTATAAATTATTCCGCATTCAAATCGATTTTATTGAGACAAGTTTGCCGGCTGTCTGTAAAAGCAATTAAATTCATTTTTATTATTCAATTTGTTGAATTTAAATAAACTTAGTGTAGATATAGTTTAATTATTAACATTTTAACATGATTCTTTAATCGTTTTTTATTAAAAAAGCGTTTTCAATTGCCGACGTGGCACTGCAAGGTGTTACAAAAATTACAGTTAGAATAAATCACCAAAAGTTACGTATTCTGATTACTAATTTCTGTTTGTTTCTAGAATAAAAAGGAGTTTCAAAATGAGGTTATACCTAGCTTTAGGTACTCTTTGCCTTGTGGCTTCAGTGTTAGCGAAAGAAGACAAGAAAGAAAAGGATGAAGTAGGAACTGTAATTGGTATTGATTTAGGAACAACATATTCATGGTGAGTAATTGCTCTTTTAATTATTAACGTAGTACTTTTTAACTAAAAATTATTTTTTTGCTGAAACGTTCAATTTTTCGGTGTACGGGTAGTCACAGTTCAACGTCTGCTACTTTAGTTGTTTTGTATTGTACTTGTTAGCAACTGCAAGTTATTGCCTTGTAAGTGTTTTTCATGCTTTTTGTAATCGAAGCATCTACAATTTAGTAAAATTTATGAATCGGTCAATTTAGACGTTGAAGTTGCGAGTACAAAAACTTTTAGTTTGTATGACATCTGGATGCAAACAAAACCACTTTTAGCTAATCATGCCGTAAATTTTTTTTGTAATTATAAAACCTATTACAATAATCAATTATCCCACCTTGAAATTTTATGCTTCATCTTAGTTATCGATCAAGGTTCAATATTTTGTTTGATTAAAAAAATTGCTCCATTTTCTACCTGTAGTGCTGTAGTTGCCTGTCTTATTTGATCATCAGATAATTTTTATTTTGGCTCACGATGGTTTTCTATTTTTTTCTTCAATTTCTTGTGGGCTGATATGGTTGATAGAATAGTGGAATAAGTAAGAGGGGGAAAGCCAGCTATAAAAGGAGTAGTAAAATTTTTTGAAGCTCTTTTTGTGCAAACTGGTGAAGACGTGTTAAAATTGTTAAGATAAGGTCTGTTGAATTTGCATTGAATTAGATTATTTTTTACTTTTAAAAATACGTTAGTCAATTATTATGAACGTAACAGTAAAAAAACCGTATTGTAATTTCCAAATATTTTAAGAAATTTTTTAACCTCACTTTTTAAAAAATTGCACCACGTGGAAGTGCTACATTCGTAATTTGCTTTATGTAAATTAGAGAATTTAATTTGAACAAAGCTCGTTATTATTTACAATAAATATAATTTTTATATTTAATTTTAAGAAATAAAAATATTAATTTAATATTTTTACAGCGTGGGTGTTTATAAAAATGGACGCGTGGAAATCATCGCCAACGATCAAGGTAACAGAATTACGCCATCGTACGTGGCTTTCACTGCCGAAGGCGAACGTCTCATTGGAGATGCAGCCAAAAATCAGTTGACAACGAATCCAGAAAATACAGTATTTGATGCGAAACGTTTAATCGGACGTGATTGGTCCGAAAGTACAGTCCAACATGACTTGAAATTCTTCCCGTTCAGAGTTATCGAAAAGAACTCTAAACCTCATGTTAAAGTAGCAACAACTCAAGGTGACAAAGTATTTGCGCCAGAAGAAATTTCCGCTATGGTTTTGAGTAAAATGAAGGAAACTGCCGAAGCTTATTTGGGCAAAAAAGTTACTCACGCTGTTGTTACTGTACCTGCATACTTCAACGATGCTCAACGTCAAGCCACTAAAGATGCCGGTGTCATTGCTGGACTTAACGTTATGAGAATTATTAACGAACCAACTGCTGCCGCTATTGCTTATGGCCTCGATAAGAAAGATGGAGAAAAGAACGTTCTAGTCTTTGATTTGGGTGGTGGTACTTTCGATGTATCATTATTAACAATCGATAATGGTGTATTTGAGGTAATTTTCATACTACTTTATACAATTAAATTTTAAAATGTAATGATGATCACATAGTTCAATTGAATAACCATGAAAGAGTAACCATAAAATGTCTTTTGCTCCTATCTGAGTTCACTTTTGATTTACACCATTCCTCATTGTAAAAAACAAAACTTAACGAATATTTTTAAATTATAGGTTGTTGCTACGAATGGTGACACTCACTTGGGTGGTGAAGATTTCGATCAACGAGTAATGGATCATTTCATCAAATTGTACAAAAAGAAGAAGGGCAAGGATATTCGTAAAGACAACCGTGCCGTACAAAAATTACGTCGTGAAGTAGAGAAAGCTAAACGTGCTTTATCATCTAGTCATCAAGTTAGAATTGAAATTGAATCCTTCTTCGAAGGTGATGATTTCTCCGAAACCCTTACCAGAGCTAAATTTGAAGAACTCAACATGGATCTTTTCCGTTCAACAATGAAACCAGTTCAAAAAGTTCTCGAAGATGCCGATATGAACAAAAAAGATGTCGATGAAATTGTATTAGTTGGTGGTTCAACTCGTATTCCTAAAGTTCAATTACTCGTTAAGGAATTTTTCGGTGGTAAAGAACCATCTCGAGGTATCAATCCCGATGAAGCTGTTGCTTATGGTGCTGCTGTACAAGCTGGAGTTCTTTCAGGAGAACAAGATACAGATGCTATTGTTTTACTAGATGTTAATCCTTTAACTATGGGTATCGAAACTGTCGGTGGTGTTATGACCAAACTTATTCCTCGTAATACAGTCATTCCCACTAAAAAATCTCAAGTGTTCTCTACAGCTTCCGATAATCAACATACCGTTACTATCCAAGTTTACGAAGGTGAACGTCCAATGACCAAAGATAACCATTTGTTAGGTAAATTTGATCTTACCGGTATTCCACCAGCACCTCGAGGTGTTCCACAAATTGAAGTTACATTTGAAATCGATGCTAATGGTATTTTGCAAGTATCTGCCGAAGATAAAGGTACAGGAAACAAAGAGAAAATTGTTATTACCAACGATCAAAATCGTCTCACACCCGATGATATCGATAGAATGATTAAAGATGCCGAAAAATTCGCTGACGATGATAAAAAATTGAAAGAGCGTGTTGAAGCAAGAAACGAATTAGAAAGTTACGCTTATTCGCTCAAGAATCAATTGGGCGATAAAGAGAAATTAGGATCAAAGGTGTCTGATGATGAAAAATCAAAAATGGAAGAAGCTATAGATGAGAAAATTAAGTGGTTAGAAGATAATCAAGATACTGAAGCCGAAGAATATAAAAAACAAAAGAAAGAATTAGAAGATGTAGTTCAACCTATAATTGCAAAATTATATCAAGGTGCAGGTGGTGCACCTCCGCCAACTAGTGAAGAAGATGACTTAAAAGATGAATTATAAAATGAAAGACTGAAAAAACTGACTTATAGCTATTAGTTTTGAGTGAATGAATATCGTGCGCGCAAATGACTTTAGTACAATGAACTTTGTTTTAATTAATTTCAAATTTTTTCTCATCAATCTAATTGATTTGATTTATCATAACATGTAAAGCATTTTATATGAAAACCATTTTACTTTTCATCGTTTTGAGGTGATTTAATTTATTTTTATCGAATATTAGTTTACAATTGTTTTTCTATTCTGTACATTGTAGCCTGTAAATGTCAATTGTATTCTAATATTTGTATTTGTTGAACACTTTTTTCAATTAAACTTAATTAATTAAATAGCTGTGTTTTAATGAATTTATATAATGACAATGAATCACAAATAACTAAACCCAAGAACTATTTTAATCAGACAAATTCATGAAAAATTGCACTAATAGATTAGCTGGAATGTTAACTAGCAGAAAATTCCAAATATCTCTTGAAAAATTGTATTTTAACAAAAGGTTCTAAATATTTAAATCATAGAAGCAATGTTTGACTAATCTGATACGAATACTGCAAAATTACTTTGTTTAAAAATAAAACTCATTACAATTTATTATCTGCACTGAGACCATAAACATTTTAATACAAAGTTTAAGTTCAAAAATTAAAGTTTTTATCTTTGGCATAAGTAATCCTGATAATTTTAACTATTGAAGGGACGAGTAGATGAATGTGTTATGTTAAAAAATGGATTTTAAGTGTTTTTACTGTGAATTTTTTATTAATGATGCTGATGGGGTTTGCTATTTCTAGAATAATGGGAAGATTCTGACGGAAATTTCTTTATGTGCTCGACTATAGCTTTCACCACATGGTCCTGTTTTTTGTGTGGTCTATTTGAATGGCGGCCCCTCATATCTTGTGATGGAGTGGAACCACCACATTTTAATTTTTGTTTGATGACTTCTACTTTACCCTTGCTTATTTGGTGTAGCTCGCAAAAGGCCGTTTTGCATACAATTTTCTCTTCATTGTTAAGTCTAATACCATACTTGTAGGACAACGATTTGTGTGTTTTTGCATTTTTCCGTTTACGACCTACTTGCAAGGTTCGAATACTTCTATATAGTAATGCATTTTTTGCATTTACATCCAAGCTATAAAACTCAGCAAGGACTCGTTTTTTATCTTCTAGGCTAAATTTTGAATTGCATTTTAGTCTACATGTTTCGCCACAAAGATCAATTGAGACTGTTTTCCTTGCTTCCATTATCTTTCCTTTGTAAGAGGTATAAGACTCACCGTTCTCTCTAGCTAGCGCTTGCTTTCTTTTTTTCCATTCACTTTCATTTCTTACTCTCTTCTTGCTCACCTTTTCTTTCACATTAAATACTTTTAACTTTTTATTGGAGATGATGTCTGCTGTTTGAAGATTAGAAGTTGTGTGGCAAGGAATATCTTGTGTAAGAGAATTTTCATTGCCTGTTGCTTTATTGCAGCTGGAGCACGAGCTACTTCCTTCAATCATACTAGGCTGAAATTCATCACCACTGGAATACTGAATCGATTGATCACACAATTCTTCGAATATACCTGCAGAAAATAATAGATTCAATTATTTCATACTTTAAGCGCTCACATTTTAAAATTTTTTAACGAAATTATTTTAGCAAGCAAGTGGTAGCTAATAAAACTCTTCTAATCTCACCTTTAGGTAAATCTGCTGTATTGTCCATAATAGAGATGTTTAGTTCCTGACCTGTACTGAACTGAACTATATGCACTATGTCATTTTCTGTAAACGAATTTGCATTAAAGCTAAATAGTAGCTGCTATAGCAGTAGCTTACATCAAAGGATAAGTACCCTAACGAATAAGAAACGACTCAAGCTCAAAATCCCATGTCCATTTTTTTCATAGATTTTTAATGCGCATGTCCGCTGAATGTGTCACAAATTGCTCCTAAACCAATCATATCATCTGAAATACGCACCATTTTTTAAATATTTAAATAAAATGAAGTTTTTCTTCAAATGTCAAAAATTTTACTATTCATGTCAGATTAATATTGTACTATAGAATGTAAATCGACGATGTTTGTATATGCATCAATTTCACACATCAGTGTGACATAATTGTGCAGATTTTCGATCGAGCATCACTTTATTAAAGGTTTTTATCAAAATTGAGTCTATTATGAATTTATTAAAAGCAATAAACCAACATTTATTTTAATGCTGGTGGCCTATAAAAAATATATTTTTGCTTAGTATGTCTATGATCTATGTCTAATTAATAAGGTTATGTTGTGACACTGACATATCCAGCGGACATGCGCATTATGCGAAGACTAACTTTTTCATCTCCGAGTCGTTTCTTGTTCCTCATAAAATTCCAAGGGTATCTTTTCTTTGCTTACATGCACCATGCACTATTACGTGTGACCATGCACTTTTATAATAGTAATTTTTATTTAATTTTTTTTGGCTTAATTTAAATAATTTAAACTAATAAATAAATATTTTAATAAATAAGGAACTACCTGATACTAATAACTACGCTACTCCGTTATGAAGTAAAATCAAAAATCTATATACAGGGTTATTCAAATTCGAGGGCCAACATGGGGATCTCGGAAACTGTAAGAGATACAAAGTTGGTTAAATGGGGGCAAAGTTGTGTAATTGGATAGCGAAAAATATTCAAAAAAGAAAATTAAAAAATTTCAATTACGTCCCGAGATTTCTGAAAAAAACCGAAATTTCGGAAAATCTTATTTATTTTTTTCTGAAGTTGTTTTCAAAGATAGCAGAAAACTAAAAACACATTTTCATTGCATCTTTCTTGTCTCTACAAGACGGCAATTTTAGATTTTTGAAACAACGTTTCGGTTTTGAAATACCATCATCAACTCTAAAATTTTAAATACGAACCTGAATTTTTTATTTTATTTTTGAGTTTAGCTCCTTATTATAAATGCAATGACATGCCCAAAAAATAATTTTTTTTTTATTTAAAATTATAAAATTTCTGGAAATCTCATTAATTTTCTTAAGTTATAGAGTTATAGTTCTTAAGATATTAAAAAAATAAAAACACATTTTCCTTGCACCTTTTTTGTCTCTACAAGATGGCAGTTTTAAATTTTCGATAAAACGTTTCGGTTTGGAATTACCATCATCAATTCCAAAATTTTAAATACGGACCTGCATTTTTTTATACGTCATTGCTTTTATAATAAAAAGCTAAACTCAAAAATAAAATAAAAAATGGAGGTCCGTATTTAAAATTTTTAAGTCGATGATGGTAATTCAAAACCGAAACGTTGTGAATGTGTTTTTAGTTTTCTAAAATCTTTGAAAACAACTTCAGAAAAAAATAAATAAGGTTTTCCAAAATTTCGTTTTTTTTTCATAAATCTGGGGACCTAATGGAAATTTTTTAATTTTCTTTTTTGAATATTATTCGCTATCCAATTACACAACTTTGCCCCCATTTAACCAACTTTGTATCTCTTACAGTTTTCGAGATCCCCATGTTGGCCCTCAAATTTGAATAACCCTGTATAGCAATTAGCGAACGATAGAGTGGATTAACGTGTTATGTACATTTATCTGCACCTAGCACATTCATCCACGTTAAACAAAATAAAATTTGTAACATAGCACGTTCATCCACTCAAAAAACCTAAGAAAGACTATCTGTATGACAATGAAAGTGCGTCACATGACACAATGGATACATAGAAAGAACGCCGTTCCACCAAAAATATCATTTTTGAAAAATTGTAACATAATACGTTCATCCACTTGCCCCTTCAATTTAATCAGCAAATTATTCTAAGCTTGTCAAAAATTTCAAGTCTCCTGGGAATTTAGACGAGATTAATAATTGTGATGAATGAATAAATTGTGAATAATGTAGTCAAATATTAACATTTTACTTATATGTTCAATAATTACAATTAACTGTTTATATAAAAATATCACGCGATTCTAACATGTCTAATCAACAAACTTTAATGAACACAAACTACAGTTTGATGACAACTTCCTCCAACTGAAGCAGTTGATTGTGAAGCTTCCAATGCAGGAGTCGATTGTCCATCTTGACCTTAAAATAAAATTAGAACGTAACAGAAGTACTTTATAGTATAACTTGTAACTACCTCAGTATTAGCAGGATTTTGGATTCAAAAGGTCAAAGTGCATAGGATAGGATTTGATTAAAACAACAATTGCTGCTTTTTCCTTCTTTCTAAGATCATCAGGGTAAAACTTTAAAATATAAGCTTATAAAACTTACCTGTTTCGAGACAAGTAACAGTACAAAAGGTATTTCTAATAATGTCACAATTTTTAATATTAATTGCTGTAAAACTGGGTCCAAATATAAAATAGCCAATTCCGCTTCCTAATATAATCGAAATAGTCATCCACGAATTAAAAAACATAACAACTAACATTAAAAAGTAACTCAAAGTTTGCATATTGCCCCATATAAATGAATCCCAAGCAGTTATCAAAACACTAAAAAATAAAATGTAAGTGTAAGTATTAAAAGTCGATTAGAGAAACGATGAAAATGTACAAACCTGTCGAGACGAGTGACGATTACAGGTTCGCTCATCACTCTATTTCCAGTTAGTAAAGAATCATGTTCAGTCGTTGGGCAAATTGTACTTATTTGCTTAGCCCGAAGACGTAATTCCTTTTGACGTAGTCTAGCTTGAACCAATTTAAGCCATTCAAAAAGAACCGATAGAACTATCAAAGCTATACATACTATTACTAAGCTAGTTACTGTATTTATATCACATCCTTCGATAAAAAAATTCTTAAAACGCACATCCCACGAAAAACTGTTGTGCATTTTCGTCAAATTAACTAGCAGAAGTTTCAAAAATTAACATAGTACTCTGTATTTAATCTAATATAAATATTAAGGTAAATGAAAATAAATAAGATAAGTTATTGAAACTACATACTTATCGAAAAGATAACGTTTATATTCTAACAGTTTTTTAAATACTGGTACATATAAGTATTTGTTTTTATTTCTGTATTAAATGACATTGTTCTTTAGTTATCAACTCGTGACACGTGACATTTGTGACTTATGAGATAACATCGCATTAGAGATGGGTGCACAGGTTTAGTCGAAAAAGTTTATTATGCCCCTAGAGGTTGTTCTTAATTTTTTATGTTTTTTCAAAATAAATTTTACTTATTGATATCCATATAGTAGATTTCCATCTTCGGTTAGTGTGATTTTTAAAAAGTAGCCATCTCGAATTAAATTTTACTTTTTGGTTGGTAGTTAGTTTATGCGGTTGGTGTTTCTGTAATTTTTTAAGAAAAACAAGCGCACGCGTAATTTGGCGGCAAACTACTTGCTATTGAAATATGGCTGTGTGTTCGTATCTTTTTCTGTATCTTTTGATAAAATAAATTTAGTATCTACCTAACAGTATTTGTTAAATAGTTACGTGCTAATACCTTAAGAAGTTCATCAAGTATAAAAAAACAATATTAATACATTAATTCATTTATGAAAGTAAAGACACTCGTTTAACCAAAAATGTTAAAATCATCTATTTGGTAACACTCTAAAATGATGTTAACCAACGAATATACGGTACCCCTGCAGTTGAGAAGTTCAGGAATTGTTTCAACTTTACCTAATTATTTTGATACTTGTGAGTGTGATAATTACTCAAAAAACGATTATCAAGATTTTGGCATTGTGAGTAAGTCTTTCGAAAATTTGCTAAAACCTGGAAATAATACAATTATGAGTACAAATTTACAAAATTTGGAAACCAACACCAACGAATCTTTTGCTCCTTGCGAACAGAATTATGATGTTAGTGTAGCATTTCACATGTCACCGACGGTACAAATAAATACCATGCCACCACCAATCCACAATGTATATCTTAATAGTTTGAACAATAACATCATTTTTAAGAATTGCAATAAAAAACCCGGATGGAAGAATTTTACAAATAAACCTCACGTATGTGAGAGTGACGATACCAATAAATCCCATTCTACGAAGAACAAACCATCCGATAGCAGTAAGATTTTTTATTTAGTTTTTAAACATATTTTAAACTTTTGTCACTAGGTACAAAGCACAAAACTCCACGGAACAGAAATCCATATGAACACACAACTGTTTACAATAATTATCGTTACAATAATTTTCCTACTATGTTCACCGGTAATGTTCCTTTAACTCAACATAATACCAATAATTTTGATCGAAGGTTTGTAATATATAAGATTGTATATTCTTATTAACTTAAATGTTCATTTTTAGTAGATACTTGCAGAGTAATGGTAAACGACCAAGATGGGAATACAAACGTATTTATTCTGATGAAATAGTTAGACGAGTTCACGGATTAATGGAAAGATTTTCGTCTAAAGCAGTCTTGTTACAAATAAATTCCGTTTCTCTTTCATTTGGAAATATTCAGCCTAATCAATTAGACTTGGCTATTTGGGATGTTTACACCACCAAGACACAAACTCAAGAAACCTATTTTAGAAAATTGGAACTCTGGAAAAGAGTCTATCTCCATATAACGGTAATTTATTGTTTTATTAACTATTCTTACTTTTTAACTTTTTTCAATCCAAGAAATTGCTTTAATCGAGAAAAAAAATATAATAAAAATTTTCTTTTGCTTTTCTCGACATTATGAGACCCCCTGATTCCAAAAATTATTTCATGGGCAAACTAAGCTTTTATAAGAAATCTATACAGGGTGTCCAAAAATAAAGTGGTTATTTTATGCGCATAGTTGCAAATTTGGGCCAAATTCATTTTTACTTGGCTATAATCTTATAGCCAAGTATACTTGTATAGTATATCAGATGTACTATCTAGTACATCTGAGCCCCAATCGAAAAAATAATTTCCAATTTTTTTATTCAAAATGACGGCCAAAGAACGATTGTCCCATTTTGTGGTGTTTCCCTTATAACTTCGCCGGTATAGCCAAAATATAGAGCTTTCGTCCTAAAAAAGTCGATTTTGAAAATTGTTTTAAAATTGCCTACCAAAGCAGGTCAAAATTTTGATATCGATTTCTTCAAAAACTGGTCTGAACATTTTTTTAATATTTTGATATGTTATAGGCAACGTAATTATCTATCGAACCTTAAATTTTTAAAGACTTGTATGATGCGGATTCGGAGCTATGATTTTTTGAATGTCAAAACTTCAATAATCTCTAATTTCTTTTGTAATAAAAATGAAAACTTGAAATTGGATATTTATATCAATCCCATGAATACCTATTATTGGACACTATTTTCGGTTAATAAAACGCTTCCGGTTAAACCGGAAATTACAAAAATATCAAAATGTTTAGGAACGCCCTGTATATTTTTCAATATTTTGAAAGCTCGTAAAATTATCTTTCTGAACATATAAAATAATGTACAATAGAACTCCGTCATAAAGTACCCCTTTATAACGTTTCTCTGGATATAACGAACTAAATCTTTAGTCCCATTTTAATATTTTGTCTATTTATTTTGTTTTTATTACGGACTCCCGTTATAACGTACCAAATTTTTCGGCCCCTGATGGTATGCTATAACGGAGTTCTACTGTATATTTTGAACTTCTTTATGCCAAATAAAAAAAATGAATTTAGTATTTCAGCCAATTTATGTCTAAAAATTCTGCTTACGCGCAGAAGTTCTAAGTTCGATTCCGGACGAAAATTATTTAAAAAAAATATTAAAAAAATTTTTTTAACATGTAATTTATAATAATAATAATAAAAACAACGGATGTGGCCATACGAAGAACTTTTTCTTGTCCGTTAAATATTATAATTTTATATTTTTGTTTATAATTTGTTATAATTTTGTTTATTAAAATTAAATTTGATATCTTATAAACGATAAATACACTTTTAAAGAAGCACAAAAAAATACAACAGGAAAAAGTTCCTCGTATGGCCACATCCGTTGTTTTCTGTATGAAACATAAATTATTTATTTTTTAGAAACTTTTTGATCGATATGGATTGTTCATGGTGGGGTCTACTATGTCGGGACTTGGCACTGATAGTAGTGATATTGATATGTGCTTGTTGTTACGATCCATTTCAAGTGATCCACGTGCCGACGCCGTTCGCTGTTTAGAGATGATTCGAAACTCGTTATTAAGCTGTGGTAAGTTCCTTAAAATCCCTCATATCTCAGCAGCCTTGAAAGACAAATGCATCAATTGTGGTATTTTAACTTTTTCCAATCCAAGAAAAATTTCTTATAATTGAGACAAAATAATAATAATTTCTCGACGTTTTGAGGCCCCCTGATTCCAAAAATGCAAAAAAAAATTTTCGGTTTTTTGAACTGAAATCTGTATGGATGCCCCCCCCCTTCTAGAGCAAAAACTACTGAAGTGATTTTGATGAAATTTGGTTTCAGCCCCTTTAAAATTATTTCATCGGCAAAAATAGCTTTAATAAGAAATCTATACAGGGTGTCCAAAAATAAGATGGTTATTTTGGGCGCATATTTGCAAATTTGGGCCCAATTTATTTTTACTTGGCTATAAGATAGTACATGTGAGCTCTAATTGAAAAATAAAATTTCAAATTTATTAATTCAAAATGGCGGCCAATAGAACGAATGTCCCATTTTGTGGTTATTCCCTTATAACTTGACCGGTAATTATTATTATAAAAATTTCAAAACGGCCATTGTACAGCCAAAATGTAGGGCTTTCGTCCTAAGCAAGTCGATTTTCAAAACTGTTTTCAAAACAAAATTGTTTCAAAATTGCCTACCTTTAAGAGACCAAAGTAGGTCAAAATTTTGAAAATGGATTTTCTCAAAATTGCCTCTGCCATATTTTTTCTTTTTGGGATATGTTACAGACAACGTAATTCTCCATCGAAATATAAATTTTTATCAAAATCGCTTGAGCCGTTTTGGAGTAATAATTTTTTGAATGTCAAAACTTCTCAAATCTCTAATTTCTTATGTAATAAAAATGAAAACTTGAAAATGGATATACATATTTATCAATCTTATGATTATCTATTATTTGATACTATTTTCGGTTAACAAAACGCTGCCGATTCAACCGGAAATTACAAAAATATTTAAATTTTTTAGTATACCCTGTGTATTTTTAAATATTTTGAAAGCTCGTAAAATTAGCTATTACACGATATCAAACACTTTATATTTTGACTTCCGGTTAAACCGGAAATGGGATCAACCTTCTTAATTTAAATGGAACACCCTGTATATTTTTCAATATTTTCAAAGCTCGTTAAATTAGCTTTCTGAAGATATAAAATAATGTATATTTTAATCTGCAATTTATGTCCAAAATTATAAAAAAATGAAATTTTTGAAACAGTTTATTCCTAAAAATTCTGCTTACATACATGAAGTTCCAGGTTCGATCCTTGACGGCACAATTTAAATAAAATTTTTTTAAATTTCATGTAATTTACATTAACGTAAAAATAAATTTAATACAAAATTACAAGATTTGACGGACGGAAAAAGTTCCCCACATGGCCACATCCGTTGTTTTGTTGAATTTGTATTAAAAAGCTGTATTTTAGAACTAAATTCCAATAATGATTTTGTATTATTAGATTTTGTTGAGTCGCCAGAGGTAATTCATGCAAAAGTACCAATTCTCCAATTTAAAAGTGCATGTCATGGATTTGAAGTGGATTTAAATTGTAACAACTCCGTGGGTATTCGAAATACACATCTATTACACTGTTACGCACAACTAGATTGGAGAGTAAGACCATTAATCATAGTTGTTAAATTATGGGCTCAAGCAAATTGTATAAACGACGCAAAAAATATGTCAATATCCAGTTATTCTCTTGCTTTGATGGTTCTTCACTATTTGCAATGTAAGTAAAAATAATTAATTGCAACTTTCAACGTGATTTAAACATAATCCTTATCCTTAAATCCTTCCAGTCCTAAAATTTGATCGTACGTATGTATAGGTAAGTGAGTTATATTTTGATTATAAAAATTTAATCGTTTATTTCTTTTAGGTGGTGTGACACCTCCGGTAATTCCGTGTTTACACGGTTTATATCAGAATAAATTTAATCCCGAAAAAGAAATACACGACATCGATATCCAAGAAGAACTTCCAGTGTTTTACTCCGACAACAAACAATCATTAAGCGAACTTTTATTAGGATTTCTACAGTATTATACATATTTTAATTACGAAACGTACGCTATATCGATAAGATTAGCTTCTCGGGTACAAATAGATGAGTGCAGGTATGCTCGATCGCCCAAAAACGATCCCCATCAGTGGAAGTACTTATGTATCGAAGAACCGTTTGATCTTACAAACACAGCACGCTCGGTTTACGATCTTCCAACTTTTAAACGCATTCTTCGAGTATTTCAAGCATCGAGTCAAATACTTAGAGAGACTGAAAACCTTAGTAGTATATTAACCGATATCGAAGGAAACCAAAGATGATGAACTGTAAATTGAATTTAGATAGTTGTAATCTGTAATGCAAATACGTTTTGACTGAAAGTCTTTCGAGGTACTGCAGAGGCCTTTGTAAGTACATACTTTCGTGTATTTGTTTCCTCCTTTTCTTTTAAAATAATTCTTAGTAGATAACTGACAATTGTTTAACAGTTGAATACTTATTTTTACTAAGACTACTGGGTGAACAAACAATTGGAGTGATTTGAAATCAAATCTTCTGAATGCTTTATACAGCAAGTTTGTTGACTCAAATAAAGTTGCCTGCATTAAATCTTTAAACGAACTGACTGCAAAAATTTGTTTTTTATGATTTTTTTAATGATCTCGTCATTACAGTGATAAGGTATTGCATATAACTTGTTGTTTGTATTTGTTTATTTATTTTTAATATTTATTTAAAAAAAAATTAAAAAAGTAAAAATAATAAAAATTACCAAAAATCGAAATATTTATAAAAACTCGAGTTTGGTTAAAAAACAGTATTATAGTTTGTAAGTTGTTAAAAATATATATATTATAATTAAAAAAAAAAATTAAAAAAAGGATTGAAATATTATAATCAAAAATATTTCATATAAATTTTTATATTTTATATATTTTTTGGGGTTTATCTTACCAATATAATTTTATAAATTTGAAAAAATAAAAAGTTAACTGAAGATTTAATAGTCGACATAGAAAATCGGAGCTTTGAATAAATAATTTGCATTTTAGTTGATTGTTACATCATTTCCAATGTAAGTAACTCTTTTGTTGTGTTTTTGTATATAGGAATTTTATGCCACGAATATTGGCTACATTATATTCTTTACTGTTCACTCGAGACATATCGATAATTAATAATTTTTTCGGCCTTACCGATATTTTTTTGAAAAATGAATGTAAGTAGTATTTCTCTGAAGTAATTCAGATATTAAGAGATGCTTAAAAGTGGCGCTATATCGTTTTTCTTTAGCTTATATAATTCCATCGTTTTAGAAAAATGTAAAACGTAATAGTTAAAAGTGTTGAATTGAAAATAGGAAGAATAATTTGTGATCGTTTTCAAAATTGAATATTAAAGAATTGTTATATAAAATTATACATATCATTTACTAACGGGTAAAAAACTCTTACTTAAAATAAAAGTGCATTAAAGTTTATGCAACGATTTTTCAAACTTTTTGTGAAAAAACTAATAAAATTCTTATGTGATACTAATTTACTGTATTTGTTTGTATTTTGCAAAAAAACTAAAAAACTAGGTGTTATTTTTTGAAGTATAAATTTTAAAGTAGATTAACGTTAATTCGTTCCAAAATTATTAATTTTATAATGTTGAAGCATCGACGATCTCATTATACAAAGATGTATTTAATCAAGTTTCAACAATAATAGTCACAATGTGCCAATTGCTAATATTAATTCTAAAATTTATATTCTTAGACAATATTGACTGTCAGAAACAATAAATGTAACAATAACACAAAAATGTAATACAATATGTAGAAAAAATAAAGGTACACGAGTAAATGAACATTGTTCATTTTAAACCTTTACTGATTCTTCGGCAATTTCACAAAAAGTTTTATTAAAATTTGACAATTATAAAAATATAAGCAAGTTAAAATGGCATGTAATTTATTCATTATCACCAGAAAGTAAGTCAATTTCTTTATACACAGGTATTTCATATTTAAAAAAAAATAAAATTAAAATTTGAAAATTAATGTTATTAAAAACGTACCTTAATTGTTTATGCAAATCACAAGAGACTTTGCAAAGTGGAAAAAAATCCACATACATGCATAATAGGGTGGTTCGTATTTAGCTATTTTCAGAATTTTATTTTTGCCGCCCCCTAACTTTATTGCAAAAATAATGAAAAAATCTTACGTATTTTAAATACAAATTTCTTCTAGTTACAGGAGGACTTTAGTGATGTCCTAGAAAATTAAAACGGCTTAAAATTATTTTAGTTTTTGCAATAAAGTTAGGGGGCGGCAAAAATGAAATTCAGAAAATAGCTAAATAAGAACCACCTTAATGTATAACCTCGACACACATCAAATAAAAGAATCTTTTATACATAGTATAAAATATAATATTTACTAAAAATAAAAATTTCATTATTGCCATAAGCCTGCATAATTTCCTGTTAAAGTGGCAGGTAAAGGTCCACCTGCCGTAAACAATCTAGTACCGCTCGAATCAAAACAATGAGTATAAATAGCAGGAACGTATTTAACATTTTGAATATTATCTACGTATTCTTCATCAGGAAACTAAAAATAAACAAAATTTTAAAATAACAGCCGTTACTTAAAAAGAAATTAAATAACAACCATACAGTGTCCCCGGTTGCCAATAGGTGAAAATTTTACTATTTTAGGTAAAAAAATTTGGCATAAATTGAATTTCAAAATATACATTTTTTTATATCTTCAGAAAGCTTTCAAAATATTGAAAAATATACAGGGTGTTCCATTTAAATTAAGAAGTTTGATCCATTTCCGGTTAAACCGGAAGTCAAAATATAAAGTGTTTGATATCGTGTAATAGCTAATTTTACGAGCTTTCAAAATATTTAAAAACATACAGGGTGTACTAAAAATTTTAATATTTTTGTAATTTCCGGTTTAACCGGAAGCGTTTTGTAAACCGAAAATAATGTTAAATAATAGATATTCATGAGATTGGTACATATATCAATTTTCAAGTTTTAATTTCTATTACAAAAGAAATTAAGAGCTTTTGACGTTTTGACATTCAAAAAATTATTACTCCAAAACGGCTCAAGCGATTTTGATAAAAATTTATATTTCGATAGAGAATTGCGTTTTCTGTAACATATTCAAAAAAGGAAAAATATGGCAGAGGGAATTTTGAGAAAATCAATTTCAAAATTTTGATCTACTTTGGCTCTTTAAAGGTAGGCAACTTTGAAACAATTTTGAAAATCGATTTGTTTAGGATGAAAGGCCAATATTTTGGCTGTATAATGCCGTTTTGAAATTTTTATAATAATAATTACCGGCCAAGTTATAAGGGAAAAACCACAAAAAGGGATAATCGTTCTATTGGTCGCCATTTTGAATTAAAAAATTTGAAATTTTTTTTTCGATTGGGGCTCAGATGTAAAATTTTTATTATTATTTTTTGTTCTCGATTGTAACAACTTTTTCTTGGATTGGAATTGGAAAAGTATTCTTTATAAAAAGTTTTGCTTCTCTTTAAATTTTTGCAGTTTTTTTTTCTAAGTTCGAAAATTTCGAAACAATTTCACCTATTGGCAACACCATCCGGGGACACTGTATAAAATCTTTATAGATCAAGTTTACTTTTATGACCAATATAAAAAATATAAACTTACCACATAACCTCGACTAGCTTTAAGTACAACAGTTCTGGAAGAATTAATGCTCGATTCCAAATATTTACCGGCCCTTAAGTCATAAAACATAAGCATACCTAAGCCGGTACCTATCGTCAATATATCGCCTTGAAAACTTGCCGATCGAATACCACAACCAGAATATCTAGATGAAACCTTTTTAACAGCCTAAAAAGTAAACGTAAGATGGTGTTTTATAAAATTCATTTTCATTAAACCTGAAGCGTTCTACAATCTAATAGTAATGTATAAGAACGACAACCGATAGCATATAGTCCTGTATCTTGCACAGCTAAGCAAACGTTTTCTTGTGAAGATGGTAATTTCCTAGATAATCTTTGTCGAAACGTTTCTGCACTCCACACATGAATATAACCATTAAGCGATAAAGCTGCCACTTCTTTAAAAGTTTTATTAAATGTTAATGCTCGTACCTAAAATCAACAATTAATTTTCGTTTTTATTTAAATGTTTTTTTTAACCTTTTGAGCATTTCTACATTCTTTCATAGCCACAGCAGATATATAAGGATAAATAGGTACATCTAACTTATCTTCGAACATATCGGGAGTTACTCTCCAAAGAGACATTTTTGTATCTCTTGACCCGGAAACTAAATATTGATCATCTAACCAACACATATCAAACACCTAAAAATAGAAAGTCAAAACAAGTAATTACGTAAATCTTATTAAACATACCCAATCACGATGGGCATTTTCACCTACACAAACAGGATCGAGAGTAGGTAACCTATAAATAGCAATATCACAAGTATTTCGTGCTCCTGTCGCTAACAGAGTACGAGATGGATTAATTTGTACCGAATGAATACCACATTGCTGTTGATCAGCACCTGGTGTATCTCTACGACTTAATAATGACGGAATTTGATCTAACGAATGAGTTACTACATCATAAACCATTAGCTAAAATTACTCATTTCAAATGTTTTTATAAATCGGCTAATTTCTTAATTACCTTATTGCACTTAGTACCAAAAACAACTTGTCTATCACTAAGCCACTGTGAACAAAACACTTTATTCATATTACCTAAATTAATTGGGGTTTCTCTAAACATTTCGTGTGTCAAAATATGTCGTGACCCAAAATCGTGTCTTATCCTTCTTACATTTTTACACAAAAATTCTCTACTACGCACATAATCCACAAAATTATAAGATGTGTTTAATATCTCTCTTACTGTCGAAGGATTTTCTTCATCACTATCACTATCGTCATATGTTATAAAGTCTTCAGGTTTATCCGATTTCCTATTGTGTTCTTGGCGTAGCGCTTTAGCTCGATTTTTTCGTTCTTCTATTCTTAATTTTATAGCACAAGAAGGTGTTTTACCATAAATAGGTATCATTCGTGTTTCTGACATCTTAAACTATTTAATTTAATTTTTTAAACGAAGATGTACGTGAACTTTTGTCACGGATTCTCAATTTAGATTTTAAAATATAAAACATGGATAGTTTTATTTATTACTTAAGTAAAAATATTATAATATTTATCAACTCATTAAAATTATTGCAGTTTTCTACAAATAAACAAAATTCTAACCACAATTTACTAATCTTACGTTCAAAATGCCAAATTTGATAGATCGTAAATACACTAGTTCAGCATGAGCAATGCTGTATGCGTATGCGCGATCTATGCTGTTATTTTGTTTGTTAAGAAAACAGGTTGGTGGCGCTTCTGTCATTTAAACGTCATCTGATTGGCTCTTGCACACCGCCACATTTTAAACAAGAATTTTATTTATTGCAGATTATAAAAGTTAATTATTTCGCCAAAACTACGAAATAAGAGGTAAATAAAACATAAATTATGATACTAAACCTTGAAATAATTCAAAAATTTGTTGAATTTAATTTAAATGGGAAATCTCTACAATTTTAGTTTAAAACGAATTACCTATTTAAAATGTGGAATTAGAAGTATGTACTCTTTTTATAACTTAAACTTCCTTCGCCTTTCCTTAGAAAACAATTACAACTGACCACAACTGACTGAAACTAATGGAAACTAAGCACAGGGTTTCAACTAAAATAATTTGTTAATAAATTTGTTTTTTTTCAAACGTCAGAAAAAGTCGCCTTTGTGTCACTCAATAGGTAACGGTGAAGTTTAACTTTCCCGCCGAGGCAGGAAAAATTGTCAGAAAAGTAATTTTTGTCTGTCTAGGAGGGAAAAGTAAAATCTTAACCGCACATTATTTTTATTTTTAACGTAAAAAATGTTTTTTAAGCATTTGTAATGTAAACAATTTAATGTTTTTTAAATTTTCCTTTATAATTAGTTCGTTGCTTTTAATAATTAGCTTTTTTTTACAAATTTAAGTTAATTTTAAAAAATATTTGACAATGAACTACAAGTAATTGACAAGAGAGGGTGCTCTTTCAAAAATCAAAATTTTCAGTTTTACGCTTTACGTTTGCAGAAAAAATTTAATGTTTTATACGGAGTCAAAGTAGTTTTGTGTGACTCGCCTGTATTGCCTGACTCGCTCGCTACGCGCTCGCTCTTCAGCCAAACACAGTCTTGTCACACAAAACGTCACTTTGTCTCCTTATAAAACAAATAACTATTTTGTCAAAAAGATTACTGATTACATTTTTATTAATAAGTTTTAATTATCACAAGCTACTTATTATTTTCATTATTTATTTCTATAAAAAATTTGTAATTTGACCCTTTGCAATGTAAAAACTACAACTTGTAAATAAAAATTTTCAATAGCGAGCAAGACTGCTTTGCTAATAAAGAAGAATCACATAGTACTAGTAGTACTACTTCATTTTAGCATCAAACTTAAGTACTTAAGTATGAATTTAAACCATAAAACTGAATGCAGCCTTGTAATAATAGTTAAACTTTAAACTTTAAAGTTTAAAGTATCACATTAAATCTATAAAGTAGGAATTTCTACCGCTGTTAAACCAATCTTAACCAATAACATTTTATAAAATTTTAGATTATATAATTAATTATAAGGCACTTCTTCACGTAAAGCAAGGCACATTCATTATTTACTATTAGATTGAATGATATCAAGCATATTTTGAATTTTTTCACAAGCATTATACATTTCAACAACTTCATCTTCTTTTAATTCAAAAATAATATTTTCTTTTTTATTATTAGCCACTTTTGTTGTTCCCAATTTTATTCTGGCTTTTGGAGCTACTTCTTTAGAATAATTCGATGAAGTTTGTACAGTAACTTCCCAAGAAATTTCATCTAACTTATTTCTATTATCCAAATTATCAAAATGTTCTTTCGTTTTACTGGTCCACAATTTAACAAATTCTTCTGCTTTTTCTTCTTTAAAATTCAAATCTTCAACAAGTTGCTTTTGTAATACGGTTGGTTTTAACATAACTTTGGAACTTTGTTTAAAAATATATGATAGACTTTGTACTAAAATTCGCACTTCGTTCGGTTTTAAGAGAAGCGTTTCTTCGAGTTTTGCATATTCTTCAGCAGTAAATACATCGTTATCGGTTTTGATGATTTTTTGAAGCAATTTAGTGAATTTCTCTGTATCGAGTGAATTTATTAAAACAATTCCTTTCGATAAACTTAAAAAAATTGTATTTTTATTAATGTAATAGATATTTACAGATTATAGCACCTACTTTTCATGTTTATTTAACCACGTTACATTCATTGTTTCTAAATTTATGGCTGCTACTTTAACTTATGGCTTTAAAAAGTATTTGTACTATTATATTGGAATGCGTAAAATAAAATAAATTTTAGAACTTGAAACTTAACAAAAATATCAACAGACATCAGCTGATCATGTCATAGAAATTAAAATGACAATGACAGAATAGTTAAAGCGCCATCTATGGTAATTTTTTTTAACAACAGCGAATTTCAAAATAAAAAAGAATTTCGTTAAAATTTTATTTTAAAACTTTCAAAAATTTCATTTTTTTATAATTCTGGCATAAATTGAAGTTCATAATATACATTATTTTATATCTTCAGAAAGCCAATTTTACGAGCTTTGAAAATATTGAAAAATATACAGGGTGTTCTATTAAAATTAAGAAATTTGATATTTCTGGTTAAAACGGAAGTCAAAATATAAAGTATTTGGTATCGTGTAACAAAGAATTTTACGAGCTTTCAAAATATTGAAAAAATACAGGGTGTTCCTAAAATTTTGATATTTTTGTAATTTCCGGTTTAACCGGAAGCGTTTCGTTAACCTAAAATAGTGTCAAATAATTGATATTCATGGGATTGATACATATATCCATTTTCAAGTTTTCATTTCTATTATAAAAGAAATTAGAGATCTTTGAAGTTTTGACATTCAAAAAATCATTATTCCAAAACGGCTCTAGAGATTTTTATAAAAATTCATATTTAGATAAAGAATTATGTTGTCTGTAACATATCCAAAAAAGAAAAAATATGGCAGAGGAAATTTTGAGAAAATCCATTTCAAAATTTTGTAGGCAATTTTGAAAATCGACTTGTTTAGGACGAGAGCCCTATATTTTGGCTATGCAATGCCGTTTTGATATTTTTATAATAATAATTAACAAAAAATCGTTTTTTTTGCATCTTTGGAATCGACCTCAAAACGTCGAGAAGTGCAAAAGAACAATTTCATTATTATTTTTTTCCCGATTATAAGAACTTTTTTCTGCAAACGTCAAAAACAGTCGACTTTGTGTCACTCAATATGTCAGGGTGAAGTTTAACTTTCCCGCCGAGGCAGGAAAAATTGTCAGAAAGTTAATTTTTATTTTTATAACGTAAAAAATGTTTTCTAAGCATTTTTAATGTAAAAATTTTAATGTTTTTTAAATTTTCCTTTATAATTAGTTCGTTGCATTTAATAATTAGCCTTTTTTCCAAATTAAAGTTAATTTAAAAAAATATTTGACAATTGAACTACAAGGAATTGACAAGAGATGGTGCTCTTTCAAAAATCAAAATTTTCAGTTTTACGCTTTACGTTTGCAGAAAAAATATAATGTTTTATACGGAGTCAAAGTAGTTTTGTGTGACTTGCCTGTATTGCCTGACTCGCTCGCTCTTCAGCCAAACACAGTCTTGTCACACAAAACGTCACTTTGTCTCCTTATAAAACAAATAACTATTTTTTGGATTGGAAAAAGTTAAAAACTGATTTTCTCAATGCAGAGATCTCAAAATAAAAAAAAGATTATTAAGCTCACCATGCACCATGCACCTGTGTGAGTGTGAAGGTGTCTAAGCCACAAGACTACACGAATGTAGAAAAAAGCAATAGAAACAACTCAAAATTGAGAATGATAACCAGAACAGCTGAAAAAATGAAGGGACAAATAAAAGCACAATAAAAGAAAGTAACATGTCACAAAAAACAGCAAAAATTAAATTTATGATCAATTAAGTAAAGATGCAATATAATCCCTTTTGTGGTGAGCCACATTTTCAGTGTTTTCCTCATTATTACTAACACAATAATCTTTATTTTCTTCAGCTACGTCAACTTCACCCTCAAAGTCTACAATTCCCTCATGATTTATTATAAAATTGTGTAAGATACAAGCGGCTGTTATTACTGAAGGCACTAAATCTATCCTGTCAATTTCCAGATATTTTAAACGTCGAAATTTACTTTTTAATAGCCCAAAAGTTTGTGTAATCACAGACAGAATAGAGCTAATTTTTGTATTAAATGTTGTTTGTCTTTGATTCAAATGGCAGTTGTCTCGGTAAGGCTTCAAAAGGCATGGGAGCAGGGGGTAAGCGGCGTCCCCAAGAAGATGTTCGTTGTAACTAAGTGGAGGATTATCATTTGTAAGTAAAGGATACAAGTCACTATTTTTAAAAACATTTGCTTGATGCAGTCTTCCTGGTGTGCCCACAAAAACATAAATAAACTGCTTTTTATCATTACACACTGCTTGTAAAATTACTGAGTGATAATTATTTCTATTACAATAGTCATCTGCATTATTGGATGGGGCTTTGATAGCAATATGACAGGCACCTATTGCACCTATAATTCCAGGAATACCTAACAGGATGAAAAAATTTGTGTTTTTGAGAAAGCATTAAATTAAATTAGAATTTCACCTGATTTTAGTTGTAATTCCCTACTAATACGCTGTCTTTCAAGTTCATCTGGCCATACAATAAACTCGTGTCTTAAACTTGTAATTAAGTCCACAACTGCAAAAAATATTTTATGGCTTGTATCTTTGACTAGATTGAATCTCTTTTCAGCCGAATGAAAGCTTTCGGGCTTTGACAACATCCATAGAGTGAATAATAACTCCTTTTCGAAGCACACTCGTTCAGAAAGAATGTCTCCATTGCGTTGTTGGAGTATATTAAGTAAGTTCTGAATATTAAGAATTAGTTTTAATTGAACAATTTAATGTTAATATCACAAATAATATTAAGTTAATGGTTGGATGTCTACCTGAAATGTTGTTCTCGATATTCTGAAATTATTACGGAAATCGTCAGGGGTGTAATTCAGAATTGCATCTTCATAATAGTCTTCGTCTTCGTCAAGTCTTTGTAAATAGAGTGGCTCAACTAAGTTAGATATGACAGCACCCATCAGGTTCATATTAATGTGGTCATCCATCAATTCCTCGAGAACGATTCTCTCAATTATTGGATCCATAGTACATTGAATTGCCACTCTAATACACTATTAATACTATCCTGTACGATAATAAAATACTTTAAACTTCAAAGTAAACCACAAAAACAAATCTTATCGAAAAATTTGAAATTAAAGTGAGGTTATGTGTAAACTACATAAATATATTTGAATGAATTTGAACTCGGCGCGCAACAATTTGAGCATGCGCATAGAGTTCGCTGACCACGGATTTTTCCTCTCTACATCCTCACATGTGTTGTTATGTGAGAACGAGAGAACCGAGAGAACATTCATTTATGCTTCACACATGCGCTCGTATGTATTGCGCAGATTCCACTTCTTACTGGTTCAGTTGGTTCACATTTGGCGGTATTTGGCGGCATAAACCCGCTTTTTGTTAACCGTTTTATTGTGTGTGATTGTTCAACAACAATTAACGCCTTTTATTAATATTTTATACTCGTGTTAATATAATTTGTAGTCTATTGTATTTTAATTAGCGTTATTTAAAATGTTTTGGGGTAAGTAATCTATAAGCGTAACGGCGGTTTGAATACCACGTGTTAAACCATTAATGTTCCGATATTTTTCTTAATTTTGCAATTAAGTTATTTAGTTCCATACGAATTAATATTCAATCCAATAGAGACATTACAATTAAAGGTAATCCAATTTAAACCCACAATGAGCACTTATAACCTTTATATTATCAGAATCAAAAACTCATCAGAGATAATAACTGCCCTTGAAAAGGCCCATGCGCTTATCCTAACAGATTTTTGAATTACAGGATTGATATTAGAACCTCACCGATGCTACTCTCAAAAAGTAGAACGTTCGTTTCACATTTCACAAGCAGCGTTAGATATCTTCGCAGCTTCAGATGAACCATCACAAATTATGCTTACATTCCAAAAGCGCAACTATTTGTTATGCACTTTACAAAAAGGACAAAATATACAATGTAATTTAGATTTGAACTTCGAGGTAATTTACTTTGTTTAATAATTTTATTGTGTAAGTAAAATTGTTTCGTTTAGGCAGGAGAATTGGTTTCATTTGCAACTAATGGAGCTAGTAATGTACATTTAACTGGTTATTTGAATGAAGACTTAGATGAAGATGAGGATTTAGATGAGGAAGAAGAGGAAGATGAAACCGAAATCGTAGAACAAGATACTGCTAGCAATAAGAGGAAAAAAGGACAATCTACAAGCGATGGTATAACTTAATTTGTTGTTTTATCTATATTTTTCTAATTTTGTATTACAGTACCGGTAAAGAAATCAAAAACTATCCAGTTATTAGAAGAAGCTGCAAACAGTTACAACTCAGATGACGATCCTACTTTCAATTTTTCGCAAGAAGATGACGATTTAGAAGATGAAGAAGATAGTGATGATGAGGATAATGCAGAATTTAGTGGTGAAGACGATAGTGATGAGGATGATGATGAAGACGACGCCGATTCTTTAGATGATGATCAGATAAACTCGAGCAATGATAATGTTTTTAGTGCAACGAATGGAATTTCAAAAAAGAAACGTAATCTTAGATCGATAAATGTTTCTGAAGTTTCGGAACCTGCCCAAAAACAGAAAAATAAAACTCCATTAAAGCAAGAATTAAATGATAGATCCCCTAAAACGCCTAAAGTTGATATGAAAACTAACAAGAACGAAAATAAGACTCCTAAGAACAATAAAACTCCTGGTAAAAATGATAAAACCCCTAATGCTAAAAATGAAACACTTAAACAGAATAATTCCAATGCTAATAGTCAACAAGCTCAGTCTCCTAAGAAACGAATTGTCGAGGGAGGATTAATTATTCAAGATTTAAAAGAAGGTGAAGGAAAACCTGTTAAAGATGGCAAAATGGTTCAGGTTTATTACGAGGGAAGACTTAAAAGTAACAACAAAGTATTTGATTCAACCAAACAAGGAGCTGGTTTTAAATTCCGCGTAGGAAAGCGTGAAGTTATTAAAGGATGGGATGTGGGTCTTGTTGGAATGAAAGTTGGTGGTAAAAGAAGATTAACTTGTCCTCCGAGCATGGCGTAAGTGTGCCTATTTGTTGATTTACGTAATATAAAATAAATTTGAATTAATTTTAGGTATGGACAGAAAGGATCTCCCCCAGTAATTCCTGGAAACTCAACTTTAGTTTTCGACGTCGAACTCAAGAAAATTCAGTAATTTCTTTATGCATGAACTTTCTCATTCCATTTTAATTCTTCGTTCATTACATTTTATTTTGTTTTATTAATCATCATTAATTACTCTTTTTGTTTTTGCACTGTTCTATTAAAAATACGTTTAGCAAAATATTGATTTGCTTTTACTCATTGTGTCAATAAAATAATAATAAAACTTAAATTTATTTAAAACGTTCATTTCTTGTAGCTAAAATAAGTTTCTAAGTTAGTCTGAATTTGAATATTACCATAAAGTAACTAATATACAACATGGGGGATCCTAGAGAATAAAGAGTTACAAGTTCAGAAAGTAGTTCTTTTTTAACATCACTTGCTTGTAAATGCTAGCAGTTGGTTCATTAGAGAGGGTGAATAGATGTAACTATCGCTCAAAATTTGTATTTATATACAAATAACGAGAGAAACAGAAAAAGCAAACTCGAATAGTCGTAAGTCTATTAATTAACTATTTATAAAATTTACATAAAATATAAGATGAAATAAAATTACTTAATTAACTAACTACAGAATAAAACATTTTTATCGTCTTATACGGCATTCACCATTTTGACAATCCAGTGAGAAAATATTTTTAGTTTTGGAATCGTCTTCAACAAGCTTTGAGTCTTCGGTAAGCGATGAATTATTTTTGTCTTCATTTTTAACCCATGGATTCCAAAATTTCAATATTATTGGTTGAATGTAACGATGAAAAATAAATAGTAAAATTGGTAGAATAAAACATGGAATACATCCTGCCATTTTGAAAACTTAGAACTGGAATTAACTGAATAAAAACGCAATAGTTAAGGTTTATTAATAATTTATACTAGTGTAATGTTTATTTTCATGAATACGTAGTCAGTTGTGTTTTTTTGGTTATGTTAAAACAAATCTGTCAAATCAAATGACATTCAAATATTTATTTACAATGTTGCCAACTTACACTTCAATTTTGTGAATTGTTTTTAACGTTGGTACGCTTGATTATAATCTATTAAAAACAAACCTCTTGGTTTGTTTCTGTTTGTAATTTAATAAAGTAATAATCGAGGCATAAAATCGGTGCCAGTTTGAAAAATTATTAATAAAAATTAAGTATATATATTGAAATTTACAAAAGAACCAAAATAATACTTACTTTAATATGTAACTCATAAATGGTTTTAATAATTAGGTAGAAGTTGTTGGATCGTAAAGCTAACTAGTTAATTTATTAACAAGATCGTTATTTAAGTGATATTTTATAATTTAAAACTAAAATGGTAGTCGCTGTATATCATACATAAAAATATGTACCATGTCGGTGAAGATAAATTTAGAAATCGGTCATGAAGCTTCCATTCGTACCAAGCGTACACCAGAAGGCTTTTCTCATGATTGGGAAGTATATGTGAGAGGTATAGATGGTGCTCCTATTCAATTTTATGTTGAAAAGGTTGTTTTCTTCTTACACGAAACTTTCCCCAAACCGATACGAGGTATATTGGATTTTTAAATTACTTACTCTTTTTAAATTTGTAAATTAAACGCAATGTAATATTTTAGTGGTGAATAAACCTCCATATTCTGTGAAAGAATCCGGATATGCTGGATTTACCCTACCCATTGAAGTTCATTTACGTAATAAAGATGAACCCAAGAAAATATCCTTCAGTTATGATCTTAATTTACAACAAACAGGACCAACTTTAGTTAAAGTACAAAAAGAAAAATATGTCTTTAACTCACCTAGAGATGAATTCAAGTCTAATTTATTAAAAGGTGGTGGCATTGTAAGTTAATGAAATTGAATATGATAACAACTTTGTAATAATTTTAACTTTGTAGATAGTAAACTCATCGAATTATCAAGAAACAAGTAGAGAAAATCGTTCATCTGAGGAAAAATCTCAACAACTTGTTAGTAAGCCAAGGTTGGGTAGTTCGGAATTTGCGTTTAAAAAACATAAACCGAAAACTGAAGAAGCTCGCACATCTAACAGTTTTCAAGACTTGTTTGGTACACCAATAACAAAAACATCCAAAGTTCCTGTGGAACCTAAAGTTGTTTCTAAGGATAAAAATAGCAACATTAATAAACCTTGTAAGTTTCTATCAATTTGTATTTTATAGTACTCAATTCAAACTTTCTAGCTTTTGCTGAGAAAGATAAGTTGAAAAATAAACACAGCCCTCATAAAGATAGAGAAAAGAATAGAGATAAGGATTTTGAAAAGAAAAGTAAAGATGAGAAAAAACGAGAAGATAAAAAGGAACACAGTAAGGATAGGGAGGAGAGAATTAAAGAGAAAAAAGAGAGGAGAGATAAATCTCCTAAAGTTAGAAGTCCTACTCCAAGTAGTAAACGATTGCTAAGTCCCTCGCCGAAATATAAAGAAAAAGAAGAACGAAAGGGAGATGTACCTAAAATTAAGAAATCTGACGACAAAAGTAAATCTGAGAAAAAGGCTAAAAAGGAAAGAAGAGACAAAGAAAAGGAACGAAAGGAAAGTAAACATAAAAATAGGGTAAATCAAAAGGCTCTCGAACAAAAAGAGGGTAAAAGTAGTAGTAGAGAAAAGGAATCAATTAGAGAAAAGGAACCAAGTCCTATGCCTCAAAAAATCGAAAAGAAAGAGCGCTTTATGAAGGAAAAGGATATAGTTAAAGAAACTAAAGACGATGAACATTTGGAAAAGAACGGGAAATTGAAATACGAAAAGTTTGACGACAAACCCAAGCATAAACATAAAAAGAAAGATAAAGAGAAGAAAGACAAGGACAAATCAAGTGAAAGAGAGAAATCACATAAAATTGATAAAAAGAACATTGATAAAGCATTTGCTAATAACAGTTCTAAATATTTAGAAAACACTAAGGATCAAAGAGAAAATGAGAAAAGTAATTTATTTAATAGTCCAAAGAATACTTCATTAATCGAAAATAAAACTAACGAAAAACCTAAAAAGCCATTAAACGCATTATTAACTGCTTTTTCAGATAGCGAATCATCCAACAGTTCGATAAGTAGTCACGAAGATTTAATTAACGAAACAATTAAAGCGGAACCGAAAAAGGAGTTGTTTGATTCTCCACCCGTTAAAACGGAACTTTCGCAATTAGAATCGCAACATAATTTAGAGCCTCCTATAAGAAAAATGGAGGAAAGTAAGCCCGAAGTAACAAAAACTAAATCTAAAAAAGAAAAAACAAAGAAAAATAAAGAGAAAAAGGGCGATCGAGATACAGAAAAAAGAAGAAAACGTAAAATTGAAACAAACATCGATGACGAACCGCAAGAAAAGCTTACGAGAGATGAGTCTTCTCGTTCTAAGGATTCTGATAATGATTTACCTTTTATACATGATGTCGATATAGATGACGATTATGATGAGTATATGGATTTGCTGCGAGATCTTCAGCATAAAATTTTAGCTCTTCAAGATAGTGCGGAATTACAAAAAGTAGTAGAATTAATAGCAGAGACAGGACGGTTTGAGGTATCTGCACAAACGTTTGATTTTGATTTGTGCGTGTTAGAACGGTCAACTATAACACAGTTACAGAATTTTTTTGATAGTACATCTTAAGGGTATGTATTTGTAGATTCAAGTTAAACATTTTAGATTCAAGAATGTTATATTTTTACTAGTTTTAGATTCATTTGTGAAGTTTTTATGTATTATTATTTTATGTTACACAAAATCGGATTTATCCTATTTTTTTTTAAGTTTTTTTTTTATTTATAAATTGTTTTAATATTTGCACGTAAAAAATTCGATAAATGAACTGATTAGTATAGTTAAAGTATTTTTTTGATAAATTTGTACCTGCAAATACATTTTAAAATTTATTGAAAACATTTCATCTCATTTTGGCTAAATTTGTTGTTGAAAACGAATTTGTAATTCGTAGTTGCTAGCATACTATTAATTTTTTATTGCATTTGATTTAAAAAGTTTTAAACGCAGATGTAATTAATAGTGTCTCGCATTTAATTAATTGGTAAATAAAATGCCATTAAATTTATGTTGTGATATAAAATAACAAAGTCAGTTACAACCTATGAGCACAATTGTATATTAGCACTTTTTAAGTAAGCACATTAATAAATTACTTATCATCACTGTGGGCAGCTTTTGAGCATTTGTTGTAAACTCGGCTAAATGTTGACAAGTTTAAAAATCTCTAAGCTCCGCTGACTTGTATCTCTTTTGTCGAACGTGTCAAACTTGATTAATTTGGCTTACGCTTAAAAACTTTTTTTAAATTCAAATTAATAAAAAAGGGTGTGTTGTGTTTTAAATGTTTGTGATTATAATCTTCATTAACAATCTTACACATGTGGTTTCTTCCAAATTTTATTAAAAATATTACTTTTGCTCTTCAATGAAGGGTAATTATTGCTGTAGCTATTAGGGGATTATGTTGTATAGATGTTACTTTAATGAGTGTTGAAAATTAAACTCTAGTACAAATTTTTAATACCGTAATCTGTGATGAAATCTTTTTCTAAACAATTCCGACATTAGTGATAAAAAGTCCGTAAATCAAACACGAAAATGAATCAACATAACAGTAAAATTATTTCTCGTTTTTCTCTTAAATTAAATTATTTTTTAGCTGTACAAATGTACCAAATTTATCTAACTAGAGCTTAAGCATTGGGAAAGAAATGAGTACGGTTCATAAGAAGGAGTATATTATGAATATATTAGAATATGTGTACAACTAGATTATATTTATTCTTATTAAATACATTAAACCAAAAAGGATGCAGGTTGAAAATGTTAAAAACATTTATTATTAATTTTTATAGATTAAATTATTTAAATAGTACAGCTTTAACCATGTTTGAATTAACAAAAAATTTTCTTGTGAACTTTTTGAAACGTAGATTTTTATTTGTATATAAGTGTTATAAAGGAGTACGATTCCTCATTTTGTTTATATGAATAACATTGTCATTGTGGTGACAGCTTAGTAATTGATTTTTATATAATATTGCGTTTTGTTGTGATTTATAGACGATAAATTTTAAATAATTTTAATGTTCTTATTTGATACCTGTATATAATTATAATGAAAGCCATGTATTATTTATAATTTAACGAGTGCTTCATCTTATTGTAATTAATAATTTATGTGAGGCAAGTAAACATATATTATCAATATTTATAGTTTTATTATGTAAATCAAAAATATTTGAAATTGCGTTAATTTGAAAATCCCTCTGAAATGGTATTGATAAACTTTTAAAATAACAGCGCCATCTATTAAGCATTTGTTGAAATGCTTTCTATTTTTCTTACGTAAGAACATGTTTGGAGTTGAATATTTAAGCCGTTTTAAATCAAAATTAATATATTTAAGTAATCAAAGAGCTGTTAAATACGGCTTACCTTTTTTCGTTATAATTATAGGGGGTTCTTTTTACCTTGAACAGTTTTCTATTGTAAGGTACGTTTAAAATTTTTAGGTTATGTTACATAAATTTTAAAATTTTTTGAACAAGTACAATGTAATTTACATTTTCAGATATAAATATGGAAAACAGCGGGGTACGTTGCTTAGTCCTGAAGAATTGAAAAAGGAAGGTATTGAAGTGAAAGACCGTAGTGAAACAACATTGGAGAAAGAATTTGCAAAAATACAAATACTTGATATTGATAACTGGGAACAAATTCGAGGACCTAGACCTTGGGAAAATAATGATTCTTAATAGAAAAAAAGTAGTTTAAGTCATCATGTCTGATAGTTCTTTATTTGATTCAGACGATGATGTATTTCAACATTCAACAGGAAATTTGTTCGATGACTGTGATATTATAGAAGATACGCCACAAAAAGTAAAGAAAAAGATTGTTAAATCTGTAGCAAAGAAAAAATTTTGTATTTTAAACGAAACGTTAGTACACCCTTTTTGTGTTAATAGAAATGATTGCAAAAGTTTAGTTACTTTTGAAAGTCAAATATTATTTTCAAGTTACAAGATTCCTTATGTTTTTTATGAAATTAAAGATATATTATCCTTCACGGTATTTAATAGTCCTTCAAATCCAAACATTAAATTAATTGGTATATGTAATCAGAAAAGTTCAAACATGTATATCTTGAGCGAGTTTCGTACAAATTCAAAGCTTGTACCATCAGAAATATTATTAAATTTTGAACTATGTAGTACTCTCCCTAAAAGTGATGATGAAATTGAAGTTTATGGATTTTTAAAATTTCAAGACAACAAAGTTATTTTAGTTGCTCGGTTTTGGATTCCAATATTATGTAATCTGAAAAGCTACCTAAACTGTTTAAAAAAACAAAGAAATTTTGTACCTAATACATACACAATAGTTACAAAGAATAAATTTAACGTAACAGAATTAAGTGACTCGTTGAATGAAAATTCGATTAATTATTTATTTGAAGAAATGGACGAATTTTCGTTAAATAAAAAGTTAGAATACATAGAATATATCACTTTTGAAATTGAACAACTCATGAACATTAGTGACGATATTTTTAAATGATGCTGAATTGTACCACTAATACAATTGTGTTCGCGCACTGTACGAAGAATTTTTTTTGTACGTTTAAATTATTAATTTTACACAATATAATAATATTGTGCTGTTATAGAATAGTTGTTATTTAATTATAAGTTAATGTTTTCAAAATGAATATAACTTTCTTAGATGATTTTTGATTTTCTAATTACTTCCTCAATTACCATAATATAATAAATTTCAATAATTACTAATTACTTTATTTACAATTAGTAAAACAAGGTAAAATTGCGAAATCATATTCGTAACACTTACAAACCATTTTCAGAAAAAATAAAAACGAACAAAAAAGTATCTTATAGGTATCTTTTAACTTAGTTAATCTTAATATATACATTTACAGCGTACTGCTCGTTTTTAAAGTTATAATAGGACTCAAATAATATATTTTATAATAATTAGTATATACTTCCATTACTTACTCCCCTATTCTCTAACTTTTAACGAATACGTTAAAAAACGATTTACATAATAAGTAACGTATTTTTCTATTCTGAAAGTATAGTAAGCATACAAGGGGTTTTAAAAACAATGGTCAACAGCTTAGGGCAGAAAGTACATTTAAAACTAAGTCTTAGTTTTTACAACTTACAAAATTACAGCCCCTGGCATCTTTGAATGTGCCAGAACTTTCTCCATTTTTCCATAATGAAGCATTTTTTACTATATGCTTATAAGGACTTTTTGACTAAATTTTGGATGTACTTTCTACTCTAAGCCGTTGACCACTGTTTTTTGAAACACCCTGCATACTTCACTATAACAATTCGTTAAAAGTTGAGAATAGATTAAAATCACATATAGCGATAAATTATATAATAAAACAACTAAAAATCGTATTACGATTGAAATAATCGCCACTTATCTTCCTAATTTTCAACAATCATCTATATATTTAATTTAAGCCATATCTTTTTTATCGTCATCATCATCGTCCCAATCATCTATAAGCTTATTTACATTAGTACCACTTTTACTATCAGATTGCTGTGAATCTGTATCGTCCCAATCCGCCAATATGACTTTAGCAGACTGATTAGATTTGTTTTTAGAAACTTCGATACTTTTAAGATTTATTAAATTCGGTGATGGAACATCTTGTTCCAAACTCGCTTGTTCTAAACTTGAACTTTCATGTTCCAAACTTAAATTTTCTTGTTCTAAATTTAAATTAACTTGTTCCAGAGTTGAATTTTCTTGTTCCAAACTTGAGTTTTCTTGTTCCAAACTTAAATTTTCTTGTTCCAAACTTAAATTTACTTGCTCTAAACTCGAATTTTCTTGTTCCAAACTTAAACCTTCTGGATCTAAACTTAAATTTTCTTCTTCGAGTTCTGGATTTTTATTTAATGGTTGAGAATTTTCATCTTCTGTTTGAGTTTGTAAATTATCTTGTTCTGTTTGTGACTCATCTTGAGATTCTGTGTCTTGTATTTCTGAAGAATTTGAAGCTTCCTCATGTAATGGCAAATGAAATCCTTCTATCTGAGCCTTTTCTTCATTTAATTGTGCTTCTTGCTTTACTCGAAAGTGGTCAATTGGAAATGGTTTCTCATCTTCAGTTTTAACGTCTAGATTTATAGCTTCCAATTCTTGATCTTCAGGTGTTGCTTGAAGAATATTTACTTCAACACTTGTACTTGTTTCGTTAACATTTTCTGTAATTTGACTAGTTGTATTTTTTATAGGTTCAGGGAGTGACGTCGATTCTCTCTCTGAACTTTCTGAAACATCAGTACTAAGAGCAATCGATGCTTCTATAGAAGCATCTGTTGGTTTTTCTGGAATTTCACTTTGAATTTCCATTGTAGAGCTTTCTTGTTTTTCCTCTTGAGAAGTTACTTCGTTTGTTACTTCTTGAGCAGTGTTCTCTTTTTCTGTTTCATCGTTTACTATTTCCCCAAGAGGGACATCTTTAGTTAATTCTGGCTCTGCTGTTGCATTGATTTCTTCAGCTGGTTCTTCACTATTTATCTGTGATGGTTTTTCAAGCACATTAGAAGTTTCCTAAAATTAAAATAAAAATTATTACTTATTTACCCATTATAAAGAGTTTCTTACCAAAGACGATTCGTTTTGAGTCATTTGGGCGTTATTTGTATCATTAGGCGATTTTTCTATTATAGCTGCACTACTTTCTAAGCTGCTAGTTTCACCAACATTTTCTAAATCTTCATTAATTGTTTGTTGTAAACCAGCTTCTCCATTTTGTGTTGTAGATAGAATTGTTGGGCTTTCGTCAATTTGATTTATATTTTCAGTAACATTTTGAATATTAGCTGTTTCGTTAGAATCAACTTCAAGTTGTTTATTTTTTACATCTGGATGCTGATTAATTTCTCTTTGTATCATTTCGATGGATTCGATTTGGGCATTTTCTTGAGCTTCACTATTAGTGGTTATGAAATGAGATGCTGTTGATGTGACTACGGTATTACCATTTCTCAATTCGATTAATCCAGCTTGGGATGTTAACATTAAATTGCCTTGTGAAGTTATAAATTGATTTTCTGTACCACCAATTGGATGAGAATATAAGACTACAATTTTTGAGTTTTCGTTATTTATTAATTCGTTATTTCCATCGCCATAATCATGATCTGTTAGTACCATCACTAATTCATCAGTTGATCCAATATTTGCACTGTGTAGCATTGACTGGGTAATGACACTTTGTTCCTGAAAAAGAAATGTGTAACTTATAATAGAAGTAACAATTATTACCACCTCAAAGTATCAAGAGCTATCATATAAATGTAAAAGGAGTTATGCACTATGCTTTACAGACAACTACACATTTTCCAGTTGTAATTCAGAGTATTTCAATTGTAATTCAGAATATATCAATTGTATTTCAGAAAACATCACTTGTAATTCAAAATAGTCAATTGACTTTCAGAGAACATGAGTTGTATTTCAGAATAGTCATTTAATATTCAGAAAGCATCAATTGATTTTCAAAAGATATCAATTGATTTTCCGAAAATAACATTTGTAATTCAAAATAGTCAATTGATTTTCAGAAAACATCACTTGTAATTCAAAATAGTCAATTGATTTTCAGAGAACATCAGTTGTATTTCAGAATAGTTATTTAATATTCAGAAAATATCAATTAATATTCACAAAGCATCAATTGATTTTAAAATTTATATAATTGATTTGAAAATCAATTGATGCTTTCTCAATATTAATTGATGTTTTCTGAATATTAAATGACTACTCTAAAATACAATTAATGTTCTCTGAAAATCAATTGACTATTTTGAATTACAATAACGTTTTCTGAAAATCAATTGACTATTTTGAATAACAAGTGATATTTTCTAAAATACAAATGACTAATCTGAATTACAATTGATATATTCTGAATTATAACTGGAAAATGTGTACAAATTAAAATTTATCCTACAAGTACGGTAGAAATACTTTCTGAAATACAATTGATGTTCTCTGAAAATTAATTCAGTATTTTGAATGACAAGTGATGTTTTTTGAAAATCAATTGACTGTTTGGAATTACAAGAGATATTTTCTGAAATACAATTGACTAATCTGAATTACAATTGATATATTCTGAATTACAACTAGAAAAGGTGTAGAAATTTCATTTGCAAGTACTCTTTTATTACATAACCTGACAAACATAATATGACGTTTAGAAAACGTCAACTTGACAATCAAGGTGAGCAACTCTAAAACCTACACAGTCGTGACACTGTCAAACTGTAAACCTTATGAACAAAAAGGTTATAAATTGTGCTCAAGACTTCGACACTCCCTGTACATTTTCAAACAACAACAATAAAAATAACAGATACTAATTTTATTTCAAATACAATAACAATATTTCAAAAATTATAAATGTAATTAAAAAGAAATAACTTTGCTCACCTGTTCATTAGTTGTGAAAGGATGTGAATCTTGTATATCCGGAATAATATATTCATCATTATCAGTACTAATCGGCTGATTTTCAGTATGGAGAATATATTGTTGGTTATCATCTAATACAACAACATCGACTAAACCTAAACTTGTAGCAATTCCACTAGCGACATTACTCAAAGCTTCCGCTTCAGAACTTGGTTCTAATGCTAAATTTTGTCGATTTAACGATTCTGTGCTTTGTTCTATGGTCGGTAATTTCACATCTTGTATTATTTTAATTCTATCGCTCTTTTCAATAACTGCATCAGGAGCCATGTATTTAGTTGGTTCATCAAACAGTTCTTGTTGTTCATCATCGTCTTCGAGTTCATCTAAACTTACAATACCATCACGACGAGCATCTTCGAAATGCTGTAATCTAATGTGCGCAAATAAATTAGTTCCGTACGGAAACTTTTTGATGCAATATTGACAATCGTAATTTGTTCTACCCGATTTGTTATTATGGCCGGTAATTTGGTTATGAGCAGTTAGTGTTTGATTATTAGTGAATGTAATTTTACATTCCATGCACTGCAGTTCTGCATTTGTGTGATTTAACTTGTGTCGTATTAATACATTATCGTTGAGAGCGATAAATGGGCATTTGGTGCATTTTGGAAAATTGTAAGCTGGTGGGGGTTTAATACAATGTCTAGTGTACTGATGGTATACAAGATTATTGTATTTTGAACTTTTATGGCCACAATATTTACACATACGTGTGTCAAATTTTTCATTGTGAACATCAGTCATATGTTTGCGGAACAAATAATACAAAACGAAGTCTACCGACTCTTCGGGTGTACTACATAATAAACACTTCCAAGGACCATCGTCATCGTTTTTCTCTTCGATAAGGGGAGCTTTACTAGTTTTACCAGAATATGAAGATTTTGTCTTTTTAAAAGCAGTCTTTTTTACTTCATCGATAGCAGCAGGCGAAACGTTACTTTTAGCTAATATTTTTAATCTTATGTTTTTATTTTTTTTAACCAAATTTGGATACTTTTTCAACACCTCTGATATAATTTTCGTGTGATCTACATCGGAATTCGTCTTACCAGTTGGTGTTATGTTAATTTTTGTTTGTTTAATTACTTGGTTTTCTTTTTCGTTAGGATTAAATCGCACGCGTTTAGTAACAGAATTATCAAAAGTTCGTTTTCGTTTGTGAGATTCCTTTATATCTTCTCCGTCACTTTCAAAATCGTTATCAATATCGTGATCGTCGTCGTCTTCGTGCATGTTAATACTTGACCTAATTTTTTGTTCTTTTACATAATCTCTCACATCGTCCATATCGATATCTAAATTTTCGTAATCACTGGCTGTTCTTTGTTGATTTGTATCAATCGAATCACGAATTCTATCAAAAGATGTGCTCGGACGTGGTTCATCTTCTTGCGTCATTAAGGGTTTGCTAGTGTAGGAAATTTCGTCAAAATTGGACTCGAAAGAATTAAATGTAGATAAATCATCTTCGGGCCACTCGAAACGTGTCGGTTTTGGTGCATTGTCTAAACCTGATAATGAGTCATTTGTTGTTCTTTTTTGGTCTTGATAAAAATGAGGAATTACTGAATGAGATACAGATGTGGGTACACTCTTTCTTTTCCAAATTGGTAATTTACGACCAGGTAAAGGTGCTGGTAAATCATTATTTATTGATTTTTTAATTAACGATTTCCAGTTTTGGAATTTCTTATTAATTATTTTAGGTTGATTTTGATTGACAGGTCCTCTTTGTGCATCTAACAATTTTGTTAGGACTGTTATATTCATCAAATTTGCAGTTTTATACAGTTTATCAAATATCGATGTATGAAATTCTAACATTCCGGTGTACATAAAATTAACAATTGGCAAAATCACATCTGCTTGCAAATCGGCAGGCATCATCAATACGTCGTCGATCATTTCGCAAGTTTGTTCCAAAATTTGAAAATATTCGGTGCAAGCATTAATAACTAATCGATGCACTTTTAATTGTACATTTCCTTCAAACTGTAACGTTAAATCACAATAATCCGTTTTATTAAAGAAAGCTTGCAATCTTTGAAGAAAAAATACACCCCAATTGTCCACCCTCACTTGTTTATTCCCATCATTAAACTTTTGATGTGAACCCATTGTTGTCTTCAATTTTATATTCACCTAACATCAAAAATAATAATTAAAATTTTGTAAAAGTATAAAAGAAGAAGTAAAATTGGGATGAAAACAAAGCCAAGCCGCTTATAAATGGTGGACTTCCAATCATTAACTTTGATAGAAAATAGATCAAATAAAGCAGCATCCTTAAAATTTATTATAAAGGTAAAAACTCGAATGATCTAATTCCCATTTCTAATGTTGTTAATTCAAATTTTACTTACCTTTTACTAAAATTAAAATTTTAGCTCCATCTCTCCTGACGTATAAACATATTGAGCTTCTTACAACTACTTTATCTTTGACGGTGGCGCACTCTACACGCGGGCATTTTAAAATCAATTTATAAAAACTAAAAAAAAAATTTATTTTACTTGCAGATAAAACGAAATTTATAAGTTTTTATTTAAAAAATCAAGAGTATTGTTTACATAAACTCTAGCATTGTTTGATTTTTTTAATTTTTCAAATCACTTGTATAATATTAAAATTCCTGCAATCTATATTTTAAGGGTGGAGTTGAAATAAGTTGGGAATTAAAATGTTGTTGTAGAACAGACATGCGATTTACGACGAGAAGGTACGTTCACAATAAAGGTCATTTACTTAATTGCGTAGAGATGGCGCTACGTACAGTAATTTATTTATTTTTATTGTAGATATCCTTTATTGTTACAAAAGAATACTGGAATAAAATTAAGGTTTCTATCAATCATCTTGTGCACAGTTTTGATTTGATTATAAATGCGAAATCCGTATTTGCAAGTTTAATTATAGAACTAACGAATAAATTTTTAATTTATTTTACAGTAGGTACCTATATTTTGAAAAATTAAAATAATAAATGTAGACACGAAATAGTAAGTACGAAAGAAAAAGAATTTAATTTAAAATAATGTGTTTTGGTAATTAACTAAAATTTCCCACAAGACCCCGTAACGTCAAACATCGCTTTATTTGCTTGAATCGAATTACGCGGCAAAATAAACAACCAATCAAATCAATTAGAAGAAAACATTGCCATTTCCGAAATATTATCAAGGTTACCTTAAATTTCTCCGAATAGGGTGTTTTTTGTTTAAATTTAAAACCAATGATTGCTTGTAAATTTGATTTAATTGAACTACTGTCACAATTTAATTTTATTAATCTGTAATGGCCGATCCAAGAATAAGAACATTAAAAATTAAAACCGGTGTTGTAAAAAGGTTAGCGAAAGAAAAAGTAACTTACGAAGAAGAGGCAGACCAACAACGTTGTCGTATTGCAAAATTCAAATCTGATGGTAAAGATGAATATGATATTCGTAAGCAAGAAGAAGTTTTACAAGAATCGTTAATGATGGTACCTGATTGTCAACGTAAGTTAGCAAAAGCGATCGACGATTTGAAAAAAATTCTGGACAGTGAACAAGATTTGAAGGGTGTTGAAGAATATTCACTTGCTGTTAATATTATCGAAGAAGCTAAATTCCAGCTTCCCCAATCTGGTGAAGCGTGTTAAGACTTTATTTTGATGCATATATAATTTTTTAGTTTAGTGGCTTTATAATTTAATATTTAATAATGAACTTTTATAATCAACCTATTTTAAGTGATGAAATTAACCTACATTACCAAAATGTCACCCCATCGTATCACGTTGCTGATCCGAGGTTAAATTATTCGTATAATACTAATCGTCCAACAAATTCGATGTTATATCAATTGAATCCTCAAGTACAATTTGATTTATCGCTACCTCAACAAACACCTGATGTTATTGCTAAAACAGATGAAGAATTGTGGATCGAAACTTGGTTATCGACGATTGGGAAAATTCAAATTAATTTAAATTCTACGATAAATGTTGTTAGTTCGGACGTTAAAAAAACTGTTAAATCAACAAAAAGCGTTATACCCATTCATGCAGCAAAACAGGCTTTAAAAAGTAGTATTCATGTACTCGATAAGTTAGAAGGAATTCACGAATTTTTGAAACAAAATGCTAACTCTATGTCGTCGAATGATTGGAAGAAACACGCTATGGAAGTTGGTGCTGTTAAAGATGAATTTTCCAAATTAATGTCTCAATTTGAAAATCCAGATTTAGTGACAAATTTACGAAAAAGTGTCGAACGAAGAAGGAAAAAACGGAAATGTGAGAAACATAGAAGAAAAGAAAACGCGTTGAACAGAGCTATTGATAAAGAAGAAAGGAAAGAAGCTGAAAAGAAAATAGATCAGTGGCTGGAAAATATGCAAGAAGAAGCAAATCGTTCTAAAATGGTAAGAAAATTTTTGTCATTACTTATTTAGGTACCAGGAAATTAGATGATTATATTTCAAAACTTTAGGAAGAAAATATGAGAAAAGATGCAGATTGTATTTTGTCAGAAGTTACTAAAAAGAAAAGTGACGCAAAAAAGTCTTTAACTTTGATATCTTCTTTAATTAAATTAAGAAATGTTCGAGAACAAGCTGCCATTCAAAGAGGTGAAAAAGTTTCATCCGAAGATCATTCAGCTTTTGAAAAAGTTTCATTAAATTTAATAAAAATATGGACTGATGCTCTTCGCGTTTATAATATCGAAGAGTGTGGATTAAAGCTTATGTTGGAAAAGACAGCTACTGAAGATAGTACCACTTCCAAGTTAGCTAAAGAAAATCAGATTATTCAAGAATGGGAGATTGCTTTGTTTGGACCAAAATGTATACCTTCTGATGCTTATTACGGTCTTACTGTTGCAAATAAAGATTTGGACACATTTATTGCTATTAGGTAAGTAATGTTTTTCATTATAAATATGTGTCTTGGCTAATCACAAATAAAACTTTGCATGCAGTCGGAGGATTCAAACAGAGTTATGTAGACGAACATTTATTAATTGTATTTATTCTTTTTTCAGAAAAAGTTGGGATACATTTTTATGCACAAGAGATAGCGACGATGGATCGAAAATTCCAGTTGGATGGGTGACACCTAATCCTACTCCACAAGATGGTTGGACCAAGTATTCAAATAATTAATAATTTTTTATAACATATGTGTTGCTTTGTCTAATAATAAAAAAATAAGTTTTTCTACAAATAGAAAGTAGGCTTTTTTTATATTCATTTGCATAAAAAAACACACTGTTAGGAAGTGTGTCATTACACCCTAATAAGCCTGTTTTTAATAATTTTTACTTGTTACTCAATTGTAAAACGTCATTTAACCAACCTGTCTACAACCTTTGAAAATCTATGTCTACAAGTTTGACTTTCAAAGCTTTCTAAGAACAATTTAGGGACATTTTTGACGCTACTGACAGCTGACAGAAATTGTTTAATTATTGATTATAATTTAATTAATTTGTAAGTGAATTAAGCATGAGTAACAAGTAAAGTATTATACATTACACGCCAGGTAACTGTTTTAACAGGCTCGCCAGTCACAATCCTCTGCGCCAGTTAAAACAGTTTTACCTGGCTTGTAATGTTAAATACTATAACTTTTTCCAATCCAAGAAAAAGTTGTTACAATCGAGAAAAAACAATAATAATTAATTTTTTTTTGCATTTCTCGACGTTTTGAGTCCCCCTGATTCCAAAAATGAAAATTTTTTTTTCGTCAGTTACCTAAAAATTCTGCTTACACGCAGAAGTCCTAGGTTCGATGCCTGACGGAAGCAAATTAAAAAAAAAATTTATTTTAATATGTACTCCTAATTTATATTAACCTAAAAATAAATTTAATAATAAAAACAACGAATGTGGCCATACGAGGAACTGTTTTCATGCCTAACTTCAATACCCAAGTGTTTCTTTAGTGCACTTTTTAAAGTTTTATTAGATTTTATTTATAAGATACTAAATGAAATTTTAATTTAAAAAAAAAATAATACATACATTCAAAGATTTGACGGACGGAAAGAGTTCCTCGAATGGCCACATCCGTTGTTTTTTTATTTCGTTGAAATACAAAATCAAAAAAATCATCACTTCTGCTTTTATTCCATGAACTAGAATACTTTTATTCATTAGACATTAATTTAATACCTATTCAATCAGTTAATACAGACAGATTTATTAATTAAAAATATTTTTATTGTTTTTGATATTCCTGCATTCAGCTGACTTTAAAATTAAAACAATAGCTTTAAGCATATAATTGAAAATATGTACAGTAATTAAAAAAAATTTCTCTAAATCTTGGAAGTATACAAAAAGACTTAAAAATTGAACACAAATTATAATTAATCTTCATCAAAATCTTCCTCATATCACAGAGCCTTCCTATGATATTCCGGTGAAGGATTTCCATAATCTTGTAAACTAAATAAAGTGGAACTATTTTTAATCAAATACTTTAAGAAATCTTGTATATTGCTTTGTAGCAACTGAATACTTCGTTCATCCAATGGAGTGTATGCTAACATAGCACCTAATTTAACGAACAAACGTAGTAAATGAATGGCTCCGTATATCTTTGACATAGATTTCTCTGGATTGTCTTGTAGAATTTCAGCATACTGTGGCCGCTCGAATTTATATAGTAATTGTGTTCCTAACATAACATTAAAATACTCTTTAATTCCGTTACTAATTTCAATAGCAGCTGATTCTTTGTAAGAATTATTATTTTTGGCCGATTTCTTATGATTAATATAATTATCTATAATTTCATCAACTGTAAGTCTAGCAGGTAAATTAGCTAATTTCCTTTGTCGAGTTATAATATCCCAATCGTCAACAAGCCAAGGTTTTAATTCATCCGGAAGCTTAACTTTAATTTCAATTTTATGTAAAAATTGTTCTTCAGATTCAACTGTAGGATCTAAACGTCCACGTTTCTTTTTAGTAGCATCAGAACCGGAATCTTGACTACTCGAAGGTACATTAACTTGTTTTTGCTTTACTGTTCGAGTACTTTCATTACTAGGTGTGCTTGCACGCGAATCTACGGTATCTTTAGAACTATCACCTTTACGAGTTTTAGTTTTTTTAGCTTTTGCCGAGGAAGTTTGGTTTGAATGAGCTTTTTGTACTTCCTTCTGTTTAGCAACATTTGCCTCATTATACTTTAAGACTCTGCTTTCCGGTACCCATTCGTCCCAACTGAAATATTAATTTGATGAAAGTTAATTTTTTTTTATAAAATATTTCTTACTTTTTATTCCATCCTGCATAGTGTATGAAATATTTTACTTGTTTGTCTTTTGTAACAGTTGCTTTCAAACATTTTGCTTCATATATTAATGGTCCATGAAAGCAAAGTACTTTTTCACCTACAACATAATGTTGAAAATTATTTAAATTATTATTTTATTATTATATTACCTTCAGAAAATTTCAGTTTAGGTGCCATAATCAAACACAATTTTTAATTTTTCTTATTTTCTAATTTTGTGCATTAACCCACCATAGGAAATAGGTAGTGCTGCCAACTTAAATTCAATAGTTCACTTGTGGTTCACTTGCAAATTTAATAAAAATGCAACAATTCAAATTTTAGATCTTTTATTTTAAATAATTTATTTATACGATTTAAATAAATTATCAATAAAAAATATATTGCATTATTTTACAATTTTTAAAAAAAAATTACCATTTTTTAAATTATTTAGCTCAGTCTTAAACCAAACCTGTAAACAAGCAAAAGCCAACTTTTTATGAAGTGCGAAGTGTCTAAATGGGGGAGTTCGGCTACAAAACAGTTAGGAGCGGTCTGCTCCTATCGAGTCGATTATCTATCTCTGTCTTATTTTGACGAATGTGCTAAAATAGAGAAAGAACGACAGTCAGCTGTTGGGAACTATTCTGTCTCTTGAATTCGCCCATAGTCAAAAGTCAAAATTGAGGTTATAGAAATGGCGTTTTATTATTATAATTTTCTAATTAGTTTCTTGGTTTGTTTAAATGAAAACTAACTAAAATGGAACCTGTAGACAAGGAAAAGAGTTGTATGTCCGATAAAATTTTAACGGATATATACAACATATTATACAATGATGTCGAACTGTAAGAAATTATATACATTTTAATTAAGATATTAGTAATATCTTTTTTACTTTAGAAATGAATTTTGTATAGTTCCGATGTGTGAAAATAAAAACAAATCACCCGTATTATATGAAGAACATAATTTAGGTATAGAATCTTGGTGCATAAAATATGTATATTCTTATTTGTATGAGGAGCTACTGAATGTCCGAAAACTATTAGGAAGAAACAAATTACCATGGTGCAAAAGTGAAAAACTTGATAAATTGTTAATCGGTGCTTTATTGATTAATCCCGAAATACAAACGTTTTGGAATATGAGACGCGAGTTAATCGACTACGGAGAATTAAAAATTGATAGAGAATTACAATTTACTCAGTTAGTTTTATCAAACAGAAGCAAATCTAACGAAGCGTTTGGATATAGAAAATGGGTAATGACTAAGCTATTAAAAAATTATACGTTCGAGCAAAATTTAATTTTATTATACAATGAATTTATTGTATGTGAAAAGACAGCTGAAAAGTCACAAAATAATTATCATTCTTGGAATTATCGTGTATGGTGTGTTGACACTGTGAGTTTATCTGCCGTTGATAATTTAAATTTAATAGTAGATCAGTTAGATTGGTCAAAATTATGGATTAAACGACATGTGTCAGAACATGCCGGATATCATTATAGGCAATACTTATGTAATCGTATTTTAAACAATAGCGTAGGAAATATCCCACAAAATACCAAATATTATACTCGCATTGCACCTCATTTAAACCTATCGTTTAATAATGATCATATGTTGTATTTAGAAAGTTTATTAGGACAACGCGAATACTCGTCTAATACTAATTGTTCTCAAGATAAAATTAAAAACTACAATTACGTTTATTTTCTAAACATTTTATTATACGATTTGCTGTATTTTATTCCAAATTTAAATAACTTGTTCACTGATCATGAATCAATGTGGTATCATCGTAGATACATAATTTATAATGTATTTAAAATTGCCTATGATTTTCACCAGTTACATTGGAAACGCAATGTAAAAACGAAGGAATCAGATTGCGAGCAAAAGAATTCAAAGCTACTAAAATATGAGTCAAATAAAGTAGAATCGTCATATCTTTATAGCATCGTTATTGAAAATGAAAGAAAATTCATTAAAGATAATTGTTCCAATAAATATTGTGAAAGTCAAAGAGAATATGCGAGACGTCATGAAAAATGGTTACGGTGTGTTGTAGGTATTGAAAGTATTTAAGTTCGTGCAGTTTTTATAAATTGAATAGGAGTAAGTTTTTTTTTAATTTATTTAATAAGTATGGTAGTGTGTTGTGTGACGTTTGAGAAAAGTTTATAGGGTGGTGACTATGACAAAGTATAATTTTATGTTAAAACCCTATTACTGAGTCATGGTCGCTATGCTGTATGTGTGGTTCTTTTAATTTTTACATAACATTCACTGTGTTTTTGACTTTCTTTTGACTTTGCATGTTATCTGTTAAGTGAGCGGAATTCTCTATTTCTTATCTTGAATAAGATTTTCAATCTAGTACAACTATTGTCAATAAAATTAAGTTGTGCGATTGATTATATCGTATATTTAAAACAGTACAAACACATCATTGTAAAAATGTTACATTTTGCCAACCACCTCGCTTGGTATAACTTTATAAAGAGCTGCTGTCGGCGAAGTGGTTTTACTAATGTAACAAGTCTCTTTGATATTGTCTGAATTGTAACTTGTGGCTATTTTACTTTACGTTTTAAAATAAATATAATAAATATGGATTAAAAATATGTAGATCTTTTTTTTTTCATTGGGAAACACCTCTACCATATTCCAAGAAAATATCTACGCAATATCAACAGGAAATCAAGAGAATATAAGGAAAGTTTACAAGCACCAAAACCTCCTAATTCTCCTTGATAACCAGACAGCTCTAAAAGCACTTGACTCTTACCAGATCCAGTCGAAAAATTGTCTGGAACTGTCTAAAAAGCTCCGATGTGGCCATAATAGGACTTTTTCGTACGTATTAAAGTTTTTTTATTTTTCGATTTAATTCGATTTTTCGAAGAAATGTTTTAAACGAAAGTTATTAGGCTAAAAATGCTTCACTTGTTCGTTGTTGTTACTGCTCATGCGTTGCTGTTCAATCGTGCGTAGGACAGGAGCACCTAACTGATTTTTAGTACATTTTTGTAATCGTCACATGTTTCTGCTTGTGGTAGCATAAAACTTTTGGTAGGTTACATAAGAAAATTTTTGAAAAAAAGTGTAGTTTCAACTCTAATCTCTGTTTTAGACAAAAGTAACTTTATTTGACAAACCTAAAAAAAGAAATTGATTTAATAAATTTTACTATTTCTGTTGGACTACCTACTACTACTTTAGTTGATTTTAGAATAGGTATTGAAAAATTATTTCAAAAGATTTTTTTTTTAAATTACTAGAGAAATAAGCGGCTCTGGACATTCAACGTTTGTTTGATTCTTTCAAATGCTAATAGCACCCAGCTGTGTTTATGAACATCGTAATGAAGGTCAAAGGGTGTACGGATTACAATACCCTAAAAACTAACAGGTATAACACCTTCAAATAATTTAACGTAATTTAATAAGCGAAGCGAATAGTAACCTATAGTTCAAAACGAACTAGTTCCTTTAGAAGAGCATGTAACATAGTTCGTGTTATTCGTGAATGTTTTTTTTGAAACACAACGACAAAGCGCAAAGAATTAGCTATATTGTATTTTGTATTCGCTGTAGGAGCTACCCGTTCAGCAATATCAATTTCAAATGATGCAAATAAGTTCGTTTTTATAAGAAATCCCGAAAACGAGCGAAGCGAAGAATAACGATGTATTAGTTCAAAATTTACGTTTTCAGAGAAAAACGAACTAAGCGAAGCAAATGAGTTCAAAACGAACTATACTATTTGTTCACAAATGTAGACAGTTGTGTCATTTCTAGAATGAAGACTAGATTACATCGAGATTTTTCGGTACAGCATTATGAACAATCGTTGGTACTCGGATTCACTTCTATACTACTAAGCTTCTGTCAAATTATAGTAAAGTACGTTATTCTATTAAAGCGGCACGTGTTTTCTGCATCTATCTCAATAGAAGCCGCGCTATAGTTAGCTAAATTGTGTGAACACATATTAGGAATGAGTCACTCTCTATAATTGTGAAATTGGAATATAGTTCGTTTATGCCAGTCGTTCTATCGATACTTATCTACTGACGAATAGATATCTATTCCCTAAGTGTTCAAAAACCGGTTTCAAACAATAGAAATGGTTAAGTTTTGGAATGTTATGGATCCATAACTAAGCAAAAATGTACGAGCAACTGGCCATTAGAGAAAGTGACATAGTTCATCTAGTTCACTACAAGTGAATAGTTCATTTGAACTATTCGGTCACGAACTGCCCATCTCTATTAAACAGTGTCATACTGCAATAATTTTTTATGCTAAGGAGCTATGGACATATGCAGATAACTAAATTGGTATTTATCCCCACCAATGCAGTAGTTAACGTATTTAAATT